>BMAU01005924.1:0-600000 GCA_019973935.1 Trichonephila clavipes | reverse complement strand
TTAGCATTCAGAAACATTTCAAGTCTCTTAATTTCAATCTCTCAAATTAGATTTACTATTAATGACATCAATTGACGGTAAGTAAAAATAGACCATATCTTTCATTAATACATTTTATTCAATTACAGATTTCTTAGTAATAAATCAAGAATTTGAGTTTTAAGTAAGCTTATTTTAAGAAATTTCTCAAATGCTGAATTAAGGCTATTACTCTCGTTCAAAAATATTACATTAAGGAAAACTTTCTTCATATTGTCTTCATAGAGATGTATTACATATTTGTCATTACTGTGCCAATTCAAACATGTTGTGATGTACCTCCCCTTGGAAATACATCTCTCGAAGTATCAGCGTGAGCTAGAGGTGTAGGATCAGCGAAAGAACTAGGATCAAACATTATCTTATTATGACTTTATTAAGATATTAAACTTAAACCTTTAACAAATGTAATTATAATAATTAATATGAGAGAATCTACGATGACTCAATACGCAACACACAATATATATATATTTATAATATGATCTAATCTAATTCAGATCAATCTCCATAAGCGAACCACCTATATATATATATATATATATATATATATATATATATATATATATATATATATATATATATATATATATATATATATATATATCGTTTCTAATACTAAGTAATCAATCCTACCTTATATTATTCCGTAATGCTACTTGTCTTTATCTGCAATGGGATGCAGCTTGACGGCTAACTTCTAGTCGAACACCAATATGTTTATCCACGACACGTAGAACTGAATCAATCTTGAACCACGAACTGCAATAATCATCAACTGCCACAACGCACATCAATTGTCTAACATTCCTTTACATTGCCATCCCTCTTACTCTAAGATCCTATATTAAAAGTCAATTTATTTGTATCTCTTCTTCACATCTCGTTACTTGGATTTGGTTGGAAAATAGTTGCCATTAATTCTGGCCCAAAGAGCCCAAAGGACTTGTTAAAGAAAAGACGCGTAAGACGTCACAATGTGTACACCAACACTAACCTACACAAGTTAAGGTACAACCAGTTTTTTAAATCTCACAAAAAATTTAGTAAGAAATGTGGCACATATGAATGATATTATGTAAAAGTCGAATAAAACTTTATTAAACAATTGTATCCATCAATATTATTTTGAATAATAAGACACTTATATAAAAAACGGAGTGATTGAGTTGTGATGACCCCCCTGGGTCACACGTCGGACACCAAGATTAATTTGAGGCAAAGAACCACTAAGAGCCATTTTGAGAATAATAATAATATTTATTTATTATTATACTTTCCTCAAAAAATCTCTGATAACATATAATAAGATAATGTTACGTCTCTTAAAGGGATTTGCCTTTCTATTAAATTAAATTACTAAGAATGCAATTAATTTATAATCTAGCTCAAACTCAAGTAAGGTTTACCGAAATAGGAGATCCGAGAAATACACATATTCGAATTCTTAACTTTCATTAACTTTAACTAAGTCGCTTAAACTGACGCTTTTTTTAAGCGTACGTGAATTATATTTACCGCTGGTTTATATCAGCTTTCTGGTAGGTCTCGCAGCACGACGTCTTCACGAATCTAATCTCCTTGAATCTTCTAGTAATACGTTTAAAGATACTGGCTCAATAGCCTACCATCATCTCTCTTGCTATCTCGCAACGCTCGACTTAAATACCTTATCTAATTTAAAAATCCCGCACATTTTTTTGGAGTTGATTGGAAATAAACGCGAATTTATATTCCCCAGAAAGACGCCTAAGAAGATTAGTGGAAAACAGTGGCGTAACGGAGAACACTTGGGCCCCCTGCAAAGTCAGGTTTTGAGACCCCAAGTTGGATTTTACAAAGGGTAGGTACTTGGCGATAGTTAGGCTGTGAGCCCTCTAGAGCCCTGGGCCCCACCGCGATGCGAGGGTAGCGGGGGTGCACGTTACGCCACTGGTGGAAAGGTTCCGTACAAATTCGTCACAATCCCTCCAAAAAGAAAACGGGATTTATTCGAAGGTCACAAACGGCCTGAAAATAAATTACGTAACCAATTCCTAGACTTGATTTATAGTCCCGACGACTTTAATATATATATCTACCAATCGGATACTAAAAATTCTCCTTCCTTAAGGGAAAGGAAAAAAATTACGACCTAAAACTACACTTTAAAGGACGTAACATTTACAGAATTAGATTTCCTTACTCCATGCCCATTTGGCTCTCAGGCAAAGGGAAAAACCACCGAAGTGGTAAAAAACCTGGCTACGTGGTTTACTTAACTACTTAAAAATCTACTTAAAGATCTACTTAAATATTCTAAAACATATTCGGACTTGCATCTTGCTTCTTTTGTTGAATATACAATGCTCAGGGTCAGCTACCCTGAAATGAGAATTTCTTTGTGTGAAAAAACAAACATCTATAGTACATACAGATTCCTTCATATTTTACATAACATTTTCATATACATCAATTGAAGCATCTGGTTCCTTAACATTCCCATTCCATACATGCTGTCCTTGTTAGTATTAAATGTTAGCTCTATCTAATTACGCCGCGTCCCAAGTCACCAGATGTGAGATTAAATATACACATATATATACTTTCAATTTCAAACATTTTTCAAAAAACAATAAAACAAACAACCAAAAGAATTGTCGCCTCTTAGCGAAGTCATACATTGAAGTAAACAAATGTATTCTTACAAATGTTTTCTCCCTATTTATACAAAAAAAATTAATACATAAGCTGATTTTTCTCATCAAGAAAAAACACACTCATTGTAGTGTCCACTTTTGTTGGGTTCTTAAATTAAAAATCCGCCCGTGACTTGCTTCATTGCAATAATTCTTCCGACCACTTGTTCGAAAGGAGAAAAGAAAGAAACGATACAACCTGATATTTTTCTTTGTCCTTTATTCGCTTCTATCCACTGGATCTCCGTCTAAGGCTTCCATACTGAGGTATGGTATGGAGGTACTCCTGATGTTGTTCTGTGGAATACTTTCCCTTCCGATGTTCCTCCGCTCCTCTGGAAATCCTTCGGGTGGTCTTACTCGGCTGCGTAGGTAGTACGGACAAGGTCTCACTGCTGTCGCCTGTTTAGACCGGACAGGCCTCCTCTCCGCTTCCCTGTTGGTTCCGTTTTCGTTGTCTTTTGTCTCCCGGGCCTTGTTGTATTGTCCACTTCCTTCGTGCCTGCTCCCTTCTGTAGGTGGCTTGTCCTGCCTGGAATCTTGTTGATGAGAGGGACCTGCAATGGACTGTGATCTCTGGGAGGGGTTATTAGGTCTTCTATATTTATAATTTCAAGATGAAACCGAGGTCGGAATTGCTCTTTTTCTTTTTATCCCCTGTTTTGGTTCAGGGGTTGGTCTTCTCTTGTTCCTACTTTTGGATCCCCGCAGAGAACGTTTTCTGCAAATTTTGGACCTCTTTAAATCCTTCCTGTCCCCTGATCCATTTGACTCTACTTTACGTTTCAATCTCAGATCCTCCCATCCGGCATTACCCTTACTTGATTTATGACCGTTACTCTCCTCACTCGAGGTTTTCCTAGATCTTTTGAATTTTCCTGGTTGCGATCTACTTGACCTATAACTCGACCTCTGTCCTTCATATATTGTCTCAAGATGACTGTCCGAACTAATCGTGTCGGATTGTCGGGGACGGTACACACGCACCTGATCACTATTAACTGTTACCCTTTTACCCTTCTTCAAAATAATTAAATTGTTATTCCGAACGTCCAACACTCTATATGGCCCTTCAAACTTAGGCATAAACTTTCCAACCACTCTCCTACCCGCAGCACTTATAAAATGAGTTTGTACCAACACAAAATCATTTACTTTGTGATGTTCACTTCCCTCCTTTTCCGATTATAATATTTTTCCCAATGTTTGTGTTGTTTCCACATATTCTGCCTTGCTTCATCGAATAATTTCTCAATGTTTCTTCCTACATATTCAGCACCCTCTGTGACACTTATTAGTTTGCTAAAAGGTGTTATAATCTTTCTACCTAAGAATAACTCAGCCGGAGTTTTATTTGTTGTTTCGTTCACTGAAGTGTGCAACGCGAAAGCGAATTCATGAAGAAATCGGTGCTAGTTTTCGTGATTTTCTTTTACAAAACAGGCTATCATCTGGACTAAATTGCGAGTAACTCTTTCCGTTAAATTCGCCTGCGGCCTGTATGTTACCGTTTTCATATGTTTTATGTCCAACCTGTGACTTAAGTGTTCAAATACCTCTGATATAAATTGGGGGCCGTTATCACTAATTAAAGAAATCGGAGCTCCGTAACGTGAAATATAATTCTCAAAAAGGGCGTTAGCTATGCACTGGGCCAAAGCTTTTCGTAAAGGAATAAGCTCACTCCACTTAGTGAAATGATCAGTTATTACTAATAAAAATCTATATCTTTCGGGTCGGGATGCGGGGTAGGGGCCTGATAGGTCTAACGTTACAATTTCATTACGGTAATTCGATACTATCGGAATTAAACGACCAGCTGGTAGCGCGTTTTTTTAAGTAAATTTTTGACACTGGTCACAGGTTGATACATATTCAAATATATATTTCCTCATATATGGAAAATAACATGTGTCGCGTAATTTAAAATAGGTCTTCCTCTTTCCTAGATGACCTGCTAATGGCAGATCATGAAATTCTTTCATTATTGCTTCGCGAAGCGATCTAGGAATATACACTCTTAATTCTCCAAGAGTTGTTGAATATTTCGCGTAAAAGAGTAGACCATCTATAAATTTAAAGTCCTGGGACCAACCCTCGCATACAGTCGCATTAACGGAACCGTCGTTTGGGTTTTCTAAATAACTATAGATGTGTCCTAACTCAGGATCTTCCCTTTGCTCTCGAATGAGTTGTTCTCGGGAGTTTAAGGCGAGGGCTCGAAGAGCTGCGCACGAAATTTGTGATCCATCCAGATTGCCTACTGGGTTCCTAGACAATACGTTCGCGACAACGTTTTGGACCCCCGGTTCGATGTTCCCATTCTATGTTGAACTCGGATAACTTGAGTGCCCATCTAATCTCATTCGACTAGATAAGTTTTTCCCATTCGTTAGCTTTGTTAATGCCGCGTGATCTGTGATTACCTTCACCGGCAGAGATCCGAAATAATTTTCAAACTTATTTAAGGCCCATATCACCTCCAAACATTCGCGTTCAGTAACAGTATAGTTTCGTTCCGTTTTATTGAAGGTTCTAGACGCGAATGCAATAGGTCTGTGTTTTTGATTAAGCACAGCACCAATTCCGACCCTACTAGCATCCGTAAATAAGTTAAACTGTTCTGTAAAATTCGGCAATTGTAAAACTGGTGCATCTGTTAATGCTCGTTTTATCTTATCAAAAGAATTCTGTGCTTCTGTCGACCAATTAAATTTAGCCCCCTTTTTCTTTAACCGATATAATGGTTCACATATATTTGCATACTTGGGTATAAATTTCTGATACCACCCAGCCATCCCTAAAAATTTCGACACTTCCTTGCTATTTTTCGGAGGTTTCGTTTCTGTGATTGCCTTCACTTTACTAGTGTCTGTTTCGATCCCTTCTTTACTAATTACGAGACCTAAATACTTCAATTTGTCACGTGCGAAGTGGCATTTTTCTTTATTTAGTGTTAGCCCCTCGTCTCTCAACAATGTAAATACCTGATTCAAATGATCTAAATGTTCAATAAAGAATGGAGATGTTATAATAACATCATCCATATAAACCGACACGAAACGTCCAATAACAGGTTTTAATATTATATCAATGGCTTTTTGGAAATTTGGCGCCGCCCCTGAAAGGCCAAAAGCCATTCTGAGGAATGCAAACGGGCCATTGCGAGTGATAAACGCGGTTTTCTCGATATCTTTTGGACTAATCGCCAATTGAAAATAACCACTTTTTAAATCCAATGTGGACATCACTCCGGTATGCGGAATGTTTGTGATTAGATCATCAATCACCGGTAATGGATATCGGGGGTATTTAGTTATTGCATTAAGTTTGCGATAATCAATCGCGAATCGATACGCCTCAGGAGAATCCGGAGGAAGGCCATTATTCTTGCGCGTTAAAACTACTGGTGACGCGTATGGGGATTGAAAAGGACGGATCTTACCCTCTTGCAACATTTTCTCAATGTGATAATCGATTATCCCTTGTTTGACCCTATCATATCGGTAGGGTCTCGACACTACCGGTTCCTTGTTCTCAGTATCGATTTCATGGTATAAAACATGGGTTAACCCCGGCTGATCTGAAAATAGCTCTTTAAAACCATTAAATAAATTCCTTAATTTTTGCTTTTGCCCTTCACCGAGCTTTGTATCTGATAGATCAATCTCGACCGGCTTTTCCGTTTTTCCTAAATGCTTAATTTGGTCATCTGGAATGATCAGTGATTTCTGATCGAAATCTAAAGTTAACTTGGACTCCTTCATAAAATCAATGCCCAATATGCATTGGTACTGCATATTGTTAAGAATGTGAAAATCCCAGGTTTTCTGGAATTCTCGGATCCGAATCTGTAATTCGACCCGACCTAAGTGGCAACACGGGACTCCTTGCGCCGTCACAAATCTATCTTTCGTCTTTTGACGAGGTCGATACGAAAAATATTTGCGATAGACCTCTTCCGATATGAAAGATTTCTCCACCCCCGTGTCCCAAAGAGCTGTAATAAATGTCTAATTTAAAAGAATAGGGACATACGGTAAATCTACTAGAGTCATTCGTAATGAGGATACCCTAATAGTTTGGTGTTCTGTATCTGGAGGATTTTCCGTACATCGCGATCGATCCCCCCCATACTCGCATCGATCGCTTAAAAGTTTAAATATGTGTTTCGATCATTCTGACCCCCGAAAGCACTATTCCTCGAACCACCTTGTCGACCTCCTTGATTGTGGAATCTCTGATCCGATTGGTCACCTCGGCGTCGACCATCGAATCTCTGATTATCCACAACACCTTGACTCAAAAATCTATTGAACTCTCTCCGTGGTCTAATATTGTCCACGTATCTATTGTTACCTCTCGTTTCCCTCCAATTTTCCTGTCGATTCCTGTTAGGGAAACGATTGTTCTCGTTTGGTTTTATATCTCGGGATTCCCAACTCGAATCTTTGATCTTTCTATTTAGAAACCGTTCCTCATACTTATCAATAATTTGTAGATTAGATGTGGTTTGCGGATTCCTTATACCTCTACATAATCCAAAACTAAGGTTCTAACCTACTAATAATACGATCAATCAACTTTTCCTCCGTCATTTCAAGTTTTAAGATTTGTGAATCTTCAACAAATCATACACAAAATCAGACGGTTTTTGGTTATGCTTTTGGGATGAAGAATAGAAACGCGTTTCTAGCTCCGACCTATTTCTAACCACGGGGAACTGTTCTGACAACGCTTGCTTTAAGTGCGCGTAATCCGTCGCCTTCTCTTCAACAACCCTATAACCTAGAACCTCAAACCAATCTAGTGCCCGTCCTGTGAGATGACCCTTTAAATATGCACAAGCGAGTTGTGTGGGTATCTCGTAATATGTTAAGTTGTTATCCATATTTTCCAAAAATTCAACCACATTCTCCACCCCGAAAAATACTGCTCAGGGATGATTCGAAATTTAAATCCTACTCTAAACTCGGGATTTACTCGTTGGACGCCACTGTGATGCTCCCCTGGGTCTCACCTCGAACACCAAGATTAATTTGAGGCAAAGAACCACTAAGAGCCATTTTGAATAATAATAATATTTATTTATTATTATACTTTTCTTAAAAAAAAAAAAAAAATCTGATAACATATAATAAGATAATTTTACGTCTCTTAAAGGGATTTGCCTTTATATTAAATTAAATTACTAAGAATGCAATTAATTAATAATCTATCTCAAACTCAAGTAAGGTTTACCGAAATAGGAGATCCGAGAAATACACGTATTCGAATTCTTAACTTTCATTAACTTTAACTAAGTCGCTTAAACTGACGCTTTTTTAAGCGTACGTGAATTATATTTACCGCTGGTTTATATCAGCTTTCTGGTAGGTCTCGCAGCACGACGTCTTCACGAATCTAATCTCCTTGAATCTTCTAGTAATACGTTTAAAGATACTGGCTCAATAGCCTACCATCATCTCTCTTGCTATCTCGCAACGCTCGACTTAAATACCTTATCTAATTTAAAAATCCCGTACATCTTTTTGGAGTTGATTGGAAATAAACGCGAATTTATATTCCCCAGAAAGACGCCTAAGAAGATTAGTGGAAAGGTTTGGTACAGATTCGTCACAGAGTATGAACGTCGTACTTTTGAGGTTACACGAATGCTATAAGCAATGGACCTTGTAATCTTGAGAATTGGTCAAATGCGAAGGACGACACTTGTCCTGTCATCCTACTCACTAAACTTCCACACCACAACAACGTGTGGGCTTTGACAGATTTAAAGGACAACTACCTCTCTGTACGGAGGGGGGTGGAGTAGCACTTCACTGCACAACGATAATATATAAATCGGAGTAACTTGCGAATACATCCTACATCGAGGGAGTGAATATTAACGTCTCACTACAGCTAATACACCTACACGAAGACTCATGACACGCCGGCCACGAGTCCCTTATCTTGACCACTAGGTTACCGCGGTCGCCGAATATCCTACATTTGTATTGATTTTTATGCCTGTTGATGTTTTGTTGTAAGACAACGTTTCTCAAACTTTGGAGCGGACACCCCTTGGGGGCGTGATAACTCTACGAGGAGGCGCGAGCCTATTTAAAAATTGAAAACAAAAGGTTATTTAAAAAATTATTAATTTACTGAAAGTAAACAAACAAAATACTTTCCGATACAATAAAATAATAAAATAAATAAATAATAAATAATTTACACTGATATAATACACTTATAAATGGACAATGTATATTTTATTTTATTATTACTAAGTTAAGAACAAGTTTGATGATTATCAGTGACCCCCATGGGCTTGTATTAACACTTATCTTGATCATTTGTATGGTTTATAATTAATTCATTAACTGCCGATTTAAAGTTACGTGATTCGCTCCTCAATGCCATCGCTTACCACGTAGACAAGCGTATTTTGATGTTTATTTGAGGGGGAGGAGAAATGAAATAAAAAATGAAATCCTCTGAAATAAATAAATCTTTCGCAAACACTGTCAAGGTCCTTTTATAGCATTCCAAAGCACTCGAAGTAATTGTATGGACATTAGTGCAAAGAAAAGATCGCACTTCGAAAAGACGTATATATACGTCCAGGAAATTAATGCTTTGGCTGAGCGAGACGTTTTTATACGTCGGTGGCACATAAGAGGTTAAAGTCGTATTGGTAGTAGCTTTAGTATCGAAGTATAGTATTATTGAATTGAATATATTATTATTGTATGGAGGGGGCGCGATGAAAAGGATGATTAACTAGTGGGTCGCGTATATTGAAAGCTTGAGAAGCACTGATGTCGGAACTAATTTAGTGTTGACTACGTATGCGAAGAGTTATCTATCCGATTCGTTAAGAATTGTCGGTATCCCCTATACCGACAATGTTAAATTGAGCCATTTTAGGAACCTGTTTCTCAGAAATTGTTAACTATAAGAACTTCAAATTTTGGCTGTAAAATAATTATGCTTTTTTATTTAAATAATGGTAAAATGTTTCAAATACACTCTGTCGCAAAAAAATATATGCACCCAGAAGAAATTGAGCTACATTCACGAAATTTGGTATGCATGTAGTGTATATGAAAATAAACAAATGATTAAAAATTCAGAACAAAATATCATTTTATTAAGCGGTTACAGCTTGCAAAAGGTTAAAAATCAGTAAGTAGTAAAGCCACCTCTGGCAGCTATACAAGCCGAAATTCGGCATGGCATCGATTCAATTAGATCACTTATGACCCCCTGTGGAAGATCCTGCCATAGTCTTTGCATCTGCGCAGTTAATTCTCCTGTATCTCGGGACGGCTGCAGTTGCCTTCCCAGACATGCTCTATTGGCGAAAGATCTGGTGACCTGGCAGGCCATGGTAGGACGTCATATCTTTGAAGACATTGTTGGGAGAGTCGCGCAGTATGTGGACGAGCATTATCCTGTTGATAAATGGCACCTGGGCGACTTGATAGCATGGGTAGCACAATCGGCGTTAAAATATCGTCCACGTATCTGCGAGCTGTCAAAGTGCCTTGAAGGACCACTAAAGATGATCGTGTGTCCCAAGAAATTGCTCCCCACACTGTCACACCTTGTGAAATTGCTGTATGCCGCTCGACAATAAATGCCGGATCGGACCGCTGGCCGGTGCGCCTCCAGACACGTGTGCGGTGGTCATCAGCACTGAGACTGAATCGGGATTCATCACTGAAGATGACACGTCTCCAGTCTGTCACACTCCAAGTTGCCCGAGGTCGGCAAAAATCCAGTCGACACTGCCTATGATGTGGGGTCAGTGGTAAGCGTCTTAGCGGACGTCGGCTCCTCAAGCCAACTTCGGTCAGTCGTCTCCTTATGGTTTCTCTTGATGGCACTGGATGTCTGGAAGGAGGTAAGTGGCGTTGAATCGATGCTAGCGACGTTGTTGGTGCCGAAGTGGCCACTCTTTTGATTGCACGATCCTCGCGATCATTTGTGTTCCTGGGACGTCCTGACCCTCCGCGACGGTACACTCTACCTTCTGTGATCCACTGTTGCCAACACCGAGCAACTACCATATCGCTCCGACCGAGGTGGCGGCCGATACGTCTATTCGACCAACCTGCTTCTCTGAGGCCTATTATACGGCCCCTATCAAAGTCCGTCAGCTGCTCGTACTGCCGCCGGTTACGTCTTAGAGGCATCCTAAGTCTCAATATCGTCTATCAAAGTCATCAGATTCGTTTGGATAGCCGTATGGCGCTCGTACTCATGCTTTTAAACTCTCCCAGTTGCGCAACTAATATGCGCATAGCACACTTAACCTTGTCTCATTGGCGTCGAAATTTTAATCATTTGCATATCTCTTACCAGACTACATTCTTGCCGAGTTTCGTGATTGTAGCTTGATTTCTTCTGGGTGCATATATTTTTTTGCGACAGAGTGTATATTGTTTACCTTTTTCAAAAAAATTCATCGTAAAAGTATCGCTTTGAAATTTGTGAAAATTGTCATTTTTATTACGTTAATTGCTTCTGAGCAAAATATTTTGGGAAAATCTTCAAGAAAGTAGCACCATTATATATCGTTACATATTATTTATGTGCAGTAAAAATTGCAAGTAGTTTCATTCAGTATTTTCTTTGAAAAAGGTTCACGCACTTTGAAAACAATTATTTTGAAAAAATTGCATTTTAAGTGTAAAAAAGGCACTTAATAACAAAAATAATGAATAACAACATGTATTTGCCCTATTTTATTAAACACTGGTATCTTTTTAATTTATTAAGCTTAAAATAGGAAACAAAAAAGCCTTAAAATGTTCATAAAATAAAGATATAGTAATTTTCAGTTTTTGTTCAACAAGATTTTTTTAGCATTTTGCATCAATTTTCACAAATTATGTAACAATCTGTGAAGAATTTTTAACTTTGATGCATTATAAATATCAAATTTGACCTTATAACATCATAAATATAATGTAAACATGTATCAATATGTAAAAGTCATGATTTGGGAATATGTGATTTTACGACGTTAGAAAAATTTAATTATGGATTTGTATGTTCCCATGCAAACACAATTTCTAAAAGTTACAAAATTCAAAATTTTCCCTAAACTGTACAAAAGATTTCTAAAAAAGTCAAAAATAAAACTGTTTTTATGTTTTTAAATATGAAATTTGTGTATTTTTATGCATGTAACAAACTTCTCAAGACGACAAAAAGCATTACGTATCTGAGTTGTTGTTAGTTACCTATTATTGAAAAACTTTTGAATATTATAGCTTAAAAACTTGTCTGAACAATAAATAAACATTAATATTTGCAATTAAGTGAAATATTTAAAATATGTTGTTTAGTTTTCTCAAAAAAATGTAACATAAAAATATCACTATGAATTTTTAAAAAAATTGACATTTTTTGTCACGATATATGGACTCTAGTCAAATATTTTGGGAAAATCCCCAAAAAACTCACATGAATATATATAGTTACATATCAGTAACATGAGGGCAAAAATTCATTACATTCATACATTATATTCTGAGAAAAATATGAATACAGTTTTAAAAACATCATTTTTGAGAAAATTGAATTTTCATTATAAAGTGCCACTTAATCACAAAAATAATGTATTACAACATGTATTTGTCCCATTTTATTGAACATTAACATCTTTGTAATTTGTTTTGCATAAAATAGTAAGCAAAAAAAGTCTTAAATTTCCCAGAATAGCATTTTTCAGTTTTTTTAACGAGATAATTTCTAGTATTACATCAATTTTCTCAATTATGTATCAATTTTTGAAGAATTAGTAGCTTTCATGGCTTTACAGATATCAAATTTGAACATAAAGAAACATAAATATAATATGAAAATGTATCAATATGGTTTTTGTATGAATTTGAGATGGTATTTATATATAAAAGTACCTGATCATATATATGTACATATATATATATATACACTCTGTCGCAAAAAAATATATGCACCCAGAAGAAATTGAGCTACATTCACGAAATTTGGTATGCATGTAGTGTATATGAAAATAAACAAATGATTAAAAATTCAGAACAAAATATCATTTTATTAAGCGGTTACAGCTTGCAAAAGGTTAAAAATCAGTAAGTAGTAAAGCCACCTCTGGAAGCTATACAAGCCGAAATTCGGCGTGGCATCGATTCAATTAGATCACTTATGACCCCCTGTGGAAGATCCTGCCATAGTCTTTGCATCTGCGCAGTTAATTCTCCTGTATCTCGGGACGGCTGCAGTTGCCTTCCCAGCGCGTCCAGACATGCTCTATTGGCGAAAGATCTGGTGACCTGGCAGGCCATGGTAGGACGTCATATCCTTGAAGACATTGTTGGGAGAGTCGCGCAGTATGTGGACGAGCATCATCCTGTTGATAAATGGCACCTGGGCGACTTGATAGCATGGGTAGCACAATCGGCGTTAAAATATCGTCCACGTATCTGCGAGCTGTCAAAGTGCCTTGAAGGACCACTAAAGATGATCGTGTGTCCCAAGAAATTGCTCCCCACACTGTCACACCTTGTGAAATTGCTGTATGCCGCTCGACAATAAATGCCGGATCGGACCGCTGGCCGGTGCGCCTCCAGACACGTGTGCGGTGGTCATCAGCACTGAGACTGAATCGGGATTCATCACTGAAGATGACACGTCTCCAGTCTGTCACACTCCAAGTTGCCCGAGGTCGGCAAAAATCCAGTCGACACTGCCTATGATGTGGGGTCAGTGGTAAGCGTCTTAGCGGACGTCGGCTCCTCAAGCCAACTTCGGTCAGTCGTCTCCTTATGGTTTCTCTTGATGGCACTGGATGTCTGGAAGGAGGTAAGTGGCGTTGAATCGATGCTAGCGACGTTGTTGGTGCCGAAGTGGCCACTCTTCTGATTGCACGATCCTCGCGATCATTTGTGTTCCTGGGACGTCCTGACCCTCCGCGACGGTACACTCTACCTTCTGTGATCCACTGTTGCCAACACCGAGCAACTACCATATCGCTCCGACCGAGGGGGCGGCCGATACGTCTATTCGACCAACCTGCTTCTCTGAGGCCTATTATACGGCCCCTATCAAAGTCCGTCAGCTGCTCGTACTGCCGCCGGTTACGTCTTAGAGGCATCCTAAGTCTCAATATCGTCTATCAAAGTCATCAGATTCGTTTGGATAGCCGTACGGCGCTCGTACTCATGCTTTTAAACTCTCCCAGTTGCGCAACTAATATGCGCATAGCACACTTAGCCTTGTCTCATTGGCTTCGAAATTTTAATCATTTGCATATCTCTTACCAGACTACATTCTTGCCGAGTTTTGTGATTGTAGCTTGATTTCTTCTGGGTGCATATATTTTTTTGCGACAGAGTGTGTATATATATATATATATATATATATATATATATATATATATATATATATATATATATATATATATATATATATATATATACGACATTTTGAAAGTTTTCGCTGGGATTTTGTAGAGTTATCATTAGGTTTTGTTGTTGCAGACAGTTTCTAAGTTTTAAACTTCAAAAATTACTCTAAACTGGACAAATGATTTCTAAAACAGCCAAAATAAAACTATTTTTATGTTTTTAAACATAAAATTTGTGTATTTTTATGTATGTAACAAGCCTCTCGCAAAGACAACAAACATCACATTTGATGTGTCATATCATACCTTTTTCTCAGAAACTATTAAGCATAATTACTCACACAAATTTTTAATGTATATCAATTAGACATTTATATTTATACTGAAGTGAAATTTTTTTTTAATATATTAATTAGTTTTTTCGAAGACAAACTGTTAGTTCACCGAGCATTAATATTATGAATTTATTGAAAACTGTTATTTTTGCTATATTCTTTTTGTTTGGATGCTTCAAGAATATTTCAAAAATGTCATTTCAGTATTCACAATTGCATTTAAAAAACATAGAGTATATATATACAGTACTTTTACACATTTTTAAAAATATAAATTTAAGAGAACAGAAATTTTTATAAAAAAATCTTACCTTATCAAAAAAAAATTGTATCCTATAATTTTATTATGCAAGGTAATGAAGGATAAGAATCTTGCTTCCCCTTTAATTTCTATTGATTTAATGAATGGTTTGAAATGTCTTTTACTATTGTTTAGATGAAAAGCAGGGGTGTGTTACATATGCAATATTTTAACAACTATTGCCTGTTTATTATCTATATTGTTTGCACTAAATGTATTCTCATTTCTGCCTTAATCTCATTTTTAAGCTATTGAAATAATTTTATTATTATCATTTTTCAAAAAGCACTTATCCAACGGAATTATCACAAACAAGTTATTAAGTATTTTGCAGTATAAAAATTTCGAAAGGAGAAATTTCACTATTTGTTTCTATTTACACTACAAAAAATTTTGTACAGGAACTAAATTTCAAATTAAAAGTAAATATTTTCATCATTTTTACAAACTTGGCTTCAAAACGACGTAAACAAACTAACAGTTAAAATTGCAGCTAAGTTTCATTTAATCTACAGTCAATTGTGTATGATTAAATGAAATTTTGTGGAGGCTTTGCAAGTTCTCAGATTTAAAAAGTCAATATTTACACTTAATCTGTCAAAGTGTGAGTGACCGAGGCAGCTGATTATTTTTAAAAGTCATTTTAAAGTACTTCTAATTCATATAATGGCTTGTATGTTACATCATTGGAAAGGTAATGATTTGGAGATTTTAGAAACATCAAAAACTCAAAATCGATTTTCAAAAAGGTTTTACCTACTGACTGCCTTAAGTTGGCAGGCAATCGGATGGATGAAAATAAGATTATGTTAAACTGATACTGCAAGACAACTTAACGCATTTCGACTAGAATCAAACTGAATTCCAGAAATAAATATCAAGTAGAGATATTTCTTCTAGGCCATTCATGGATTACATCTACAAAATATCCTTTATCTTGTTTTTTAGAAAGAAGGAGAATGAGCACTACTGTACTTATTTCATTTCATATCATACCACTGCATCAGAAATAACAACATCTGTTTCCACAGTGCGCTGCGTCTTCATAATCACGGACTCTACAGAAAATCAATTGTATGTGAACGTCATATTCGACTATATTACTCAAGTTGCCTGAACAAGAGAACAATGGATTTCTGTGCTCTTAGTAGTTGAGTTCTGGCAAAATTTTGAGAGTGATCCAAATCGTGTGCTGATCTTGAGAGAACTAAGTACCAAATACTGCTGTAGCGTCTGCTCATTAGTCGAACACTTCCCAGCAATACTTATCATATTTGATGTACAGGATGACCGGAATCCCCAGATGAGATATTGTAATCTTTCAAAAGAGACTGTGTATTCTTCCCTCATGCCTGGAGGCAAACAGGTGTCTCGTCGATCCTGAAGGCGGCTATGTTGAAAGCACACCACTTCCCACTTCGACCCTAAGAAAACGTTCGGGCACCACAATCTTTTGAAAAGGCACTTTTGTGAACAATATCCATTGTATGGTTCCTTCGCATATGTGGACAGCGGATTGTTTGAATGAAAAAGAATGCCGGCCTGTTGTGATAAAGACATATCCTGAAGGGTACCTTGAGTGTTAAAAAGTCGGAACGATTTATAGCCCTCCAGATAGTATACGAGGTACGGTGAAAGCGTTTATTTCAAACACTTCCCTCTTGCTTCCAAGTAACAGAGTAATTTTGAGGGCTTACGATGTCACAGTGCCAGGATAACATTATTGAAATGCACATTTACAGAAGAGTTCGAATAATGATTTGGAATGGAATCTCTCTGGGAGGTCACACTGACTTGAATGTGCTTTAAGATGAAACTTTGACTGTGAAATATTTGGATGATATCCTTGCTCCACATGTCACACCATGTGTTGGAGCTATTCATGAGAAATTCCTCTTAATGGATGATAATGCCCAACTTTATCGAGCTAGGCTTATTATTGCTTATTACTGTCGATAAAGGTTTGGAATGAAGAGAATTATCAGCTTATTCTCTGGACCTTAATCTGATAAAGCCTCTTTGAACCTTAACTGGTGGGCAAGGATTTGTCTTTTGTCTTCCTCAGAGGTAAAAAAATAAACTGGAACATCAAGTCTTGCTCTACATGTAAGTAAGGCTTACTCTGTTTTACTTTCCATTCCAAAGTATAAGAATTTAATTGATATTGTGCAAAAACAATGCTGTTCGTACATTATAAGCATAAGGGATAACACGCTCTATATTAAAACCTTTAATTAATTTTCCCCCAAGAACGTGTGATTTATTTTTAATCAAACAGTAGACTTTTGAAGAAAATGTAGTTCCTAATTTTAATGCTGTAATTGATGTTATAATTACGTAAAATTGAACAAATAACTGTTTAAAGAAAAAATTCTCTCAAGTATTATGTGTATGTGTTGTGGTCATTATTTGCATATTAGACATAACAGACTTGTTGTACTTTATCTTTTGGATACTAGTGCGTAAAATATAGTTCTACATTGACAGAGTTATAAACTGAACAGGAGGAAGAATGAGTTATTGGAAGACTGAGCAGAAGAATTTTTGATATATTTCATAATGTGCTGAAAAAAAACTATTGTATGTATGAAAACTTAATGAAAGGAAGGTTTAAATCCTCTCTGATTCCAGATGAAATGCTTTAAAAAGAGGAGTTGCATCCACTAATAAGAAAACGGGGGGGAGAGGATAGAACTAAAAATGAGGAAGTGGATTTTTGACATAAATATCTCTAAGAAATAGTTTTTCTACTCTGTTGGCTTCAAAACGACATTGGACGTAGCTAAGAAACAATAAAAATAGAATAATATAATAATTTTTGTTTGTTTTATTAGTTTGTGTGAACTCAAAAGAAATATTTCTAAAAAGCATTACAAATGTTTAAATTTAAAGTTTCTTACCTAAATTGTATTTAAAAAAAATTTGTTGTGGAAAGAGAGGAGAATTAGATTAAAATTTTCCTTGAATCAAAATGTAATATTTATAAGCCGCAATGGTAGTTTTTGATAGACGAAAGTAATCAAAAACACATTTCAGACAAACTTTAGTAAAAGTATTGGTAGGTATCTTACAAAAGTTATGCTGCATTAAAGTAGTACCTTTCTTTCAATAGCATCAGTAATTCTTAATTCACATAGCAAGGAATGTGGATTGCACAGTAAAAGCTTGGCTTTTGTTGTAATCCCAAGCTAAGGCATAAGTCGTTACAGCAAAAAAAAAAAAAGATTTGTTTGTATCGTGCAGATAATTGCAATAGTTTATCTATAACCGTGTTCTTGATGTGAAGGTTGCATGTTTCCAAACATATTGCTTAACGTTACAGGACAATTGTGAGAGTTTTTTTTATAACTAACTTTAGTAGCCTTTATTATAAGGGTTATTCATAACTCCCTGCAAAGTTTTGAACGAATACAGCAAAAGAGAACATATGAAAGAATCGAAGAAATTTAAGGAATATCAAGTTTTATTTACGTATTTTGCAGGTGTTTTATAGAGAACCCTTGATCGCAAACGGCATACATCAATACCATAGTCCAGTTTCTGCCAAACTCTACTCAATATGGTACTATCAACGTTATTGACAGCACGTGTTGTCCTTTCCTTGTTATCGGTGTTATCCCAAAACTCGGTTTTTCACATAAGACCCAAGTTTTCGTACCCCCTTACCGGGTGATGTAGCACCGGGAAAACAAAAAAAAATACTAAAGGATATGTGCTGTTAATAACGATAATACTATTCTGAGTCGTGTGGAGCATAAACTGGACTATAGCTTTGATGTACGTCGTGTTACCAAGAGTTCACATAAAAAGCACATGAAAAATATCTAAATAAAACTTGATTTTTTTTCTGTGTTCTTCCATACGTTTTTTTTTTTTTATCTTTCGCTGTAATTGTCTTAGTTTTTTTTTATTACAGAGCTCCGAAACTTTGTAAGGGATTATAAATAATCCTGTGTTTTGGACACATACACACACAGTATAATACCAAAAAGGCAATATTTTTCTATTAATGAAATTGGAAAACAGACCTAAGTTTCGATGAAAAATTTATCCAATTGAAAAATATGTACCCTGAAAACAGTCAGATTTGAATTTCATCAAAAAGTAAATCTCTCCGAGCAAGAATACCTCACTGGGGATTGGAACTACGAAATAAATCTAAAACAACAGTAAATCTCAATTGTTCTTCAGGAAACTTGGCAGATATTACAAAGGTAAGATGATCAAGTTCGCAAAAAAAAAATAAGTAACATATTTTCGAACTTTTTCCGTCTTTTCTACACACATAGCTTTTCGTAATGGAAAATAGTTTTGTTTCCCTGAATTTTTATCAATATTTTTTTCACCTCTGTTTTCAATTTATTATTTTACTATTGTATATATACTTTGAATATGAAAAATCCCTTACTTTTTTTTTCGCTTTTCCATAATTTCATTTTTTTATATTTGAAGTTTCTTTTCTCTAGGATTTAAAAGAGATTTTAAATTTTATTTGTGTGTGAGAGTGGTTATTTAATGGTTAAAATATGGTTTGTTCCAACGCAAAAGGAAGAAATAGATAAATTCTCTTTTAAAGAAATTCTAAAGATATTCCGGATTCTTGACAAGAAAATAAATGTGACAAAGTTTAAGGTATCCGACTACTTTCGGAACCGTGATTTTAAAAAGAGCTTATAAATGGGTTATTTTCATGATATTTAGTGTCACTCAGATTGGAATATATGCATAAAATGGTTTTAAGGACATTTTGACAAAAACAATTTATTTAAATATAATATTTGGCAAAAAATTAACTTAGAATAATCTTTTTTCCAAATGTTCTCCTTTTGTAAAAAATGGTTCTATTGTAATAATATTTTGCCTGTATATATCTCAGACTTCTCTACAGCGGCTCAAATATGATTTTTGAAAAATTCACATTATTTTCAGAGTTACCACCCATTGAAATAATTATCGGCATTTTTTTCTTAAAATTGCTCCCCTCTGTTGTCGTAAAATATGAATAAACCCACTTCTAAGCTATATATTTCCAAAATTCTAGTTAAGCCTCTGTAGAGAGGTCTGAGCTATATACAAGCAAAATATTATTATAATAAAAGCATTTTTCACAAAAGGAAAATATTTTGAAGGGTCATTCTATGCTCATTTTTTGTCAAAATATTGCACTTAAATAATTTTTTATTGTAATGCTATTCTAAAACAATTTTATATACATTTTCTAATCTAAGTGACACTAAATATCATAAATAATATCCATTTATACGCTTTTGCAAAATCACGGTTCCGAACGTAGTCGGATACCTTAAGCTGCTTATATTAGATACTCTCTTTTACTGAATTTGTCAATATATCTCTCAGCCTAGCTTTCACAGAGACGAATTTTTGTTTTAAATTGTTTTCAAAGCCCTTTCAGTGTGAAAAAATATTTACTTTGTTCTACTACAAAATATTTTTGTTGAAGTCTTATAAACATTTATTTCAAAAGTCATTTATTACAACATAATCTAAAAAGTGATACTCAACTACATTCTTCTAGATTTTAGTGTTTATTTTTGCTTCTGGTACTGCGCTTACCTCTGTTATTCGTTCAGTTGTCAAACTCGTTACGAAAGATTAGTTTAAGATATTTCATTTTAGAGGTGGCACTTAAACACGATTCTCACAAGTATCAAGCACTCATGAAAATTCAGAAATATTATATTCATGGCATGTATTTCTCTTTAGATTAAGGAGTTTGATGACTCAACACTACATTATGCCTAAGCACCCAGCTGTATATGTGTGTACCTACACAACAAACTCCTTTGTTTTAATAATAGACTGATGGGTTAATTTCACATTTTGAAACTACATGAGGGCTATTCACGAAGAACTTTGAAATTCTGAACCACAATTAAAGGACAAGAATGACACTTGTTCTGAAACGCCATTATCCTAAACTCCATACCATACCCAATTGAGACTCAATAGATTTAAAGTTCATCAGCCTCTATACGGCGAGTCTAGAGACATTAGGACTCAATCTCATCATTCAACAGATACAATGACAACCACTGTTGCAAACATTATTCCGAAACCAGTTGATGACGTCAGAGACCAAGAGGGGACAGTGATACTACCTCAGGAAGTGGGAGAGAAGGGTTTCCTAGAATCCATTTCCCCTTCTTTCCAATATAGACTTCGCCAGAGGACATGCGCGGGAACCGATTTGAGGGTCCCGGCGGAAAGCAGAGAGCAAAAATGTGCTCCGAGTGTAAGATGGCAATTAAGTATGTTCCTGTTATTAAAATTATATATATACATATATATGTATATATATAGAGAGAGAGAGCCTGACTGTGTGTTTTTGTATCCAATACGCCACACCACGAGTTAAACTACATTCAAGAAACAAGGACGACACTTCAACCGATATCTTAACTTCGAACTTCTATACCAAGTCATAAGAGGATTTTGAAGCCTAGTTGTTTTGTGATGTGATTTCCAACTTCCTCCATTATTCGCTACTGTGGTTATTATTAACCCTTTATCTACCGACGGCACTTATAAGTACCACTCACTTTAAAATAACACATAATAACCCATTTTACGAATATTCTAACAATACTTAGCAGGAATATTCTTTGAAATCCACTCTTCCAAGATATATGGCAGCCCCGGTTCTATGATGAGTATTTTAGTGGGGAAGGCGAATAGTTTTATAGCAGAAATTGCGTTTTCAGCTGACGGCGTATTCAGCGGATTGCAAAGGTTATCATTTTTGTCCCGAAAAAATAGTTAATGTCAAAATTTAAATGCCTTATTTTTTTTGTATGTTAGTGAGGACCTAAGAAAACGATTTAATTCTTTATTTTAAGTGAACAGTGTATATAATTAATTTTACGTTGGAATATATTTAATTAATTAATTAGCTTTAAAGGATTAAATTTCCCAAAGTTGAGCATTTTGTTTCTGTATATCCCTTAATTTTCAACGTAGTGATCCAAAAAAAATATATTGCATGAAAATAACTGCAGTAAATCGTAATGCGGTAGATAAAGGGTTAAAATTGTTACTTCAATCCACTGTGCATTCCCAACGATGTAGGTCGAATCTGTTTTCGGGCTCCACGTCTGTTTGTGAATACTTTAACATATTTCACAAAACAAGAGATTCATTGCTATATAAATTTATAAATACTTTTAAATATTTAGATCTATTAAGGGAAAATACGATTCAATGTATCCAGATTTTAGCTTTTTCTTCTATTTAGCTTCTCTCTCTCTCTTTTATAGTTATTTGAAAAAAAAGAACAATTTTCTAATTCCAGTGTTAACCTCAACTGCAGTAAAAAAATAACCATATAAAGAGTAACGTCCTCGAGACATTTACATGCTTTACGATAAAATGCTCAGATCCGAGTTCCTTGTCCTTTGGGGAAGAACTGATAGTTTTATGGAATTAAGAAAAAACAGTAACTCTCACATTAACGATATCCCTTCATAAGAAAAAGACAAAAACGCAACGCTTGCAAATTTTCAGTGGGTAAATTTCCTCAAATATGCTTATAGAAATCTTGTTTTAATGAACATTTTAAGGATATTATAATTTAAATAAATAACAAGTAATTTAAAAGAAATGCTAAATTGCATCTACTTGAAATAAAAGGTGATATTTTTCCTTTATTTTAAGCAATTAATTGAAAGCATATTTGTTTGATTCATATTTAATTTAAAAGTTTTTCTTTTATTCATGATTTATATTTTACTACTTTCAAAGATGCATTTTCTTCTATGATCCGTTATTTATTTCATAATAATATTTGTTGTTTTATAAGAATAATTTATATATGGTGTTATATTGCTCTCTCAATTACTTTTTACTTTAATGTTTTATTGAATCGCAAAACTCTTGTCATAGGTATTCATAAAGCTCAAAATTCAGAGTTGTGTGTTTTCTCAGCATTTTTTGAAAATGCGAAATACTCAATAAATTATATACCCGTAAGATTAGGTTCTGCATTATGACCTGTTTAAAATAAATTCTTTTGTCGATCTATTAGATCGATTTAAATAAATGTGCTTGCAATTAAGTCATTTTGAAAAATCATAAATATCAATGACAATATATATAAATATATATATATAATTAAGTATTCAGTCGTTTACTATATACTGAGTGATTCGCTTCCAGACCGACAAACTTGCTGTAGGGTGCACAGAGACTGTGATGGGGCTTTATATATACATGAATTTCTATTAATCCTCTTGGGGAATATTTGGGGCTAGCAATCAAGTTATTTCACATCCATCCTTCTCAAGAAGAAACCTTGATATGCAGATTAGCTAGTATATATATAGTTGAAGTTTAATAATCGTAGGAGAAGGAAGAGGAGCTGAGTCACGGAAAGCTGTGCTGTTACGGTAAGGATCTGAATTTCGACGCGTGATTATACGACGGACTTTAAATATTATAATACATTAAGGAAGTTAGGATTTTTAAGATAACTTTGAGTAAAATTAAGCTATTAGGATTTCGTGCGCTTATTCACGTAGGGTTTTGAGCTATTTTTCTATCACTCTGAAGTTTCCCTTTACAGTTTGCTTGTCTTAGATTATTATATTTGGTAATAATAAATTGGATTTCTCATGGCTAATTTGAATCATCAATCTTTACCTCCTATAGAATTACTTAGATCAATCTTTACCTCCTACAGGTTGATTAGATGAAGAGATGGCTTACCCAGGTGGGAGGGCATTACAAGACGACTCAGAATCACATAGAAATGCAGGATCGCAAATGCCACAGTTGTGAGCTACGGTGCAAAGATGCAGAGAAAAAGGACAGAAACAGCAGCACATAAATGGGACTGGACATTTTATTGAATGGTTGTACTACAACAGGTTTTTGAACGTGCATAGTCTTCTTCTTCTTGGTTTACATAAAGAGTTTGGTGTACGAGGCGCCCGTTCCTTCGAATGAAGGAACGGGCGTCTGCATCGCTCGAATATCTGCAGCTGCCGTGAGGATACGAGACAAACCAGGAATCTTCAAGAATGTAAGGGATTCCATATAGCGTCCCTGCCAGGTGACTTCTGGTTGTAATTTTGAGCACCTGTTGTAATACAGCCTTTTAATAAAATGTTTTCTTCCATTAATGTGTTGCTCTTTCTGTTCTTTTGCTCTGCTTCTTTGCACTATAGCTCTCAACTACGGCATTTACGACCCCGCATTCCTATGCGATTCCGAGTCGTTTCTGTACCTCCTACGCACCCTGCAAGTTTGTCGGACTGGTAGCGAATCATCCTGTAGATATAGGTGAATAAGTGTTTTGTTTACGTCTCACAATTAGGGTTTCTGATTTCTTGGGTTTTTCCATTCCCGAGAATACATTAAAATTAAAAAAATTTAAAAAAACAAGTTATTTTTAAATAAAATCAATAACAATTATATAAAATAAGGATACATATAAATTCCAAAATTAATACTTATTTATATAATGAGCTAAAAAATACAAAAAGTATGTAATAAATTGATTACTCATTTTTAAAATAGGATTTCAGAAAGCATATACTTTTATCCCTCAGCCTAGTTCTAAGCTTTGTGACGAACAATCCGGCAACAGAAAATGCTCTCTCGGCTTCAACTGACGCTGGAGGAATCATTTTTAAAGCCTCGCATAGTTTTATAATGTTTGGTGATGGATTTTCAGTCTAGTCGAACAACTGCATTTCTTGTTTCATTATTTTGTTGAAACTAGTGCTTTTTTTGGTAAAACAATAAAAAACTTTTGTTTTAGAGTAAATTACTTTCTCTAATTTTTCGGCCAATGTCAGACTTTTTCTTTCAAAATCACCATGCTCTCTTCTGAGTGCGAAGAGTTCAATATTGATTCCTCTTCTTCGTAAAAAAGCCTTGTCCCTATCTCTTTCTCTCTCTCTCTCTCTCATTTGGGCTTGTCTAACCAAACAATTTTTACTAGGCAATCGCGAAATATTGACATTAACTGCAGCTGCTTCGTATTTTCTCCCAAAATTCCTATACTGCAATAATCCTATTAAGTTAAAGTTGCGACACTCATTAATTCTTTGGATTGGAGAATATTTCATATTTTTCGCAAATTCTGAATTTTGTTCGTTCAACTCTCCAACAACGAAAGAAAATACACCTACTGCAGTTAGCAAAGTTTATTTCGACTGCATAATATTTCTAAGCCAATTTTGACTGACTTTAATCCTGCTACAATTCTAGTCACAGTTTCAAACTCTACATTGACCATCATTAGTTCTTTAATATCTATTAATGCTTTAAAAATTGCTGACTTTATTTCTAAAAGTCTTTCAAGCATTGCCAACTAACTATTCCAGCGTGTTTTGGTATCCAAACAAACCATCTTTTCACAGCCAAATTCTTATTTAACATATTTTTATAAAATATCATTCTTAAAGGGTGATTTTTTGAATAATTTTATTACATTTGTAATCTTTTTTATAGTTTCATTTATTTTTTGCATAAGTGATATGAAACATAGCCCGTGATTCCCAGAAAATCCCGGGAACGAAGTATAATTCCCGAGAATAAAAAAAGTACAGAAATCTTAGAATTTCCTGGGATCCCGGGAAAGAAACCCTACTCTCAATAACCCAACACGAGAGCTATTGACGATGGACCTCATAATTTTGAACCATAGTCAAGCGACACCTGAGCTGGCACTCTCTCTCCGAACTTCGCCTCCCCCACAATGGGAAGACTTTGAGACACGACAGATTTAACGTAAAATTATCCTCTCTACACGGCGGATCTTCAGTGGCATCAGATCGCGTACTCACGCTTTAATATATAAAACTGACCACGAGCTCATCGCCAGGGCCCCTAGGCTATCACGGCTACTAAAATATAAAACTTAGATCAATTTATTAGTATAATTAACCTTCAAAAGAAATTTCCATATTTATAAAAACAACAAGGATTTTAGTAAAAATAGAGAAATTTGTCCTGTATATATCTTGTAGTGAGTGAGTGTTTAATAACGTCGTACCTAAGGCAACACTAAGCTATTGGTGACGGGCCTCGTAATTTTGAACCTCGGTCAAGTGACGAGGACGACACTGCATCCGAATCTCCTAACTTCTACACCACACTAGCATGAGGACTTTGTGCCACGACATATTTAACGTGCATCAGCCCCTCTACACTCTGGGCCTTCAATGACAATATATATAGGTAGCAATAAAAAACCCATATATGAAGTGTAAATAAATTCATTTTTGGTACTTTTTGCTTAGAAAGAAAATATTCTTTCTATTCCGTTATTTCATTAATTTATATATCTTTCTCATTAAAACTATTAACAACATGTCAGATGATGAGTGGGCATTACGAAAAAATAAAAAAAAAAACGTTTAAAAGAAATGATGGAGATAATTTTTTTAATTAATTTTGAGTAATGGATATTTATAAGTTAATTTTAAGTAATGGAAACTTTTAAGTTTTGGTTTTTAAGTGATAGAGACTTGTAAATTAACGTATTTAAAAGTTTCGAGCTAAACTTATAAATTCTTCAATTTTTTTTGTAGAGTTATAAAAATAATAACTGAAAATTTGACAATATAGATTAAGCTTACTTTAGCCAATAAACATCAAGAATCAAGATAATTTATTTTATTTTTATTTGTAAGTGCATTTTTCCCTATTAATCTCTATTGAGTTCAATAAAGAAAAGAGTATTGTTATTTTTTCTCTCTTGCTGATATTATGAACTATGTGCATCAACTGTTTTATTATTATTAATAATATTATTATTATTATTATTATTATCTCTAAAACTTACAGAAAATACCAATAAACTAACCTAGTTCTCATACAGAGTGGAACTTAGCATAAAATCATTTGCATGACATTTAATTCTCAATAACCATTTTCAACACCTTTCTATATGAATAGCATTAAACATTTTTACTTTACATATTAAAATTGACTTTTACCATAAATTTGAGGTACACGAAGAGTACATTTTTTTCTATTATAATTATTTCACATTTGCACACACAAAAAATGTTTTTTCGCAATCATCTTTAAAGGCAATTTGTACCATCATTTACTTTACTTTAAAACTTAAAGAGAAAAGCCTTTCAGATTTAAATTTATTCAATAAAAATCCATACATATATATAAGAATACTATAAAAATCCTTCTCCCAAAAGTTATAAAGTATTCTCACAGAAATAATCATTATTCTCATAAATTAATAATAAAATAGGAAATTCTTGTTTATCTTCATCCATAATATTTTAATATACAAATAGTTACGGACTATAACTTTTAGAGAACATCGTATCAATTCAACGTATCTCATTAAAACATGTATCAACCATAGATAATGGGAATGTATCTCCGAACTCGGCCCTTTGATGCCCCACTGAATTGAAACACGGGACATTACAGGCTTTAATAAAGCGAATATACCCTGTGATACAATCAACATCATCTCACCTGCATTTACAAAACTCAGTACTAGTTTTAGATTCATTAAAGACCTTGAAGAATAATTACAGAGAGCCGACATTTACTAATGAATAGAATTCGCAGGTAAGTTGAACAGTTTCATTTCTATATTTTGATGAAATTGATTCAATTAAGTTTTGAATTTCCTCCCTCCCTTGAAGGAGACAAACAGCACTTCCTTTCGTTAAAAGGCGACTCGAGTTGGGCGTCACATATTTTTAGTTGTCGAGAGAAAACTCAAATCCAATTGCTTTTATAGCTGAATTGAGATTTTTACGATGAGAAGTAGACGGCGCCAGTTGGAGTAATGGAGGTTGTAAGGAAGATTAAATGAAGTGAATTTTTCTCCTAACCATTGTCCTACAGCTTACATAGTACCAAAGTAATTTTTTCCCTTCGGGTCAACGGATGCTTTAAAACAGGATTATAGGTGCTCAAAACTGCGAGGAGTAAACATTTTGGATTTGATGTTTTGTCTCCATGTAAACTCCCAAATATTTATGCTGAAGAATGTTTATGTGAATTCGTAGTAGTAGGGGATGTAAATGTCACATAAAATTAGTCTTTAAGATTGTTTTCTCGTGAATCTTATGCACTGTAATATAGATGGATTTTCGAGGGAGAGAGCTTTAGTAAATTATCTTAAAATATAATCTATCGAAAAAGATATACAATTTTTTGGAGAAATGTGATGAGAAAAATTAAGAATGAGCGTATTTCAAAAATACAAACAATGTAAAATGGTAAATTTATTAGAGAAGGGCAGAGCTTGATCTCTAGAAAAACCAGTTTATAAAAAAGTTTAAGCAGTCAGACTGTTTCTCGTTAAAAATAAAAATCGCAGCTTAGTCTCATTTTAACATAATTTTATTTTAATGAGATGATAATGCATGTTATGTAATTTTTTGTAAATTTTTACCAATTTTTGTCCCATTTTGTAAAAATAATTTTATTTTCACTTCTTAATTTTAGCATATTTTTCCTAAATTGCACTAAATAAATCTAAAAACCACAGAAAAAATCCCCATATTTCCATTTTTTTAAAGTTGTCGCAAGTAGTCAAATACCTTAATCGCAATGACTTATGAATCTAACAAATTTTCCATCTCTATAAAATGCATTTTTTTTTTTTTACTTTTATTGGAACGTGTACCATTATTGCTATTTGTTTTAAGTCAAGCAAACATGAAAGTTTCTCAGAAACGAGATCTAATTTCCTAAATAAAAACATCTAAAAATTAATAAACAAAATTTCTTGTGTGAAAAACTCGTTGCATACACAATATTTATTTTTTCAGAAACTGTGTTCAAATCATTTACTCACTATTGTTTGATGAGATGCTTACCTTTTGTGAATTTAATAAACTTGAATGTTTTCAAAAAAAAGCATGTGATGTTTTTATTTCAGATAAACATATATTCCAAAAATTAATTTAAACGATTAAGAATAAATGCAAACACTTGCTGTTTTTTCAAAAAAACTGGCTATCGATCATTATATTTAAAGCACTGTTCCTTTTATTTTAGAATAAATATGTATGCTTGTAGAGGTCCGAAAATTATTAAACTAAACTGAAACAAATAGTTATCATAAATAAAGTATTAATAACTGTTTTATTATTATGAAATTATTGATGATGGAACAATAAAAAACTGTTTCTTTTTTCATAATCAAGAAACATTATTGTTTAAATAGCAGGTGGAGGACAAAATAATACGAACACCGGTGAAATAATGGAAAATCTTTATTAATAGGGTTTGGACCACCCTTTGACTGAAGTATAGATTTAATGCGACGGGGGACAGGTGCATAAAGGCCAATAGCAAAGGTGCATAGACAATATTTAGAGAAATATTAAGACATTCCTCCTGCAGAACAGTCTCTAATTCCGAAAGGCTGGATGGAGGTGGAAGTCGGGAACGAAGTTTGGACTCCAAATATCCCCATAAATGTTCAATAATATTCAAGTCCGGAGACTGAGGGGCCCCAAGCAAGATTTTCATCGTCATGAACTTCGAACCATGTTTGAACACACCCAGCAGTGTGGATAGGGGCGTTGTCGTCTTGAAAAAGCGGAGGCTCTTCAGGGAATACAGTCTGGACAAAAGAATGGACATGATCCGCTAGAATGCTTAGATAGCGATCGGATTTGATTGTTCCATGCAGAATAACAAGGGGTCCAATAGCGCGCCAAGATATCGCACCCCATACCATAATGAAGCCACCCCCATATTTTACAGTCGGCAAGAGGCATTCAGGATTAAACGCTTCTCTGGGCGTTCTCCAGACATAAATGCAACCTGTCGTCTGAAATAGGGTGGATGACGATTCATTTCACCATATTACCTGTTGTCACTGTTGTGGGGACCAGCCTTTGTGATTTCTGCACCATTGGCGACGCTTGAAAGCATTAGTTGCTGTCACCAAGGGATTGCAAATTGCCACTCTGCCATAAATTTTCGCAGCATGAAGTTCCGTTTTGACAGTTTTTGTTGAAATGGGGTCTTGGAGATGACTGTTCATTTCGAATGTTATCTCGGATAACGGTTGCTTGTACTTTCGAGCTCCTATGCGCTTCAAGACCCGACTATCCCTATCAGCAAGTTTTGACTTTCGGCCACTATTGTGCTTTGAAGACGTCGTCTTACCATTTTTCGTGTACGCTGTCATAACGGCTGATACTGTACACCTTGCAAACCCCAAAAGGTTTGCTGCTTCCGTAACCGATGCTCCACTTAAACACGCTCCAACAATTATTCCTCTTTAGAACTCTGACAAGTCTGACATTTCAACTTATCACAGAGAGTTCGATGGACGCATGCAACACAGGTGATTGCTGTTGAGAGACTGATACCTTTCTCTTCGCGCTCACTAGGAGGCAGACTTCTGTTGAAGGTGACACGGCTGTACTGCAGGTTTGAAAATAACATGTGTTCGTATTATTTTGTTCCCCATCTGTATAGTATAAAAATATTAGGAAAGCTCAAATATATATATATATTTGACACTTTAGTCTAATCATTTTTATATTTTTATATTCAATTAAAATTCACCACGTGAAGCATTTATTGCATCACTCTTAAGTTAAAATCTATCATTTTAAACTAAAGCTTAGATTATTTTTATGAGCAAAATGTTTTTTAATATATTTCACAACTTTTATTTCTTTCAATAACGTTTTCAAATTTTTATTGTTTAATTTTAATATTTTCCTATACAATAAGACATACTTTTTATAGATTATCATATAAATTCGAATCATACAGAAGTTATACTTTAAAAAAATCTGTGATTGTAGTAAAAATATAATAACGAGTTTTTTTTTACATATTATACGAGGGCCACGCAGAAAGTAAGTTTCCCGCAAGAACACCGTAAAAAGAAGCAAGTCATAATGTGACCTAGAAAAATTTAATGCAAAATGCTTTAATGCTTGTTATACCATATGATAAGATTTTGTAGCCCAGTATCATGAACCCGGTTGATTGATTGAATATTAACGTCGCACTGTTCAGCTACACGAGGGCTTTTGGCGACGGACCACGTAATTTTGAACCATGGTCAAGTGACGTGGACGACACCTGATCTGGCACCCCCTCTCCTAACTACCACACCACACCAACGGTAGGACGTTTCAGCTCTCGACAGATTTAACGTGCATCGCTGCCCTACACGGCGGGTCTTTAGTGGTACTGGGCTCGAACCTGTGACAAAGCAAGCCACAGTCCGATACCCATACCACTCGGCTACCGCGGCCACATCATGAACCCGGGGATTCAGCCAAAGTGTCACAGTTGCCGTAGGTCTTCGTCTGAGGAAATGTGATTTTCTAACTGGAATTTCTTCAGGTGCAAGAACATGGGGAATAGATTTGGGAGCAAGATCGGCGATATAGGGTGGATGGTCAAACAATTAACTAATTAAAAAATTAAACTTGCTTAGGGAGAGAGGTCCATCCTTACTTTGAATAACTACTGTTGCTCTATTGTTATCTTAAGAATAATCTCTTTAGATAACATTCAGCTCGTCTTGTTAAAAGTTAGAATTGTCCCTCTCATTTTACTAAATAATTCACACATTCCTTACTTGAGAAATAAAACAAAAGCAAACCTTAATTTTGAGGTAAGCAGAATAAATAAAAAGTACAAAAAGAATTTTCCAGCTATTATACTAAATAATTGTCAAAGCTCGATACCTTGAGTCTGAAGATCTGCTACTTAAGTTAAATCTGAAATCATCTAACATATGGCTTTATGGGCCTCTCTTTTTTATAAAAGGATGAAATTAAAAACATCCTCCTTGTTGTGTTTGAGAATGCTGAAAATTAAAAAAAATTGGTTCATTTCACCTATCAAAATATTTCACAAGTGAATAACAAACATGGGCTCACTGTAAAAGATAGTATCTACAAATCAAAATAAACTCATGCCCACAAAATATGAAATAATTAAGAATAAGGCATAATTTAATATTTTCTTTAATTTTCGAATAGCAGTCTATTGAATCACATGAAATAAAATTTGTTATTATTTCCATTTCGTTTTATTTCAAAATAAGCTCAAAACAATCTAGATTTTTTTTGTCTCAAAATTATGCGATTTTTAAGAACATTTCAAATCAGAAAAATTAGTGCCATGTTTTTCGAAGATGAAAACACAAAATTGGAGGAAATATTACAGCACACTAGAACTGGAAATGTATCATAAACTTGAAAATAAAACATGTGTGTTGAAGGCAAGAAATATCCATTCTGCATATTTTCTGAGACATACAAGAAAAACATGCTTCAAAGCACGAAAAGTGGAAGATGATAACCGTCTGTGTATTTTAAAAAAATGAGCTCCATTTGTATTCTTTAGTGTAGATGATAAAAGAAGGATGTTTATGTAGGAATACTTGCATATGATTTCTTTTTGTAAAATGTTATTTTTATCCGAATTATTTGTAAGCTAAATCCAAATTTTAATCTGAAATATAAAAACATTACCTGCTTAACAAGTAGAGTGAAAATTTCTTACATAGTTGTCCATTCATTTTAAAAGCACAAAATGCATCAAGTAATTTTCACTATGCTCAAATAATTTACGTATAAAGTTATGTACATGTGCATGCATACAATTTAAAGTTGAAAAAGCATCAAAATAAAATAATGCACTATTTTATTCACATTTGTATCTTATTTCTTATCAAGTTCTTTACATTTTTAATTCCTCTATCATTCAATATCCATTCATCCTCGAAACATGTTATTTATTTTGAAATACCTGTAAAAGGACAAGCTATAAAACGTTCATCTGTTTTGAAGGCATTGTAAACCTTTGCGTTGGTAGACAAACAAAATAATGAAAACGGTGAAAATTGAAGATTCAGCGATATAACATATTTATTTCTGCAATTATTTTGGTTATCATATGTTCGCACTTTTAGCTAATTCATTATTATATAAATTCCGTTTCATTATTCAGGCTTAACTCTTTGCTAGCAAAATAAAAATAGTACTTTGAGGGGATGCATATTTAGAGAGCTACATCCGAACCTTTATATAAGCGAAAAAATAAGCATAAAATTCATTGTATGTTAATATAATCTTTATTCAGACTAACACCATTACGATTACTTACAACACGATTACTTGATTATTACCGTCACACTCAGAAGCAACACGAAGGCTATTGGCAGAATGCCCAAGGGAACCGATCTCCCCCGAAGAGGATTTGGAACTACAAACCAATCCCCCCGGGAAAATCCAATTCCTCGTACAGTATTTATTGAATAAAATCATAATTTGGGTTTAGTGACGAGGGTGATGCCTGAGTTGACAATCTAATCTACAAACTTTCATAGCACGCCAACTGTAGGAACTTCGACAGCGGCATCAGGATTTGGACTTACGACTCGACACCATTATGGAGTATTGGGATTTGTTGCATATTAATTATAATTGGATTTTAAAAGACTTTAAAGTGGTATGGTGGGAAAATCTGTCGAGCAAACCAGCCTCATCAATTTATCTTGACCCAAATCTATGATTTATGCTTCATGTCCTTGGTGAGGCAGCTCAATAGACTGAATGAATCTAGTTTTATGTGTAGAATATTTTTTCACACTTTACAGAATATTTGTGAATATTTTTGAACTGAAGCGTTCCAGCACCCATACTTGCATAAATGAGCATACATGTATATATAATGTAAATTTTTTTGTAGCATTATAGTTTAGAGACAGGAAGTAATTTCGTTGCTTCTCTCTCTTTCAGTTTAAAAATTTATATTTACTTAATAAAATAACTTTAAATTCCCGAAAGATATTGTTAAATATTAACAAAACTAAACAATAATTTCAAACCATCCATGGATAAGAAGTTTTTACTAATAAAGAAAAATCCTTTTTGTATTTACCTAGGTAAGCAAAAAATGTTTGTGTATGTTTATAAAAAAAATTGAAAAAAAAAAGACTTACGACAAATACCTCCACCAATAAATTTAATAATTATAAAAGGGTCTTTTCCTAACATCTGAAACTACACGCACACACACATACATATAATACTAAATTACCCTAAATATGACAATTTGAACAGCAAACTAATAAGCAAAACAGTGCAAGACAAAGTAAATTAACTTCAGTAATATATTAACAAACTGAAGTTTAGAGCTTATATAATAGAGTTCAACCAAATTTAAAGACGCCAGTATTCCCCTTTATTTGCTTATATTACTGGGCTGAAATAAAATTTAGAAAAGAAAAAATTAGCTAGAAATAATGGTAAAAAGTTTTGCACTAAAATTAATTTACAAAAAATTTATAACGCATAATCCAAGAGTATCAAACAATAGTCTACTTACTTAATAAAAAATGTAATAAATTTTACAGTACTATAATTAATGTAAAAAATATAAAGGTTAAACCAAGAGTATCAAGAAGCAGTCTAATAATTTCAAAAAAAAAGAAAGTACCAAAACAAAGTAAACAGCTAACAACATTTTTAATATCAACAACATATTATAAATAGAAAATATGAAATCAATTTAAGAAGTTTAATTATTTTTAAAAAAAAGAGAGAAATTATGAAAATTAAAATTGATAAACTGTAAAAAAAATCCTTGAGATTTTCTTACAAGTTAACTAATAGTGCTATCTACAATTAAGTAAAGCAAATAATCAATATTAAGATGTAAAGGAATTCAAACTAATTATAAATTTATTATAAATGAAATTTGTAAGCAATTTAATGGATTGACTATATTCTAAACAGTATCTTATAAATTATGTTAATATTAAATGTGTGAATAATAATCGCAAGTGAATAATAATTACACTGCTACGAATTATTATTATTATGGCGTATTATATTACTATAAAAAGGTATAAGAATATTACTGTTCCAGAAAGGAACTTAAATAATAATCAAAATTAAAAATATCCCTTTTAACAAAAATTTAGTGTTGTTTAATCTGTAACCCATAATATGTAAATTTGTATTAAGACTTTTCGTTGTAAGTTGATAATTATTAGATAGCAGCTATTGTTATAAATATTGCTAAAAATGCATTTTTTTAGTTTTTTGTGTGATAAATATTTTGAATATATAATTTTAAGTTAGTTGCTCCTCTGTTCTGCATATGAAATTTTTCACATGTAGAACAAATATGTTACGGTATTGGTAAGTTAGGTAATTATAAGAAAATTAACAAAAAATAGCGAAATATTTCTCCATTTTTTAAATCTTAAAGTGCGATGTACAAGTGGAAGATATTTTGTTATGTGTAATTTTTTTTCTGCTGTAGGCGAAAGACAACTTTTTCATGATATAACGATCAAAAAGAAAAAAAAAATTCGACCCACCCTAATATGCCTGTGTGTTGTAAATTGATTCGCTTTTTTCTTCAGAATTTGTTTATGCAAGATCAATAATTTTATTCAAACTATTATTGTATTTTGCATATTTTTATATCAAGTAGCTCTGTTTCGATACCTTCACAAAATTTTCAATTAAAGTGCATGTATTAAAAAGAGAGTGAAATCCTCATCATTATTTAAATTTGTACGTCATAAAACCAGTAAACAATTAAAAATCGTGATTAAAACTGGCACTAAAATGAAAGAATTTGCAGTTTTGCTTTCAAGAGTAGCTCCTCACGTGATAAGAAATATTCCCCTCCATATTGGAGACTTACGTGCTAAGGAGCACAAAAGCAACAATTTGATGAAAGTAGATGTTATAAGAAGTCACCTCGCTAAGACCAAAAAGTCAATAAAATTATCTGATGGAAAGTTTGATTCTAGTTATCGAACTTACGTGACAGTAAATACTTTCCTTTTAAAGTTCTTGACAACTTCCAAACAGCGAATGAGATCTTTGTCTTTCTCTAAGCTGTCATCAGTGGACAGCCGCCAAAAGCTTTAAGAATAGTTTCTGTAACATTCTTTCTTTCTTTTCTTTCGTACAGAGATTTTCTGGGAACAAACTATCTTTATAGCATTCCTTTCTGTGAGTTAAATATCAATTTTAGAGTCATTACTTTTTAGTATTTTTTATTCTGAATTTGACTTTACTAGTTTACAAATAGTAAATTTAAAGATGATTGAAATATTTCAGTATTATTAAAACTTAATAGTAATGATCAAAAAAGTCATGATATATTTGAGTTTAGAATATGGGTATGATTCATTGCCTGATTTTAAGGTTATTTCGAACTATATATTTGTGATATGTTTTTATTATTATGATTACTTTTAGAAGCAATATCTAAAAGGTAACGTGTAGAAAATTGCTTTATATTAAGTTCTCCCCCCTAAAAATAACGATGGTCTAACATTACGTAAGTGAGCATATGTTTTTATGTATCTGTCACAGAGTCTTAACAAGCTTCATGAAGCAACTCAGACAACATATTTTATTTCCCAATAATGAAATCATCTAAAAGAAAAATTGTAGCTTGTGTCGCTAAATATTAATTTATTTAAATATCACTTTCAAATTATCATTAAAATGCTAAATAGTTTCAGTATGACTCTAAAGTATGTAAATCAGAAAGTTTCATTACTATACCCTTATAATATTTTTCTCCCCTTATACTTAATTTTTGAAATAATCACATGTATAAATTTTCCATTATCTAATGACTTTTTGATTGATTTTATTCTGCCAGTTACAGATAGTTTTAAAATAATTTCGCGCTTAAATCTTTCAAGATTGGAATTTTTCTTTTGTTTTCGACTTCCTTCGCTCTTTTTGTTTTCACTTTTCTCTCCATTTTGTTTTTTATCTCAAATAACCGGGAGGAGGAGGAGGACAAAGAAGTGTTATACCACCATCTGTTTTACTGCCTTCACAATAAAACTGTACATAAATATCTAATACAGTGTTATTTTTCCTGAGATTATGAGGCTTTGGTAAATAACTAGTAATATTCGTGAATTCATACCAGGTGTTGTCTCTCTCAGTTTCTGGAGCCACTAAAGACTCGTCGTATGAACAAACTGATGCACGTTAAATCTGTCAAGGCTCTGTTCTCAAATTGGAGTGGCATGGAAGTTTGGAAAGAGGGATTCTAGCTTAGAAGTCGTCCAGATTGTTTGAATGGGGCTCAAGGTCCGTCGCCAATAGCCCTCATATAGCTTCAGCTTGTGACGTTAGAAAGAATGATTATCCTTATAGAATTGAAAACATCTTTTTTTCCTTTTATTTCTCGGAAAGCATTTTCCTCTTAATTTTTGTGAAGCTGTGTTTAATTTTATAATTAATCCAACAAGTTTATAAAATGCTTCGCATATTTTTTTGGGGGAGAGGGGGATTTTATTGCAGATTCAACAATTATTTTATAGTTTATTGATAATATACGAGGGTTGAGGTCATGGCAACTATTTTTTTTCTTGAAGATACCAGTCCGGTTGGAAAATGTGACATATACAGATGAAAGTTCAAGGTGTTAACTACATGTGTGGGCAATGAATAGCACTTAAATATCGTAACACACTAATTTATTACGGTAGTATACATGGCAATAAGGCCTTCACGGTGCAAAAGAAGGACAACATAGTACACATAAAGTTGACATGACAAACCTGGGCCTATAGACCTTTAATGTAGTTCATGACCCTTAATGTAATCCATGAGCTGCTCAATGACGGCACGTGCCAAGTCAGTCCGTTCACTGACCGGTCGTCCCGAACGTTGCTCATCACTGGTTGACACACGTCCTTGCTGAAACTTTCCTATCCACCGATGTACGGTATATTAGAGCATTATTCCCAAGAGCTTCCACTAATTTACTGTGACATTCCATCGCATTTCTCACTCGGAGAACGGCTATTTTGATGTAAGCGCGCTGCTCAACACGAGTTACTTCCATCTCGCACGGCCATATATATATATATATATATATATATATATATAACCATATATATATATATATATATATATGGTTATACATATAAATAGATAAAGATACATTCTGAGAGTTATATTTAGACGAATGCTTTTGTGTGCTTTTTCAAGAAATTAGTAATATGCTTTTAAAAAATTAAAACATTAAAATAAAATAGAATACATTTGAATGATAATGAAAGAGAGCTTCGTGATAGGAGTCATTTATCTACTAAGTAAATAAGAAATCACTCATAAAAAGCACTTAAAGCTAACAAGTTTTAGCAGCTGCACTTTCACAAGAGAAATCTAGACTGATAATTGATACCATGCCTCTCTTTACACTTAATCAGGTATTTCTTCCCTTGATAATATTCTTTTTTTTAATGGCAGACACTTCATAAAAAAGAAACAAAACTTCTTGTCGATAGAATCAATGATATTTCACAGGAACTCGCACACCTTTAGTATAAATGCTTTTAAATGAAACAAATCTATTCGATTTATTAGTTTCGAAACTGTAAATTCATAAATGGAATCCGTCTCGTAAAAATTGAGAATTATCCACACTTAGTAAAACAGAAAAGAATGTAAGAAGATAAAAAAAAGAACAAAGAGAAGCTAAAATCTTTTTTCTAATTATTTTCTGTCGATAAAAAGGAACTGACGACAATTTTATAAAAATCGAGAGCGTATATAGAACAATGCTTAAGCAGAAAAAATTTTGTCCTAGGAGATTATCTCATTTAATTTGCTTTTAATCCTAGTTTCTGATGTTGATAAACCATCAAAAAATTTTTCAAACACTTTTTTAAGTTTGTATTTTCCCTTCTCTAATAAATATTCATGTAAAGCATACAGGGAACTTTATGTTAAAAAAAACATAAGAAAGAAGAGTTCGATCCCTTGAAACCCTTTCAGTCAATAAGACATTTTTAATTCGATTTCTTTTTGTTGTTTTAGTCTTCCATTGGAAAAAAGAGATTAGTTTATGTTATTTAAATTAAATTTTTAAAGAAAGAACTTAGTTTATGCACTAAAATTATTCTCAGTCAAATCAAAATGAATAATTTTGAGTCTTTTTATAAGAAATAAAAATAATAAAGGCTTCACAAAATTTAAAAATAATTTAAGTACAAATAAAAATAATTAATTCCAAACTATATATATGAATGTTATCTTTCTCAAAAGTAATATTAAAACCTGTCCAATTTTTTTGAGAGAGAATGAAGTAACTCCTTAAAAATTATCAAAGAAAAATTATAAGCTACAATAAAAAAAATTAGCACATATAAAAGTTCTATACCTCTCAAATATTTTTACACAAACTGATTATTCTGTTTTTACTTATTGAAAGATAAAGTAAGACTAAACTTTCTCGTATTTTATTTAATATAAGAGCATGAATAAAGAAAAGGCCAGTTTTCCTAGGAAGAAAACAAAATATACTTTGTGTGTGAAATACAAAGCTGAAAAAAATTTTATTTGCCATTACTTCACATTTTCTAAGATTTTTACGCAACTACAACATTTACAATTTCAAATCAGGCCTCCTACTTCGAAAGACGTGACTCCTGTAAAAATATGTCTTTGTTAGTAAAAAAAAAGGTGAAAAAGGGGCGGAAAATGACTCATGTGCCCAAAGTTACAAAGAACATCTCCTTAGTATACTTAAAATAAAAATATTTTGAAGGTTAGAGGGGTTTTTTTATCTTACATTTTTATTATACTCTATTGATAAAATATTTCAATCAATTTAGTCCCAAAATTATTCAATTATATATCTTAAATTACAACGAACAGGTGAGGTTTTTTAAAACATGCAACATGCACTTAAATCTTAACTTAGCTGCTACAATAATAAAGGATGATAATGCAGATAAAATACTATAGTTGTATTTTAATTCCTTATATTTTATCAGTATTAACTAATATCTGATTCCCCCATTTAAAGTTATATCAATCTATAAATTTGAATCATGAATCTCGTCAGTAAAATCAACAGCCATAAAAATAGTTTTAATACATAATAATAACCGATGATAGTATTTGATTTTATTGATACCAACACAAGCTCTGACTACGATTTTTAGAATCTAATAACTATTACGATTATTGTATAAGTGTGTTTTATTTTCATAGTTAAGGTAATTATTACACGCATTAAAAAGATTTTATCCTAAATATCTTACATTCCGATTGACAGTATCAACAAAAACGATAAATAATTTGAATAGCTTTAGACTTAGTAATACTCATTATATACGTGGTGTGTGTGTGTGCGTGCGTGCGTGCGTGCGTGTGTGCGTGCGTGCGTGCGTGCGTGTGCGTGTGTGTGTGTGTGTGTGTGTGTGTGTGTGTGTGTGTGTGTGTGTGTGTGTGTGTGTGTGTGTGTGTGTGTGTGTGTGTGTGTGTGTGTGTGTGTGTGTGTGTGTGTGTGTGTGTGTGTGTGTGTGTGTGTGTGTGTGTGTGTGTGTGTGTGTGTGTGTGTGTGTGTGTGTGTGTGTGGAGAGAGAGAGACAATGAAGGAGAGTCATTAATCACAATAATTTCAATGTAACACACACTACTCAAAAGTGAAACTGCAACAACAATATGAAAAAATGTGTGTAGCGATGTGAAAATAACAGGAAAGATAGAAATAACGATGAAAGAAACAGATAAAAATATGTACCAAAGAACCGTTTATTCGGTATTAAATTCAGGCAAAAAGAAACTTGTTTTATAATAACATAAAGGAAATATCTCACAATTCATAAAATGAAATTAATTTACCAAGAATACGAATGTTAGCTTGGTTGGTTTTAATCAACGTTTCTCTAGAATTATTCGAGCGTTACAATGTTTGAATCAGAATCAAGTGATGAGGGCAATATTTGAATTTACACATTACTCTTTTAACTCAACAAAATTTTAACCCTTTATCTATCACATTATGATTTACTGCAGTTTTTTTCATGAAATATTTTATTTTGAATCAATACTTGGAAAATTAAGGGATATACAGAAACAAAACACTCAACTTTGGGAAATTTAATAAGTTAGAGTTAATTAATTAAAGATATTTAACTGTAAAATTAATTATATACACTGTTCACTTAAAATAAATGGTCAAATCGTTTTCTAAGGTCTTCATTAACATATAAAAAAATAAAACAGTTACCTTTTAACATTAACTAAACGGATTAATTACGGAACGAAAATAACAGTCTTCGCAATCTGCTGAAAACGCCGTCAGCTAAAAATGCAATTTCTGCTATAAAACTATTCTCCTTCCCCACTAAAATGCTCATCATAGAACCCATGCTGTCATATATCTTGGAAGGGTGGATTACAAAGAATATTCCTGCTAAGTATCGTCAAAATCTTCGTAAAAAGGGTTATTCTATATAATTTTAAAGTGAGTGGTACTTCTAAGTACCATCGGTAAATAAAGGGTTAAAGCTTAGTTGAATTTAACCCTCTTACTACTCTACATGGCATTCTTTAGTGGAAGAAGACCCACAGAGCTGATTTAAAGTCATTCGTAAACAAAAAATTTAAATTCAATCATTCTCAAGAGTAATACAAATTCATTATCATGCTTTCAACTTTTAACTGAATTTCTCAATCTGTAGGATCTTGATAGGTCTTGAAATGAAGATTAAAGATAATCCATGAAAAGAGAGCTTACACGATATAATAATATTTTATTTTCAGTATTGAAAAACTATTATCGCACCAGAAAGTAGCAAGTAATCAATGCAAGTATTATTATTATTTATAAATATGTGTACCCCTATGTCTCTATAACTAATTAATAATATTAACTGTCTATTGAGACTTTACATTAACTCAGTTTCAGCTTCTGCCTTGCAAAATACGTCACCATGAAAGAAACGTTTTAACTACATGAGACTTTCACCATGTGTATACTGCGATGGGATATGAAAAATTGTTAACATTGTATTGCAGAAGCACATTATGAGCATCTCGAGTTTAATCAATAAGTGCTATATAAAGGTAGAATAGAATGTCATTTTCAAATACTGGAATGGTTTTTTTGTGTAATTGCTCGGCGTGAGCAACTTCAGTATGGCTCGAGCCCTTTTCTGTGCTCGACCGAAGACGAATTGTTACCTAAAGTGAACACGGATTATCCTTCCGAGAAATCACTGACCGTGCCAGACGATAACTAAGTAACAGTGATGTGAGTATGTAAATGATTGGTACTAGAGGAAACAACTGACCAACGGCACTTATTATATTAGCCTCGTTGTACTACTGGACATGAGGACAAGTTTCTAGCTCGCATGGCAGTGTGAGATGGATCCCTCTGCCATATCATAACCATATAATTACAAATGCGATCTATTGTATTAAAATCGGTTTTAACCGGTTTCATAGGAAAGTTAAAATTAGAAAATTGGTTTTTTAAGGAGTTAGTTTTGCATAAACCATAATGGTCTATCTGACCCACCAAGACATCCAAATTCACTTTTATTCAACATCGAGGTGTGTGACAATGGTTATTGCGAGTCATGGCCGGTAACACTCAATAATAATTTCATCATCTTCACCTCCAAGAAATTTGTATTTTCAGTCAATTCGTCTTTGTACTGTGTGTTAGTCGCCCATCCGGTATAGTGGTTAGCGATACTGATTGCTGTGCCATAGAGTCTGGGTTCGAATCCCAGAGAAGGTATGGATGTTTGTAAATGTATAATGCCTTCGCGGCATGGGGGTACTCTAAATAGTCATCAAGCTTCAAATCCTCTCGTGAGGTTGGTGGAAGGGGAAGAGAGGTGGGAGACCCCTGACCACCCCCAGGATGTTCTCTCTCAAAATTGGGGTGGAAATAAGCCAAATAGTACTGCCACCTACATGGTGCTCAAAGTTAGCCCTTTGCCATGATGAATTTAACGAGCCTCGATCTGACTACGTATTAGGTGTCGTTAGCAACAGCAACAACCGTGTTCTATCCCCTTTAGGAAATAGGTATCCGCAAGGTAATCCCATTGAGAATACTACTAAAATTAGTAACCTTTATGAAAATTTTTGCAAAATCTACTAAAAATTCATATTTAAGTCTTTTCACGGGTGTTTTTCAAATTCTTTTGAACGTTTTAAGCAGAGCTTTTGTTTCTTGAATTATTTTAAAATCTTGAAAAAACATTAACTATGACTATGTAATAAAGTTCAGAAAAACATTATTTCTTAACTCATTTTAAGTCAACAAACTTTTGAAACAATAAAACAAGAAATGTTTTAAATAAAATGGGTATCTGTGTATATTTAATGGGTGTGAAAAGGTTCAAAATTAATTAATGAATGGGTTTCAAGAAAAAAATGTTCCTTTTGTTTAAAAAGTACACTTTTAAAAAAAACAGTACTTTTGTTAAAAAATCGCCTAAAACTATATATATATAATATAACTAGATGCATAACTAACACTATCAGTTTCATCTGACAGTGGACCTTTAAGTCTTTATTTTCTTGTCTTCTTTTGACTCTATCCAACATTCTTTTTCCCTTTAATATCATATTCAGCTTTTCTGATTCTCGCTCTTGCAAAGCAAGCATGGCCTTTGATGTGTAAAATAGAGCTTCTACCAATAACCAAATTTGACCGAACCTGAGATTTTGATGTTTCATTCCTTAAAATTAGCTATATAGCTTACCATGTACTAGTTTTCAAAGTTTAAAGTTAAACAAAATCCCTTTTGAATGCTCATGTTAAAACGATAAATGGTCAAATTTATAATATAACTAAGGAATCAGCGTAGTTCTAAAGCTGATGGTATTTATTTTTGGAAAACGCGAACGTAGAACGGCATTTAATCTTAGTATGAATATTTTGAAAAATATTTAAAATACTTCTAATCCACACCTGAAACAAATATTCAAACGCTAAAAGAAGTAGAATTGCTCTTACTTTACAAAGCTACCAAAACTGGAAATGGATTTTAGGGTCTAAACACGATAGAACTTAATATCTTAATGTTTGGCTTTGTGATACATTTTGTCCTTTGTGAAAAATGCACTTAGAGGGACAATTTGGAAGTTCTTGAAGTTCTCCCTGATGCAAAATAGACCAAGAAGGCATGCGATGCATTTTGGATGGTCAACAACAAATTTAAAAAAACCTTTGTGTAACCTTTTGTTTCCAACTATTTATACAAGAAATTCCATCACTCTTTTAAATTTTATTTAAGTAATAATACCCATAAATATTTGGGAGGTTGATTGAATATTAACGTCGCACAGTTCAGCTACACGAGGGTTTTTGGCGACGGACCACGTAATTTTGAACCTTTGTCAAGTGACGTGGACGACACCTAAGCTGGCACCCCCTCTCCTAACTACCACACCAGCGGGAGGACGTTTCAGCTGTCGACAGATTTGACGTGCATCGTTGCCCTACACGGCAGGTCTTTAGTGGTACTGGGCTCGAATTCGTGACAAGGGAAGCCATGGTCCGATACCCATACCATTAGGCCACCGCGGCCACAAACATTTGGGAGGAAAAATAAGCAAAAGCACATGTTTTCAGTACATGTTTTTAATTGATTTTAAATAAGAATCCTGAAATTTTCTTCTAAAATATGCATATAAATTTTTTACAGGAACTCATGAAGACTTTTAATAATATAAAATATAAGAAAGAGGAAATAAGAAGAATCACACACACACACTAAACGAAAACATCAATCCCAAAACTAACGAAATTAATGTCACACATTCAAATTTTTGACTTTTAAGTAAAAGAATAGCTTCTTTCCTTCAGTATTTTCATTGTTGCATGAATATGTTTTTCAATAGTTCAAACAGCTAGGAAAAGAAATTCTTCTTAAAAATATTTATTTATTCAATACATTTTTAAAATGTTGGTTTAAATAAAATTTATTCATCGAGTTGCACTTGCTTTAGGTATGTATAATTGAATGGCAAAAAATATTATTTCTTACCCCATTTCAAACAATTCAGAAAATTATAAATTATATTTTTGCATCCCAGATAGAACTATTTATTTTTAATGGTCTAAGAAAAACAAAGGAAAGGAAAACTACTTACTTTACAAATAAGATGGATTGGCTAAAAGTCTATGCTGAAATTTGATTTCACAATGTAATTTAAATATATATATATATATTTACGCTAGGCATCATACGGGGTAGCTAATTTATTTCATACCAATACTTAAATCGAGAATTTTTTTTTCTTACGTTTGGAAAAGATTTAAAGCTAGAAACAACAGATTTTCAATTTTTCTCATTGATAAAACATTTTTTCTCTTCTTTCTAGAAAAGAAGAGAAAAATAGAATTAATCGATAAATTTGAGATAAAATATAAGATTTCTGTAACTGAAAGAATATTATTGGAAAAAGAGATTAACTAAGAATAAAATAGAAGAAATCAAACAATCATATATATATAAATTCTTACCTTTGAAATATGAAATTTTTAAAAATTAATGATTTCCACTCAAAATCTCTCTAAATTTAAATACTTTTATGAAATGTATTTGTAGTAAAAAAAATGTGTAATGTTTCTGAGGGATAAATTACAGCTAAATATATTCATTGATAGAGATTTTCACGAAAAAAAGTGCATTGTAACCAGATTGGCTGGTTCAAATTGGTCCTATACAGCAATAGTGACAATCCCAGGCCAGCGGACCGGTACCAGTCCGTGGATCAAATGGCACAGGGACACCCAAGGAACTGTAAATTGTTTCCATTTTATTTAATGTGGTCCATTTCTCTTGGGTTCGTGCTACTTTTCATGGAAACCACTTTAGATTTCATGTTAAATCACTTTATATTCATTTCTTGGTATAACTGTATTTTATTCTGAAGGTATAATTAATAACAATTACATAAAAATTACAACCTCTGACAATAAATTTCGGTGAATAGTCCAGTAACATTAACGTAGATGAAATATTAACGAAAGTTACCTCACTGTCATTTGAAACACTCACCTCCCATAGCTATGCACCGCTAAAATCTGCTATATATGTCTTGAAAACTTTGTAAGAAGTCTTCTTTTGGGATGGAGTTCAAAAGCCTCGTCACGTTTCGTTCGATGTTAGGAATATCGTTAATATTGATAACACGTTTTTCTCATCCCTAGATTCTGGGTAATGATTTGTCGCACGTTCACGGTTAATCTGCAGCTCATAAGCTATCCTGCGCACAGATAGTTGACGATCTTAAGTGAATAATTTCCTCACTTTCTCAATGTTTTCGTTACTGGCGGAGGTCTTTAGTCTTCCGTTAGTCAGAAACATTTTACCTGCTTTTCGAAAACGGGTGAACCACTCGTACACATACTTCATGGACAATGCTTGATCTTCATAAACACATACCAGCATCGCATAAGTTTGTTTTGATGTCTTGATAAGCTTAAAACAAAACTTTAAATTGATCTTTTGTTTGTTCATTTTCCTGTTCTCAGTTAAGAACCAACGTACTAAACAAGCATTTTGGGAAACAAGTCTTACATGGAACACAAATGAGTCTCAACTGAACAACGGTAAGAGAAGATGGTGAATACCTACCTCTACGCATGTACAGCGTTTTGTTTCTCCATTGTTGCCAGATCGGCCGTTCTGACTTCATTCACTGAACTTTATTGCCAGGTTGTATTAAATCAAAGCAATCTAAAATATAAACAATCATCCTCAGTGGACCATGGTAAAATTATCAATCGTTGACCGGTCCGGACGAAAGAAAAGTTGCAGAGTACTGCTATAGAGGGCTCTAATAGGATAGCTAGGTTTCCTTACAGAATTTTTAATTATCCCAATTTAGATTTGAATAAAAGGTCATAAATGCAAATTTTTAAATCCGTATCACTAAATGTTCCTAATACAGAAGCACGTTGTTGGTCTTCGCTGATGATCAGTATATAATCTATTATTTTTAAATATGTATGATATAATATATTTCTATTGAAAATATACATTTATTCATACTTTCAAACTAAAAATAAGGAATTCATTAACATTATCTGCATATCATAATTACTTTAATCATTATCAGTATCTATATCTTTAAAAGAGACACATCCCTTCTGTTAAAAATGAATCCAATCAAAAATTCCTAAAACAAAGAAAGATTTCTGAAAACAGATTAAAGAAAATTATCAGCCACTTCCAATAACATCATCACTTTCTTCAGCTGAAGAAAATGATATTATTAATCATCTTATCAATTCCCATTAATAATGGGGATTCACTGGAATCGTATCCACATCCAATGATATAATCAATTTCGTAGACTTCCATTGCATCCTTTTTATCGATTCAAACGAAAAGAGTTACGCCCCGGATTTTTTTAAAAAAATTTTGCACATGCAGAATATATTGAGTACTAATTCAGTGTTCTTCGGTCACGAAAGAACTGAAGAATAATATAAGAGTCGTGATCACGAACAGAAGCATGATGTCAGTGTTCAATTTGGGGAAAATGATGCAATTGAAAACTACTCTCTTTAATCAAAAGACCGTGTAGAATTCCATTTACGTTTCTTAAGTATTTTTTAATTGTTAAAATACTGAGCAATCCCCTTCTTTCTTTAAATAAACTGTCTGCTTTATTTCAGAAATTCTACGTCTTGAAGTTTTTATCCATAACCTCTTCATTAATTATGAGTGAAATTTTACAGAAACAGCAAAAATTTCCAATCTTGATAAGAACGCAGTTTTGTTACAAATAAGGCACAAAACAAGCATAAGGTATATATGTGTATTTGTAGTTCCAATTTGTACTTTATTAAGCAACTTTCTTTGTCTCATTCTTAATTTATTTAAAACACAAATTTTAAGATAAATAAGTTATAATTTTGTGTGAAATTAATCCATGTATATATATATATATATATATATATATATATATATATATATATATATATATATATATATATATATATGCAGAGTTTTTTTTTCCAGGTATAGAAGTTTAAGTTGGCATTACTTTCCAAGATGGCGACCGATTTAACAGCTGTCAAGTGATTTATTCTCAGTTTGGTTTGGCAATTCATCATGAATAGACTCACGTCTGAACAACGCTTTCAAATTGTGCAATTTTATTTCGAAAATAATGGTTCTGTGCGGAATACGAGATTGCCGTTGTTCCCGATTTTCATAAGCGAATTTTGTTTAGCGATGAAGCGCACTTCTGGTTGAATGACTACATCAAAAAACAAAACTGCCGCATTTGGACTGAAGCTAATCCACAAGTGTATGTCGAAACACCGTTACATCCAGAAAAACTGACTGTTTGGTGCGCTTTATGGGCTGGTGGAATCATTGCTCCGTACTTCTTCAAAAACGATGAAGGTAACAACGTTACAGTCAATGGTGATCGGTATAGAGCCATGATTACTAACTTTTTCATTCCTGAATTGAACAATCAGGATGTCCAGGAGCTGTGGTTCCAACAAGACGGCGCAACATTTCACACAGCTCGTGCCACAATCTATTTATTGAAAGACACGTTTGGTGACCATCTAATTTCACGTTTTGGACCTGTGAATTGGCCTCCAAGATCTTGTGATTTAACACCGCTAGACTATTTTCTGTGGGGCTATGTAAAGTCATTGGTCTATGCGGATAAGCCACAAACGCTTGACCATTTGGAAGACAACATTCGCCGTGTTATTGCCGATATACGGCCACAAATGTTGGGAAAAGTCATCGAAAATTGGATGTCCAGATTGGACTACATCCGAGCCAGCCGTGGCAGTCCTATTCCAGAAATCATATTTAAAATGTAATGCCACAAGATTATCTTTCGAATAAAAAAAAATTCATGTCAATCAAATAATACATCGTTGTTTTATTGCAATTTAAAGTTCTATACCTCTAAAAAAACACCCTTTATATATATAAGGCAGTATTTCACGATATATATATACATACAAACAAAAATGTATTATTCTTTCATTATCAAGCTTACATACACACTCTACAATTTCAAGAAATCATACGGAATACTTTTTAAAAAATACATAGTTTTTCCAAAAAAAGCAGCACATTTTTCTGTAATGAGATACAAGAAACTACATTTAAATAGAAATTCAGCTTACCTTATGTATAGTCTACCCGTTTCTACCCAGGTACATTCATTTCTTATAAATTTGGTATTAGTGGTTTGTATTTCAGTCAAGAGTTAACAATTTGCTAATTTATTATGAAATCCTTTAAACACCTTGGTACTTAATTAATGCTTATTTAACTAAAGGTTTATTTTAATGTTTAGTTTCGTCTTATTTTGTATAAGTATGATTTTAATGTTTCATCCACTGTACTTCTGCGAGAAAATATTTGATAACTACTGTAATTTTTTATACAAATATGCATAGATCTGAAGTGAGCTACTTTTTATGTTTTATTACTTAACAGCGCTTTTAGATGCAGTCGAGAATGATAGTGACGTTTAAACTGCATCACTTCCGAAACAGGATCGTTCAGTGTCCTTCTCCTCACTGGGCGGAGGCTCCAAATGACGTTTCTAATGGCCTTCACGTTGCTTTGATGTGTGACGTTAATATGCAATCAGTCAATCAAAAAGAGGACCATCGCCTTCCACTGCTCTATAGAGATGCTACGAGGTTTTAATTCTGAATGCAATGAATTTAGACATGTAGAATAATTCCTAGATGCAAGAATTATTTCTTGATGAAATTTGCGTAAACCCATTTTTTTGTCTAAATTATTTGATGATTATATTTATCTGAAGTTGAGAGAGGTCTATTTGTTTCTTTTACTTCTCCAGTTGGTAAACCCGTGAATTTTTTCTATGGAAATAAAAAAAAGAAATGTTTTTCATTACCTACCTACGTTTTTCTCGAATCTACAAGTTATACTTTTATCTCCAGGCTCCACGCACTGAATTTAAAGAAACATATGCGCCTGTCTCCCAATTAGATTTTTAAATGCTTAATTGGTGATTAAATAAATCAAATTATTCTTTTAATTATTAATTTCCAGGGTTTCAACAATTATTTTCTTGCATATAAGTTAGAATTTGTGATGATAAAAGAGTGAAGATAATAAAAGATCAGAGATCCAGTAAATTAAGTTTTAATACGGGAAATTTAGTGTATATGCTAAGAAAGATTTCTGTCTAAATTTATCCCATCACAAATGTCCCTTTTCAAATCCTTAGACAGGTCTCCCCCCCATTGTTCTTCAATTTCTCTGAACAATGACTGAGGAAATTCACAGTTAAATGGTGCATTTATTTTATTTGTGGAAACAATTTATACCCAATATTGCCTGCTTTATGCGCTATACCGGTGGCTCACAAAATCTGGCAAGTGTACCTCAAAGAGCACTGAAGTAAGAGTAAGTTATCTACCAAAGCAAAAAGATTATTCTTGACCAAAAGTTTGAAAAAGATACATTCACAGTCAAATTGTACCGAAAACACAATATTTGTAATACATGCGTGAAAACTTTATAAGCAAATGAGATATAATTAAAGATTTATTTGTATGAAAATCGTATTAAAATGATATATAATATCAAAAATATTTACCCTCATACTATAATTGAGGTAGATGTAGCCAGAAACACTTGGGCGCTGCAGCTTTACGCAATAATAATGTAATGTACTGTTGTACTCTTTCGTTAAAGAAATAATTTTTAGCACATCACCGAAGTCATAACAGTTTCTCATAATTTAAATTTAAGCCTAAAAATTTATTTTCATTTGAAGTGAAAGAACATAAACTATATCATCAGCAAGGTACATGAATATCTGTACTCAGATGTATACTTTCAACGTATAATAAAAAAAGCATCAGGTAATAGAAAGAAACAATTAAAATCAAACTACTTTCATAGTAAAACCCGAAAGCACTGTTTTATACGAGAATTATTTGAGAATACACTTAATTTAACCTAAAACTTGGCCTGATAAACAGGTCAGTGAAACATTCACTTAAAATCTGGTTAGTAGCCTAAATACATACTTTTTTGTACACTTTTAAAGTAAATGGGAGGTTTAACTTCTGATCAAAAACATTTTAAAGGAAAGTCGGTAATAACTAGATGACCAAAGTTGCAGTCTTTGAAATTTAAGACTTTTTATAAAATTCATATTAAGTTTTAGTACGCATTAAGACAAGCATTTCATTTTATTTGGGAGAGGGGATATCTATCTCTGATCAACCTACTTTCCTCCAAAAAACTCTCACAGCCTTAGGGAATCGAATAAACAAACTTCTCTAAGACATCGCGATAAAGATCTCCCTTCACAGTACTTCAAATACAAAGTTGCAATAGATACTTATTTTAAAACTAAAGCTTATAAGCAATTGAAAATTCTAAAATTGAACATTTTAAAAAATAAATTCGTTTTTGATTCACAGACTAAAAATTATTGTTTTTGTAAGGAAGTGCATTTTTTCAATTTAATAATCATCACCCGTGGGCTAATCATAATTCATATAATATGTACGTTATTTTCTTTAAAAACGCACGATAGTTAAATCTAGATAAGCTGAGTATAATAGCAAAATTGACGTGTTAAAATTTACTTTTTTGAGTTATATTTTGAGATTTTGAAATTTTTTTTATATTTTAGTATTTATTCAGTGAGGGGGTATTCAATAACGTCGCATTTTAAAGATACACCAGAAACACTGGCGAAGGACCTTGTAATTTTTTTATTTTCTATCATTTGACTTTCGAAGAAGATTCCTAAGCTTGGAACCCCAAACTTTCTCAGTATAGCAACGTGAAGACTTCAGCATTCATAAGTTTAATGTGCATCATCCTTTCTCTGTTAGGGTTTTTCAGTGGCACCAGGACTTGAACCCGAGACTCGAAAGTTTTTATTCAGAAGCATGATTCGACCTTAAGAAATTATTTAATAGATGTAAAACTCATTTGCATGAGTCATTCAGAGGGTCATAAAAAATGTTCTGTGTGTACATCACATATTACTCACACACCATTATTATATACTGTCTAGCATGTTTTATGTATATTACATTATAAATAGTTTTTGTTAAATAAATGTCACTAAATGAACTGGATTTAGCTTAGAATTCTGTGGTAGCAGCTTGGAACTGCCGGTATGTTTCTGTGTTATTCCAGAAAATACCTGTTTTTGGTCTCAATACTCTTACCTTTAAAAATAGTAAATCGGATATTTATAAACAAAGCAGTTAATGAATACATATGTATGTGCTAAATAATTCATACACAGAGAGAGTTGCACCATTTATTTTTATTATTAGAAATAATTTTTATTATTTTTACTTTTTCTCTGGTGTGCATAGTAGCAAGTCTGTAGTATTTTCAGTGAATGTATATTAAACAATAATACTTGCAATCAAACTCAATTCAATTAAAGACAACATCAGAAGGTTTTGCTTCGAATTTAAGAACTGCTTGTTTATCTGTATCTTCTATTACATCATAATCCTTCTCTTTCCCATCTCGTTTCAATTAAGTCTTTTCAGGAGTTCTATTCAAACTCTGTCTTTTGAAACAAACTATCTTAGGATCAGTGTTACAGCTGGATAAATTAGTATAGACTTAAATGAAACGATAAAATCCTTCTTAACAACCTTTGTTTTACCTGTAAGAGATGTCTAGGAAATAAAATAATCTGGTTTATTTGAGATCCATAAGATGCTGAATGTTTTGGCTTAAGTTTTAGTAGAATATTTTTAAAGAATTTTTTCCGAACTTTATTTAGAGAGCATAAGCCCTTACCTCTATAACACAAAATATGGCAAACAATAATTAATTTCCCCTATAATTAAGAAAATGTAGCGAGAAATTAATTATTTTTGTCATAATTACCTTCAACTATTTTTATAACCTTATATGGAACGTTTTTTTAACCCTTTAACAGGCACACAGCTAAAATACAATTTTTTGTGATAAAGTACATTGATAAATGTAATGTTCTCATCCTCTATAAACATTATTTAGTCACAAAAAAAAATCTAATCGTGGGGTTTTTTTCCTGGGCGGTGGCTAGACGTTATAGCCACTGCGCATTCAGGACATTTAACTTACTTTTCAGGACAGAAATAATGAATCATATTACAATAAACATTTTATGAAAAATTAACATTTATGTAATAACTATTTCAATAACAATTAAATACAAAGTATAAGTGTAATCTAATAATAATAGAATAATTCTACAACATAGAATACTTAGAAAATATATAGAATACTTAGAACATACATTGAACTTGGTATATATCCATATTTTATTTTTTACTTAATTTTAGTATGAAAAGTTAGAAATAAAGGAATATTTTTGAGAATTTAAATTAGTTAATTCCCAAATTTGATGAACTATTTACTGTGTAACTTAGTAATATGCAAACGTTTTCTCTGAGCAGGAAAGCTGTAATGAAAGATTTTCGAACCCGAGAATCTTGTACCACATATTGTAAACAAAGTTTGTTTATATTTCCCACCCCCAACATTCTCACGTTATTCTAAATGTTCTCTCTCGAGTACAGGAAAAGCGAAAATTACTAGGTCATTTTTCTGTTCTATGTGGGCAGTGGACAGAGCCTATATCCACATATTGAAGGCTTCCAAAAACCTAAATAAAACTTTTTTTTAAAATGCACAATTGCTTAATTAATTCAGATGAGGGAAAAGTATACTTAAGACGCCGAATTTTTTTTCAAATATCAGAAATTTTATTTATAGTAATCAAAATACAATTTAGATTTACACCGAGAAAAACTGTTTTTAACTACCCATCAAAGGACATGAAATGCAAACAAAAGGTACCATGCTGCCATCCGTATTAATTTTTATGCTTTTTCGCTTCAATTAACGCATATAAATAAACTAAATATCCAACACCCGCTTTGAGAAAAAAAATTTAATATGTGGCTTGACGTATTAGCCACTGCCCTCTAAAGGGTTAATGAAAATTTACGGAAACGATGATATGTTAACAAAAGCGTAATAAAACACTCTTTAATTCACAATTATAGAAAAGATTTTGATTTTAACCTCTTAAGTGATCAATTTTTTTTTACCCAAATGTTCCAAAAAAGGCACATTTTTTATTGGATATAACTAAGCATAATATTTAACAGAATGCGAAAATGGGAGAATTCTATTTTGCTTTGCATTTTTAAAGTTTCAACTCTATTTTTTTTATAATTGTGGAACATAAAAACCCCTAAATGTTTGTTTTTATAAATATGCTGTGCATGATAAAAAGAATGTTTCATATATCTTAAAAGATAATTTCTTCCATACTTACAAAAAAAAATTTATGTACGTACCTCTTTTTGAAACGGTTAAAGGTTGTGTGTGTGTGTGTGTGTGTGTGTGTGTGTGTGTGTGTGTGTGTGTGTGTGTGTGTGTGTGTGTGTGTGTGTGTGTGTGTGTGTGTGTGTGTGTGTGTGTACACACACAATTTGAAGCATGATGTAATATTAAGTCTTACCTTACAATGGCAACAAAGATAGCATCGGTTTTTTTAGATTTTCTTTCAATTTTCATTTCTTCTCAAACAAGAAATTGCTCATAGCCTTGTCAATCCCAGTTCTTTATCAAATAATTTTAAAAATTTAAATTCCGCCTTTCAATATGGAAAATTCTCACCTTCACTACAAAGAAAATCCCGGATGAGAAGTATTTCACTACCGTGGACAAATTGCATCTCTCAAAAACACTAGCCCTAATAATCTCATTATAAGAATTAAAAATATGTGCAAATCAATGATAGAAAGAAGAAAATATCAAAATATCGGTGCCCGTACAGCGTACAGGCAAAACGGTTGTGGCCAGTTTTCGGTAGCTAGTCTACGGTGTACGGGCAAACCATTGACAGGGTTAATGAAAATAAACTGATAAGATGATATAAGTGTTAACAAAAGTGTAAAAAAACTCTATTTAACTCACAATTATAGAAAGTATTATGTTTTTAAATCAATGTTGGAAATTTTGCATCAGAATTTGTTTTAGCATGACTATGAAGATTAAAAATATTTTTGCGTAATCTATGTAAAAATTAACTTTTTTTCATTAGTTATACCATTAAAATACATTCAAATTCTTCCATGGCAGAATGTTAAATTGTCATATAAATTCTATCAATAAAACTACATCTGATTCACAATTCAAAATTCCTGATCTATATAGTATCAAAAGAAATCAATAATATTATTCACTACTTGTAATAATAACAATTAATGACAACTACAACTAATGTTCACTACTTGTAATATGATTCACATACATATTTATTAATAATATGTATCACATTATATTCAAGCTTAATTTTTTATAAAGAAAAAAGAATTTCAAGATATAACCATTGATTAATTTTAGTTACTGAGAGTCTTACGGCTTTTTTAAAAAAAAAAACTCTATGAGAGTTATTTGCAAGTGTTCATTTTCCGTCAAATCTTTAATAAATTAGCTTTTGATTTTTTCAAAGTTTGCTAAATTTTCTATTCTAGCGCCATTTGTTCTGAAAAAAACATTCAGAAAGAATCATTATAAACTAATTTAAAACAGAAATGACATCATCTATTTTAATAAGAAGCACAAAAGGATGTCACAAACATTGCTCAAAAAACAAATTTTGATAGAATAGTAATTACAAAATTCGTGGATATTGATTTTTTTATTAAAAATTTTGCATAAGTTATGCCTAATGCAGAGCATCATTAATGATCATACAATTTTCTTAAAGTAAATTGAAATGCTCTTTCCTTCCGCTAGCTGTTTTTCAGAAACTCGATACCAGTTAACAAATCCTTAATTCCTATGTTTATTATTTTTCGTAAAAAGCTTCATACTGTCCATTAAATCATTTTTTGTCTATTATCCTGGAAACTCAAGACCATTGTATGAGACACTCCAATTTTGTTTATTAACTGCATTGAATCAAAAAGTACATTTTCTTAACATTTAATTGAAACTTCACATATGTCTCTTATAGGAATTGAAAAGGCTCCCAGAAGTAACGTACATTATTATTAACGAGAAATAAATTCCAGAATATATATAACTGTTCTTCTCAATTTATTGAGAAAAAGCTCTCTACCATATTATTTACATATTTTTGTATTCTACAAACACAGATTTCTCCGTTTCTGTAAATATACGAATAATTACCAGACTGTTCATTAATTTAATTTAAATTAATAATACATGAAATGAAATAAAGTCTTTTTGTCCAACTCATTGCATAATATTTATGAAGGAAGTATAGCACAAATCATCATTATATATACCGCATTTACTCGAATCTAAGCCACCATCGATTCTAAGCCACACTCCAAATTCTCGAAATGTTTCTGTGAAAAAATGTTGTCATCGATTCTAAGTCGCACCCCTCATTCTCTACACGTTTTTGAGAAAAATAAGAAAATTGTGTAAAAGGTTCATCAATAACGGATACTTAAGACATTTAACAATAAATAATAAGTTAATAGTTTATTTATTTCACCAATATTAAAAACTTTCAAACACCCACTAAAACCTATAATTACTCTAACCGTCAGTATCATGTTTTGAAAATGATTCGTCACTTCCATTGTCACAGATGGCTTCAGAATTGGAGCCGACAACTTCATTTTTTCCCTTACGGTGTGATCTTCCATGGCATTCAATGCATTTGGTACGAAACATTTTTTAAAAGAATTATTAAAGACTGTTGAACATTTGCAAACAAAATTTATAGTAATTTGCTTACGCCATCGACGTACATTTGATTCATCCGTGTCAAATTTTCAGTGGCCGCTTCTCTGTTTCCGTTTTTCCTCCTGCGTAAAATTGCCTTTTTTTCATACTTGGGTCGTAGAGAACCCTCCTTGATACTATTACCAATATCTTTGATGTTTAGGTGATTAAAAGAAAGCGTATACAAAAAAATTTCCTAAATACGAGCATACAACGACGTTTAGGATAGACTGAATACTGGAAATAAACTGCAGAATGAGAATAGTCATCAATACAAGTAGACAGAGACTTGACACGGTTACAATTTCTTTTCTAAAAGGGATGGAAACTCAATTTCCCCATCCAACAAATGATTTGCTTTCGATTCTAAGCCACATCCGATTTTCAGTAGAATTAACTCTGAAAAAAATAGTGCGGCTTAGATTTGAGTAAATACGGTGCATATTCTTTATCTTATCGTTTATATATAATAAGAAATCTCAACGGAACCTTTTAGTAATTGGAATATCAATCACGATTTGGTTTGATATCACGCTCTAACGCAACGCGATGACTTTTAGCGACGGACCTCATAATGTGATAATCCCCCTGGAGTGATTATCTCTTTGAGTATCAGCGTGAGCTAGAGGCGTAGGATTAACGAAAGAACTAGAAGGAAACATTATCTTAATATGACTTTATTAAGATATTTAGCTTAAACCTTTAACAAGTTAGATTATAATAATTTATGTGAGAGAATCTACGATGTCAAAACACACCACACACAATATATTTATAATAACGACTTAACCTAACTCGGACCACTTTCAATAACTGAATCGCTTGCACTCAATTCTAATACAATCACTGATCCTAATATTAAATAATCAATCCTACCTTGTTGTAGTGTCAGTAAACGATCACAATAATTTTAGTTGAGGTGTTGCGATAACTTGTGTGCAATTGTATGCGCCTTGATTAATGGATCTCTCTATCACGTATAATTACTATTCTTCGCCACGTAAAGTTATCTAAAACTTCTTCAATCTAGAACCACGAACTGTTTACATTCCTTTAATTACCATCCCGCTTACTCTAACTTTTAATATTTAAAAGCTTCCTAATCTGCATCTTTCATTCACACTTCACTTCTTGGATTTGGTTGGAAAAGAGTTGCCATAAATTCTGTCCCCAAAGAACCCTAAGGACATGTTACAGAAAAGATGCGTGAGCCCATCACAATAATTTTAAACCATGAAGTGACGAGGTTGACACTTGAGCTAGCACCCTACTCTTCTAACTTTCACACCACGCCAAACAGAAGACTTTGAGCCATGGTAGATTTAGTGTGCATCAGCTCAACACGGTGGGTCTTTATTGGCACTAGGGCTTGAACCTTCTACTCACCTTCCACGAAGTCGTGACCATGACCACTTGGCAACTAAGGCCGCAATACTAATCGCGAATAATGTTTATTATTATGTGTCTACCAAAACACAATCTCCTTAACAAGAACTATTTTATCACTTTGTCTAACTTGTTGTTGTTGTTGTGGCTAATGCCACCTGTCTGACGTGGTCAGAACGAGGCCCACGAAATTCATCGTGGCAAGGGGCTAGAAGTACGCCTGTCGTTGGCCTTGTCCTTGAGCACCATACAGGTGGCAGTACGAATTAGTTTGGCGAAATTATGCAAAGGGAAGATAGGTGGCGACACCACCTATCTCCACCTCCACAATTTAGGCATGGAACTGAAGGGGAGGGAAATATTCTCCAGTCCCATGAACTCGTGATTCAGTCCAAAAGACTTTCGGACCCACTAATTTAACGAACACGTACTCCGTGTGTACTCTGAGGGTATTTGGTGGCACGGGCATCAAAACCTGGTCTTCCGGTCTGGAGTCCGATGCTCTAACCACTAGGCTACACATAGTCCCAACTTTGTTGAAGTATTAATAGTAATCTCTAATTTTAAAAGCTTAAAAATGTATCCCCATATCCGATCTTTATTTGATGCTATTCAGAAAACCTACTGTACTGCTGTAAAATAAGTCTAAGCCCTTGTGAACCTTCAGTATTTATGTATGCAAAGGAGAGCCTTACAAAGTTTGTACTCTTTATATCTATGTTTTATTACCTAGAAATACCATCTGATAAAACGTGTTTTTTTTTTTTTTACATAACAAAAAAACTGTTAAATTTAAGAGAATCGAAATTAAAGGTAAATATTTGTGTTTGGAAACAGTTCTAATAATATCTGGAAAATCCTAAATGCAATAATGAGAATGTAAAAGTTTTATGGATTAAGTAATATAAGTAAGGTATCTGACTATGCAAAAATAAAAAATTCAAAGGAATATTTTCAAGAGTGGAGAGGAAATTCAAACTAAACTTAAGGTAGAAAGGATTTTTACTCTCTAAGAGGAATATATACATATGGGTGGAATTTTACAGCGATTGATTTAATTTTATTAGTACTAAGAAGATTCACAAAATACGTTATTCCCACACACAAAAAAAAAAATTAATTTGTGTTCAAAAATCTGGTATTCCCTTCTATACCATTATTCCAATATATGCTTTTATTTTGTTTTGTTTCGTGTTATAATTATTTAAACTTTTCAGATATAAAAATTTAAACTACACAGTAAAAAATATTTTGAAAAGAAAAATCACGACTATAGTTAATTTTTTGAATGTTCTGACACTGAGATTTATTTTCTTGAGCTTTATTCCAAACTTAGATTATAGTTTTCTTTTTCTGGATATTCTCTCAGTGGATACTATTTATAATAATTTTATTAAAAAATTCACAAATTTATCTCAATGCTTCGATTTAATGTGATATAATTGTTTTTCTTTTGAACTGGTGTTCAGAAAAAGTTTTCCTTGGATGAGTAGCAAACGCGTTAATTACTTGCTATAAGCGCTTAGTGTCTTTTTAATACGGAGCGTTTTGTGCCTTTTGTAACAAAACATATCTAATATTCTTTATAACTTAGATAAATAGTGTAATATTTTATTAATTTGATCCCTTTATTTCGTTAATATTTAAGATTAACAGGTGCGTGATATATTTAATTTCCACCACCTGGATTATCAGAAACAACACGTACACATTTTTTTATCAAGTATTCATTTTATCTGGAGGGCATTCCAGGAAAAAGTTTAAAACATCGTTTTTAAAATTACTGAGGCTTGAATCGGCGTAACATAAGGGTTTAGGATGAAGGCTGTCCGGAAAGTTGCTATTTGGAGTTGTATTTTGAGCTTGGCTGTGGTTTGCAGCAGCGCCATCTCTTACAATGAAACGGAACTAAATGCAATTGGAGGAGGTAAGTTTGAAAAAAAAAAAAAAAGAAATTAACTCATTAAATGTGAGGCACTTTTCGATTTCTATTACATTACGTAGATAATGAAACTGTCGCTTCTCTAATTCACTACTAGAATAATTATCTCCTACAGTCTTATATCTTTAAACTGAATGACCCTCGTAATATATTTAAAGATTAAAAAAATGTGTTTTATTATTTCGTACATTCAGTCCGCAAAATTTTTTTAGAAATGTATTTTTTCTACAGTCAGTTTACTGTGTATGTAATAGATTCATTTTAATTATATGCCTCTAAATACCTTTTTAATGTGCTGAAAATTCTCCTCAAGTAGATTTTGATTATAAAAATCTATTTTTCTTTTATACTGTATCATCATTGAATGAAAAAAGTCGAAGGAATTTGATTATAATGTATATGCTTCTCAGAAGAAAAATCAGAAACAACTGTTCAATGATTATTCTTCTAGTCCAGGGAGGGCGAACCAATACCCCTCGACAGAAAATTTTTGGCACGCCACCGATCAAAAACGATTTGCATTTTAGATGAAAATAACCAAGTTCACTTTGAAGTATTATGAACAAACGCAAGTGATCGGTCTCGGTGGGATGCCGACTCGTTTGTTTTATCTTGTGTAGTTACGTCGTGTACTACAATTGCTAATAATGCAAAGTTTATCTACGTATAGTGGATGTGTGTATGTAACTATTTCTAGAAATATTCAAGTTGTTTAAAAAATATATTCTAACGTTTACATTAGTGGTTCAGCTTGTATACGTCTAATCTATCACAATGATCTAATTCTTTTCTTGTAAGTCTAATTCATTAAATAACTCTCACGGCTTTATTTTTTGAAATTTTTAATGACCTGAGACAAAAAAGCGAAAGAGCAGACACGACAGAGATTTCGTACAGTTACTCAATTTCCAAAAAAAAAAATCTGCGCATGTGCCCGCAGTCGTGTACAGCCAGTAAAAAGTTTTTTTTCATGAGGGTGTTCAAGAGAGACCACATAGAATAGTTTACTTGCGTTAAATTTACGATTTTTAGAACTTCTATTTAAGGTATCCGACTACGTTCGGAACCGTGATTTTGCAAAAGCGCATAAATGGATAATTTTCATGATATTTAGTGTCTCTTAGATTAGAATATATGTATACAATTGTTTTAAGGACATTTTGACAAAAAAATTATTTAAATACTATATTTTGGCAAAAAATTAACTTAGAATATTTTTTTTTTCAAAATGTTCACCTTTTTTGAAAAATGCTTCGATTATAATAATATTTTGTCTGTATATAGCTCAGACCTCTCTGCAGAGGCTCAACTAGAATTTTTTAAATGTATAACTTAGAAGTGGGTTTATCCATTTTTTATGACAACAGAGGGGAGCAAGTTTAAGAATAAAACGCCGATAATTATTTCAATTGGCTGTAACTCTGAAAATAATGTGAATTTTTCAAAAATCGTAGTTGAGCCTCTGTAAAGAAGTCTGAGCTATATACAGGCAAAATATTATTATAATAGAAACATTTCCCACAAAAGGAGAACATTTTGAAAAAGATTATACCAAGCTAATTTTTTGCCAAAACATCGCATTTAGATAATTTTTTGTCAAAATATCGTTAAAACAATTTTATACATGTCGTCTAATCTATGTGACACTAAATATCATGAAAATGATCCATTTATGCACTTTTTTAAAATCATGGTTCCGAACGTAGTCGGATACCTTAACATGGCTAGTTCAGCAAAAAAACAAAAAGTGCAAGATAATAAGTGTAACAGAGAATTTCAAACTTGGGGGACTGAGAAATATGGCATGATAGTAAAGGCGACTAAGTGGTGTGTGTTTTATCTTCTGGAACAGGGTATGTAAAACGGCATTTTGAAACAAATCACAAATCTTTTTGTGAAAAAAGCGAACCAGAGCAAAAAGAATTAAAGGCCAGTGCAATAAAAAACAGAAATAAACAGTCGACGTCTATTATTAAATATGTAAGAAAAAATTCTCACTCAAGCGCGGCAAGTTACTCGGCTGCAAATACCATTGCTCGGCATTGTAAACCTTTTGAAGAGGGAAAGTTTTTGAAGGAAGCTTGGTTGGCATGCACGCGCTCATTTTTTGATGATTTTGATAATAAAGATAAGTTAATTCATCGCAAATTAGATATCCCTTTATTTAGAAACACAATAAAAGATAAAAAACACAATAAAAGCCTTATGTGCAAAGAGTGGTTTAACATCTCTAAAATAATGTACTAACGTTAATCACAAAAATAGTCAACTTCATTTCGTCGCAGGCTTTAAATAAGCAAAAGTTTGATGCTTTGTTGAATGAAGTCAATTCGGGGTATAGTGGTTTACTAATGTATAATAATGTTCACTGTTTGAGCCGCGGGAACGTATCTCAAAGATTTGTTGATTGCTTGGAAGAAATCAGACTGTTTCTGCAAAATGAGAGCAAAATTGAACAATAACCACATTTAGTGGATATTATGTGGCTTTTAAAATGGATGTTTTTTTACAGACATATGCCAACATTTCAATGAATTGAACGTAAAGCTTCAAGGCACGAATAACATAGTTATCGTCATGATGGATCTCATTCGCGCTTTTCAAGCTAAACTGTATGCTTTCAGAAACGATATTACTACAAGAAAGTACAAGTACTTCCCAAACTTGAAAAAAAATATCAAAGATTTAGATGCCCATGAGAAACGAAATGAAGAAACAGTTATTGATGAATTTATTTCCTTAATGGACTCTTTAATCAAAGAATTTTTAGCGAGATTTTCTCAGTTCAAGGAATGATCGGAAACATTCAAATGTATTATGTACCCTGATGCGATTTCATTTGATAAACTGAACTTGTCCTAATTCAATTGGTTGGAAATTGAAGAATTTGAAATGCAACTGATTGATTTCCAGTCTAGTTCAATATGGATTCAAAAGTTTATTGAAACAAGGAAAAAGCTTGAATTGATTGAAGCAGAAAGACTAACAAGCAATATAAGTTAAAACACCAGTAACGAAACTTTGGAAACATGGGATTAGATTCCAGACGCATTTAACTGTTTGAAAAAGCTGGCCCATGCTATTTTAACTATGTTTTCATCTACCTATGCCTGCCAGTTATTATTTTCAGAGATGAATAACATCAAAAACTCGCTTAGAAACCGTTTAGCAGACGACTTTAATTCAACATGCATTCTGCTAAAAGTAATATCTTATAATCCTGATATAAGTTATTTGTCATCTAATCTACAACAACAGAAGTCACACTAATGTTACTTTAATTTAAATTACATGTATAACTAAAACATTTACTACTATACAGTGCAGAATTTACTTTTTCGTATTAAATAAAGAATTTTGATTTGTTCGTATGTAGTTTTATTAGTTTCCCCAATAATCACAAGTCAAAATTATTTGATGGCACGCCTATAACTCATTAAACATTTTTTAGAAAAAATGGCACGTTGACCCAAAAAGGTTCGCCACCCCTGTTCTTGTCAGTGTCTCCTATTCGTATTCACGAGCGTAATTAGTTTTGAGTTGGCCTTGTATTAAAATCTTTTGTTGACTCTTTTTTGGGATCCATTAAAACTTTACGATTTTTTGATTACGCATGTTGGGGACCCTGTACCTCTTATACGGCTAATACGGTGGTAGCGGCGCCCCTGTTCGTATTACACCTTGGAATACAAAGCTCAATATCAAAGCTTATTGCATAAAATTCCTTCTACTTAACAAGTACTTGAGACACTAAAAAAATTTTTAATTAATTAAGATCTTACCTATACAAATCCTTAGAATGATGTTATAAAAGTATCTTGGCAATTCAGAAATATCTCTGAGAGATGATTTAATCTTTAATGATGAAAAATTTTTTAAAGCAACAACCGAAAACTGAACCAAAAAATAAAATGTGTGGTACAAAATGTTTTCAAAAACAAATATTTTGCAAAAAAAAAAATGACGTTTCTAAAAATCCCGATTCCTGACATTTCTGAAAATTATTCGCTTAAAATCACATTTCGGAGAATCAATTTTGTACGGATACGTTCATTCAGAAACTGGTCATCCAAAATAACTGGGATAAAATAAATATATTTTGGAATTCAAGAATCGTCGTAAAAACAGAGGGCTGAGTCATAATTTTGCTCAAGAATGTTTAAAATTTTTATATTTTTATGATAGCGCGTTACTACAAAACGAGAAAGAGTTCAAAAGTATTTTTAAAATCATTTTTTTTTAAGTTTGCTTAACTTTATTTTACAAACTTAATTTCCTTCATTAAAAGGTTAGCAATATTTGTTATTTTTCAAGATTTTGCATTTTGTAAGAACTTATATTAATTATGCTAATGATTAAAAAGAAATATTCAATCTAGACTGATTTAATATAAATCGACTACAGAAATTTTTGAATTTCTCGATAATTTATAATAAATGTATTGTATTTCAAATTGAAATCATTAACTTTTTCTTAGAAAAACAGGAATTTCTAAAATTTTCAACACATTAACATCATGAAGTGAATCTTAACTTGATAAATCCATGATAGAAATTTCTGTCACTAATATTTCTTTAATTGGGATTTTTCGTCGATATTTTTACTTTGTATGTTTCATGAGTAATGCCTTACTTGAATCAGAAAATACTATTTAAACACTTAAACAATATTCCACGAAGCATCAAACTCAGCATTAAGGAAAGAAAATCTCACTGATGCACATGGAACAATTCTAAAGTAAATACAAATACACTCATTGTAAATGTTTGGAAAAATTATTATTATCAAAATATTTTTAAACGGAACTCTATTTTACGAACCTCTGTTTTGCAAATATCTCTATTTTACGAACTTTTTCCTGGAATTAAGAACGTAATATGTGTTGAAAATTAACCTCTATTTAACGAACTTTCCACATAACGGACAATTTTTTTCGGGATTTAGCAACTTCCTTAAATAGAAGTCTCACCGCATATATTCAAATTGAAATAACTTGATATTCGCATTATTGTTTTTTTAAATATGAAGTATTTTAAAACTTATTTACATTTTTAAACAAACAAACAAACAAACAACAACGAGCATACAAATTTATTGCAAGGGAATTGAAATATGTGAATTCAGAAATATTTTTTGCTGGGAACTATCTTGATTGATACAAAAATACAAATGTTTTTTTTAACCAATCAGTTTTTAATCCATGTTTTCTGAATTTTCAATCTCTCATAAAATCAGAGAGAGAGAGAGATTCACCAGTTTTTATAACTTTATTCTCTTCTTTAAAATATATTCACAAAAATGCAAATGTTAATTAGAAATTCTCATTTGATTAAAATCTTTGAGATATTAGAACAAATTAGGATTTTAAACAAAAAAAAATTGTTTTCTATTATAATTTCCTGAAAAAATATTTATTATATATTTAATTATGTGTGATGATCCCAAAATTACATACTGTTTTTTTTACTCATGAATACAAAAATTAAAAATTACGATTTTAATTAATCTAATGTATGTTGTTTATAAAAAGTATTTAAAGAAGGTGAAAGTTTTCAATATAATTTCTTCTTTAAAATAAAGTATATATTTGTGGTATTCTTAAAAAATTATTGCATTCTCTTGATAATTATATTTTATTTTGATTTTATAATGATTATCATATTATAATTTTTTAAATCATCTAAAATTTCGATATGAAATAAAATAGGATACGATAACGATAATAAGGGAGTTTTTTATAGTATTTGAGTACATAATATAAGTATTTATTTTGAAGAATATCGAATATACTTACACGCATTTCTTTTACTAATAAATCGTTATGATAAGGGTATATTTTTTTAAAATGAGACTATAAGCTGTTTAGTAGCCCATTTTGTTTCTCTCATATTGAATTTCAAAGTCACTGAAATTCAGGGAAAAAAAGGAACGATGAAGAAAATAAGCTTAATTTAAATAAAGAAATATTTTTCTTTCCTGAGTCATCAAGTAAGTCTGAAATTTGATTTTCTTTAAGAATTATTTTAAATTTTTAGGATATTCGTTAATTTTAAAAAATTTTACGCGGAATTAACTTTATTACATTTTAAAGTTTTCAATTTTAAAACGCGTCTTCGAATTCACGCTTCAAAAATATTAATGGTTTATGAGGTGAAATAGAATTTACAACATAGTACTTTATTTTATGAAATTACTTTACATTCTCGACAACTTGTATATAAAAATTACTTTTAAATACTAGCAATGCAGTTTAAGTGATGCTTAGTTTAATTAGACACGCCGGAAACATACTTCTGAAATTTCTATAATAATCGGCTAAGGAAAACATTCAAACCTCAGTCTCCATAATTCTCTCAATCTTGCCAATGTTTATATGACATTTGTATTAGTTTAGTGGCAAGTTGTGGCCGTGGTGGTCTAGTGGTCAAGGCAATGGACTCGTGATTGGCGTGGCAAGGGTTCGAGCCTAGTACCACTGAAATCCTGCCATACAGAGGGGACCGTCGCACGATAAATATGTAGAGGCTCAAACGTCCTCCCGATGGTGTGGAAGTTAGGATAAGAGGTGCTAGCTCAGATGTCGTCCTCATCACTTGACCATGGCTCAAAATTACGGGTTCCGCCGCTAAAGGCCTTCGAGCAGCTGGATAGTACAATGTTAATATTCACTCACTTAACGGCAAGCTAGTCGTAAGAATTACTCCCAAATGAGCTCATTTTTATTAATAATGACAAATTCAAGGGTAAGCATTTCAATAAATTATTTGTTTAAAAAAGTTTTTCCAGTACCGTTTCATTTTTCAAAAAGATAGATTACACAATGTATTAACACACACACACATATCATAGGATTTCACTTAGTATTGTAAATTGGCTAGCTGTAAAACTGGTTAGACCTCACTTTATTTTGCAACTGTCCTCAATGAGTAATGTTTATAACACTGCAGCATGCATATGTTTATTGGGGTTCCGAAATTCCGTCTGTTTAATCTCTTACTGTTTTGTCTCTAAAGCAGTGCTTCTCAAAGTTTCAATACTTGCGGCCCAATTTTCAATCATAATTTTCTTCGCGCCCCCCCCATACAATAACAATGCATTGAATGCCAAAATAATGTACTTTGACGCTAAAACTACAATACTATCTTAATTATAAACCACTCAAATTATCAAGAGAAATATTAAATTTTGTATATGTTACTTTCAAATAATAGATATTTTAAGTAAGTCATTTTTATAAGTAATAGATATTTTAAGTAAGTCATTTTTAAGTAATAGATATTTTAAGTAAGTCATTTTAAGTAATAGATATTTTAAGTAAGTCATTTTTAAGTAATATATATTTTAAGTAAGTCATTTTTAAGTAATAGATATTTTAAGTAAATTATATATACTTTTAAGTAATAAGAAAAGTATTAAGTTGCTTTACTTTTCTAATTTTTAAATTGGAACAGATAACAATAAAGGTGCGACGTGTATATATTTTATGTCAGAATGTATTACGCTTTGCTTCCTTTAAGTAAATTTTTAAAATAATCTTTTATTCTCGACTTTTTGATATGCTTGCGCCCCCCTCGTAAGGCTATCACGCCCCCTAGTGGGGCACGCTTCACAGTTTGAGAAACACTACGCTAAAGACTAAAGCAAGCCATTCTATTTACAGGCAAAATCATCAAATAAGTAAAGAGCAAATATGTAATAAAAGAGTCTCTTTTTTACAGAGAAAGAAATATGTATGAAAGAATTGGGATGCTTTTCTATCACAGAAGACTTTAAAAGTTTAATTCATCGACCCATTAATCCTTTGCCACACGACAGAGCAACGATTAATACTAAATGTCTTCTTTACACCAGAAAGAATGCCAAAGAATCCCATCAACTTATCGTGAGAGATCCAACCACTTTCACAGAATCTAACTTCGATGTAAACAGCCCGACAAAATTCATCGTCCACGGTTTTATGGACAGTGAACTTTACGGACCTTGGATGTTGGTAAGTATGCTCATCATTGAGAACTTCTTTTCAGGATTGAAGCAATGATTCCTTTGATATCAATAATTGATAGAATACAAATTTCACTTGTTTGATAGATATTGCTGTTTTATGAAAAGCATTCTTATTTCATTTAATATTTGACGATATATTTTCTTAATTCACAAATATAACACAAATGCGTGAGAGAGAACCTTTCCTTTAATTTACAAAAAAAAAAATATTTAAAAAAAGAGAGATTTTTTATTAACTCAAGAAACCCCATTCACATAATTGTTAGTCGTTATATATATATATATATATATATATATATATATATATATATATATATATATATATATATATATACCCATTCACATAATTGTTAATCATTATATATATATATATATATAGAGAGAGAGAGAGAGAGAGAGAGAAGAGAAAATACCAATTTTATTTGATGTGAGATCTAGAGCTAGATGACACAAACTATTATTTGTAGAAAAATGTAATACATCAAATATAATTTCCAAGAACTAAATATGTCAAAAAGATATCCAAACATATTTTTAAATATTTTAGTAAAACTTGAAAAACTTTATTTGGAAAGTTCATTTATTCAATTTAAATTATAATAAAACTATTGATTCGAATGAGATCTAGTATTTAAATCTAAGATACGTTGCTCTTACTTTTTAGACACTATTTCAGCTTTTTTAATATCCTGTAATTCATAGAAAATGAATTTTAAAAAAATAATTGTGTTTCTTTCCAGGATATGAAAGATGAATTTCTTATGCATGGAGATTACAACATCATAGTCGTTGACTGGAGTGGCGGTAACAAACCACCTTACTACCAAGCGGCATCTAACACCAGAGTCGTCGCTGCAGAAATTGCTATCGTCGTACAAGCTTTAGAGGTATATTCTTTTATATTGGAGTTAAAATATTTTTCCTACATTAAAAAACAGTCACAAATTTAATTTTCTTAATAAATATTCTCTATTTAATTATTTGTAAAATTAATATTTTTTATCCCTTTTCAAGTTCGTAGAAAATATACTTAACGTCAACTTCATCAATTTAAATTCTGCGTCATTTTTCTCTGTTTAACTTACAATTCCTTTTGCATTTTACAAACATGTATCTATTTGCGAAACATATTAAATATATTTGTGTGTGTGTGTGGTATTTGTTTCTTACTTATATTTATTTTCATAACTTTCTTGGAAAGTAATATATGTATGTATAAATTCTTAATTTCATCATTATCTATGAAAATAAATTTTATCAGTTTCGCAATTTCTTTTTTCATATTGTAGTATTTACAAAATATGTTACAAATTTTATGCAGACAAAGGTGTAAAAATTTTAAAATGTCCACCCTTTCAATAGCATGTAATGGATGATGGTAAACGTATTTTCCAACAAAAAAAATGGTCTTAAAAATTATATTAACTTTATCTCTTATAAGCTAAATAAATTTTCTTTCTTAAATCAATCTCAATTTCAAAAATATTTTAGTTTACCTTCATTAGAAATAAAGGTCTTACAAAAGGTAAATGAATACCCAAATATGTGTTGAATCAGAAAAAAATATTATTTATATGCATAATAATGTAAGAAAGGGAAACTACTTTCGAATCATAAGCGATTTTACAGGCTAACAATTAATAATGAAAATTTGTTTATTTAATGCGGGAATGCTGATTATTTTTTATTTAAGCTTATCAAATTTTAACTAATTATGTGAATAAATTTAATGGTGCATTGATATGAAGTGAATTTGTAATTGTGTCTAAATACATGTATATATATATATATATATATATATATATATATATCCATAAGTCCATATATAACCTAAGTCAGCAAAGCTTATAATATTGCATAATACTGCAGCATCCATTTTATAATTTTTAATTTCGGTTGCTCATGTGTCCTTCATTGTGTGATTTTCCTACTGTCTTTGTATTTTTCGAATGTGATTGATGGATGTTTATTTCTCGTTTGTACAGAATTAAGACTATATATATACATATATGTAATGATAAAACTTTAGCAAAGCATAATTTGTCGTGGCGAGCGGTTGATTTAAACAATGGCGAACCAAAGGTAGGGCGTGGCCGATGGCGAAGGAATGACTGTATATTAGATACATTTTCTATGTTGGTTGATATTACGTATTCAATAACTATAGATGAGGCAGTCTGGGACATTAATCCAGTTTATTGCATCTGGAAACACATAGAGATCAAGTAGGGACGGCATTACACATAACAAGAAGCAAACATCATGGCACAAACACAAACAACGACAAACACAGAACGCACAGCAGCCGGCTGATTACATGATGAAGGCAAGCAGACAAAAGAGAGCGATTACACAAGATTTTTGCTTTTATACCGGCAGTGGTTATTACGTAATAGTAATTCTGATTGGATAGAATGGGCAGGACAGTGATTTCAGACTAGCCGATTATGATTAAGATTATAATGTTATTTTAAAACCAAAGAAGTAAAGATATTTTAAATATTAGTACAAAGAGTAAATAAAAAGGATACTAGAGGGAATTATTACACACACACACACACACATATATATATATATATATAATATGAAAATTGATGAGTTTAAATTCTAACTTTTATACATCTAATTTCAGTTGTTCTGCGATTTTTATTCTTTTTTGTTCCTACTCCTACTTGACAATTAATGTTATGAGATATTTTATAATTACATTGCAGACATTTTTGTAACTTAAATCACAATTTTTTTACCTGCTTTCATCTTAAAATGTATAAAGTAAATTAATGCTGTATAGGTAAAAACAGAAAAATGATCATTAGTTCATTCGTTATTCACATGAATGAAAAAAATTCCTGATTTTATTACAAAATATCTCTAAAAGCTCTCTGTTTTATTTAGAGCACATTATTTCGGATTATCTGAATAATAACATTAATTGTTTTTTAGGAACACTTTGGTGTCAAACGTGAGGATATGCACGTAATCGGACACAGTCTCGGCGGTCATATTGCTGGTTATGTGGGGGAAAGATTACAAACCCTCGGAAGAATTACAGGTGTCGATTTTTTTTTAGTTTAATGTATCAGAAAACATCATTTCTCTAGAATACTGCATCTTTCTGATATTTTGAATTATTTTCTAAATAGTATTACTCATAATAATTCATGATTAAAATTTCGCAAAAAATTTATCGAATTTGTATTTATGTTAATATAAATATATTTCCAACTTCCGTATTTTAGGGTGCGATCCTGCAGAGCCTTATTTCCAGAATATGCCACCTACTGTGAGATTGGATCCCACTGATGCTGATTTTGTCGATGTTATTCATTCAGATGCAACAGATGTTTTGTTTATTGGTTGGTACAACTGCTTTTCTTTCCCATGATAAATATTTTATGCCAACTGATATATAATGTACACACACACACATATATATATACATATATATATATAATATATATATATAATATATATAAATATATTTATATATATAAATATATATATATATATATATATATATATATATAATATATATAATATATATATAATATATATAAATATATTTATATATATAAATATATATATATATATATATATATATATATATATATATATATATATATATAATGTATGTATAGTTTCAAAAATTTACACGTAAGAGTTAGATTAAGTGAGCTTGTTTTAAAATTCTTATCAGAAGTTCCTGTGGCTCATTCATAATTGTGGCTAATGCCAAACAAAATCTTAAGGTATCCGACTACGTTCGGAACCGTGATTTTAAAAAAGCGCATAAATGGATAATTTTCATGATAGTTAGTGTCACTTAGATTAGAAAATATGCATAAAATTGTTTTAAGGACATTTTGACAAAAAAATTATTTAAATACAATATTTCGGCAAAAAATTAACTTAGAATAACCTTTTTCAAAATGTTCTCCTTTTGTGAAAAATGCTTCTATCATAATAATATTTATAATAATATTTTGCCTGTATATATAGCTCCGACCTCTTTACAGAGACTCAACAACAATTTTTGAAAAATTCACATTATTTTTAGAGTTACAACCAATTGAAATAATTATCGGCGTTTTTTTCTTAAAATTTCTCCCCTCTGTTGTCGTAAAACATGGATAAACCCACTTCTAAGTTATATATTTCAAAAGTTCTAGTTGAACCTCTATACTGAGATCTGAGCTATATACAGGCAAAATATATTATTATAATAGAAGCATTTTTCGTAAAAGAAGAATATTTTGAAAATTGGTCATTCTATGTTCCTTTTTTGTCAAAATACTGTACTTAAACAATTTTTTACTGTAATTCTGTTCTTAAAATAATTTTATATATTTTTTCTAATCTAAGTGACACTAAATATCATAAATATTATCCATTTATACGCTTTTGCAAAATCACGGTTTCAAACGTAGCCGGATACCTTAAAGTAATTCTTTACGTGGCCAAAAATGATGTTGTATATAAAGTAAAAGAACGTATTAAAGTTTGAGTAGAGTTTTATTTACTGTTATACTGAAGATCGCCATGTGTAAAATAATGTAACAGCTTAACGTGCGTGTTAAACCTAGTTATACTGATCATTTTAAAATTGCATAAAAGTATTTAATTTTTAGCCAACAATAAATAAGGCCCTTATGAAAAATAAAACGATTTTTTAAATACTTGAATATTTAGATACTTTTAAATTTTGTGAAATTGGCATTGAATAGACATGATTATAATCCTTAATGTAAAAAAATATGTATTAGTCATGTAAGAAAACTCTATGGCATATGTTTGTAACATATACATTGTTACAAATCGTCTAAAAAAGTTATACTTTGTTCGGTTGAAATGTCATTATTCTTTTTTCAGTCTGGTAGTCAGTTAAGATCACTGATCTATCACTGCTTTTTGTCTTTTAGTGTACATAGTAAAAACTAAAGCCATTTCACCTATTTTTACAATTATCTCTGACGAGATTTAGTCCAACGTAGGAAGGAAACTATAAAAATAAATTTAAAGTAAAGTTACATGTGTATACTCATTTAACAAAAAAAAGAGAGAGAGAAAAACGAATTTAATTTTAAAAAAACTTTGAAATAAAAATTTAAGTTCACAAAATGCAGCCAAATAGATCCATATTGTTATTTTTCCCTTTTTTGTAAATAAAACAAATTAATAAATTGAAGAAATGTAAAAACGTTTTCAAAATTCTTAATTTATTTATTTTAATTGTATTAAACTCTTTTCTTAATTAATTTATGTTTAAAATCTTTCCATCCTAAATATTTACGCACATAAACGGTGAGAAAAAATATTATTAAAAATTTCACATTTTTATTCTTGTAAATAATTAATAATGTGTCACAAATAAACCATTAAATTAACCACAAAAACCTAAAGTCAGTAATGCATATGTATGACAAATGATTGAATAAACAATTAAAAAAAGGGAAAAAGCATAACTTTTTAAATTTAAATAAAATCTTTCATTAATTATATGCATAATAATTATATCGCTTTTCTATAGCTGAGATTTCAGTATCTTCTTCGATTCCAATTTGATAGTACAAGCTTATTTAAAATCTATTCTTAATAAACTATTATCTATACGCTTTTGTGAAATTCATTTTAAACTACTCTGGGGGGGGGGAAGGGAACTCAAAATGAGAAATGTACTGTTTTAATGAAAATCTAGGAAATGAATTATTGATCCACTGACAAGTTCCATATTATATTCTAGATCAGTTCCATTCCCATTGTGCTAAACTGTGCTATATACTTGTCTTATCATCGCTACTTATCAATGAAAATTCTAGAGCTACAAAGAAAAAAATATGACTATGAAACTGTGTAAAAGGCCGTTTAAACTATCCTATTATAAAAATAGAAAATAAATGAATGATTATAAGTATTTAATATTGTTCGTAAGGTACTTCAATATATACATATATATATATATATATATATATATATATGATGACCCCCTGGGTCACACCTTGAACACCAAGATTAATTTGAGGCAAAGAACCACTAAGAGCCATTTTGAATAATAATAATATTTATTTATTATTATATACTTTTCTCAAAAAAATCTCTGATAACATATAATAAGATAATGTTACGTCTCTTAAAGGGATTTGCCTTTATATTAAATTAAATTACTAAGAATGCAATTAATTAATAATCAAGCTCAAGCTCAAGTAAGGTCTACCGAAATAGGAGATCCGAGAAATACACGTATTCGAATTCTTAACTTTCATTAACTTTAACTAAGTCGCTTAAACTGACGCTTATTTTAAGCGTACGTAAATTATATTTACCGCTGGTTTATATCAGCTTTCTGGTACGTCTCGCAGCACGATGTCTTCACGAATCTAATCTCCTTGAATCTTCTAGTAATGCGTTCAAAGTTACTGGCTCAATAGCCTACCATCATCTCTCTTGCTATCTCGCAACGCTCGACTTAAATATCTTACCTAATTTAAATATCCCGTACATCTTTTTAGAGTTGATTGGAAATAAACGCGAATTTATATTCCCCAAAAAGACGCCTAAGAAGATTGGTGGAAAGGTTCCGTACAGATTCGTCATATATATATATATATATATATATATATATATATATATATATATATATATATATATATATATATTGCTCCCACTTGGTATTAAACTCTGAAGATCAAGAAATTACCCTTCATAAAAATAAGATATGCATTGTATTTTCAATAATAAATCATATTATAGGTAACAGTTACTCCTAAATAGAGAAATAGTTATGGCTTTTAAATAAGAGCTTCTCCTTTATTGGCTAATAATTATAGCTCGGTTCGATAATAATAAGGTTCTGACTAGGGGTGCTACATAATCACAATACTTAAACAGTGCTTTTGATTACACTAAGCGAATTTTCCTGAAACCAAGGTAAAATATGCTGTTAAAATGTATTATTTTGATTAGTTTAAATAATATTCATATAATTATTATGTGATAATTACAATCATCATTCAAAACATATCCGCTTTTACAATCTTTATCATATTCAATATTGGGAATTATCATCCTGAGAAAAGAAAAAAATGCTATAATTTTTCGATAAATTTTTAATATTTAAATAAAAATATTTGCTTTAACTTGATAATTCTAGTAAATATTGATAAATGTGTTTTTTTACCATATTTAGGATTAAAATAGTCATCAAGGTAGTCATTTATCGTATCTTTTTTCAAGAATTGTGTGAAATATAGGCATATCTTATATTGTTAAAGTATCAAAGGCTTACAATTTATTGAAGTCAAACATTCGTTTGACTTTTTCGAAATTTTCATGAATTCAATTCTAAAGACCTCTTACAAATTATAGAAAAAAAAATATCCTCTTATTTTGTGCATCATATTTATTTGAAATATATGGATATTTTGCTAATATTAGCACCATGTTTTGGGAGAATAAGCATATAAGTTTTATAAAATGTAGAGATTTTTTTTACCATTTTAAAATTTCTTTATTATCTAAAAAAATGTGTGTGTGTGTGTGTGTGAAGTTCTCTTTTTAAAAAATTTGTTTAAAGAAATGTAACAAAATTTAGTGATTAACTTTTTAAATCTAATATATAGTTTCAATTTTGCCTTTCAGATTTAAATATATATGTATATAACTGAACAAAATTTCAACATCACTATATTTAGATGGATATTCAGTACGGTGTTAAAAAAGGCTGAAATTTAACGCGGGTAAAACATATATAATTTTCATTAAAAAAATTTTCTGAATTATATTTCGTTGAAAATTTGTTGGTGGAAAAATTAATTTTCATATTAAAAATTGTCATTGATTTTGCCAGTAAACGTTTTAGATCCTTTACTAACTTAGATTTTTTCATGTATATTTATATTAGTAAAAACTCCAAAAGTAGAGACAATACTTAAATTTTTATTATAAAAAAGTGATCACTCGCAGGATCACTGGCGGAGTTAAAACTACTCCAGTACTTGCCATGCAGTTACTTTGCGACCTTCAGCCATTCACTAATATAATTGAGAAGAATGCTGCTATTTCTCTTCAATAGACTTATTAGACTCCCAAATAATTCATTCTGGCGGGACTATGATTCCGATGGAGGACGTAATCTTAAGACTCAAAAGGGCTTTATTCAATGTGTTTGTGAGAACATTCAATATAAAGTCATTAATGATGTGCCCTTGAATTACTGTCTTTTGCTAACCCACTCGACTACGCAGCACTCGACATCAGATTGGACCTTGTTCTGAATGTGAGAAAACGTGATCTAAGTCCAACTGCTCTTCACGCTATAGCTTTGAAACTATCAATACCCGCTTCCCACCGGAGGGTGGCTTCACATTTACACAGATGGCTCACTCTTGGGACTTTGACCAAGGCGCTGGCATTGGTGTTTTTAGTCGCCTCTTCTCCTTCTATTTACACGCCGGCCCTTTGACAACTCACTTTGATGGTGAGGTTGAAGCTATACATATAGCCCTTCAGCAACTTGCTGTTCGTCTTCCCCCATTGAAAGAGCTGTAATTCTTTCAGATTCTACTTCTGCCCTTCAGGCTTTGTCCAACTATAATGAGAATAATTGTTTACGTGTGCAGAACTGTAGAGAACTCCTGGGAAAGATAAAAGGAAAGATCGTCTTTCAATGGGTACCATCCCACTGTGGTCTTTGGGGAAATGAGAGGGCCGACTTTTTTGCCAAAAAGGGAACGGGTATCCTTCAGAACTTTCGCAGAGACCTGACTCTTCATTCTGCCAAACTGGAAATTAAAAGGATTTTTAGGGAATCATTTCGCCTTACAGCTTCTCGTGTTGCCGTGATAAGCCTTGGAGTACACTATGTAAGAAATCCCACGGTATTCCAAGTTCTCCTCGTGCTGCTGGTGTGGCTAAATTTAGACTTTTAACCAGACATGACTGCCTTTGTGCTCATCTGTTTCGTTTTAACTTAGTGACTTCACCTATCTGCGTTTTGTGTGACACTGGACAAGACATGACTGTCGCTCATTTGGACGAGTGCTCTGCACTGAATGATCTTAACTGCATTGTAAAAGGTATTGAGAGCCCGTTGCCTAATGACCTGATGGTCAATGGCCTGGCATTTGTAAAATAAATTATAAAAAACATAAGGGAAAAGTTTTAGGAACTAATTTAAGAATTATAACATAACTGACACTTGTGAACTGATGAACATATCTCATTATTACATGAAATAAATCGAACAAAACATAGCGATTTTGCTTGTGATCGTAGCGTGATGAAATTTTAGACACAAATTGTGAAGTAAAAAAAAAAAATCCTTCATTCTTCGAAATATGCTATTACGCTTAAAAAGAAGAAGGAAAGAAAACTCAAGATATATTTCCAGTGGTTTGCTTGATTGATAATTTATTCATTGCATTGGAAAATTTGCTACATGACAATCTGCTACTTTACTTTTTAAATCGCGAAATAATGTTTAAGATCTGTTAATCATGAAGTACATCATATTTTATCATATTGATCTTTATATCAATAAATTTCTTTTCTTAGGATTTGGTATGAGTCATTCTGTCGGACACGTTGACTTTTTCCCAAATAATGGCCGCAATCAGCCTGGATGTAAAACGGATAAATTTAAGTCCTTCATTACAGACGGATTAAATGAAGGTAAGTTTTATTATAATTTCTCTAAGGGTATAAAATTTAAAAATATATTTTAGGATTAAATAATTATTTCTACTTTATATAAAAACAAGGAGCTTTCCTTTAAGTTCGCTCTAAAATTAACCATTTCAACTAAGATTTATAATTATAGCTTTAATCGGAAAAGAAAGCGGTATTTTTTAATTTCTTTTGGGCGTGTTTTATTCATTCAGTAAAAAACTTGATAAGGAGTTTTTTATAGCTATATCGTTTAAAAAAACTTAATTTTTGTTACTTCACAGCCTGTCTTGACATGATCCCATTCAATAGCGAAGACATTATCGTGTCTTTAAACTTAAGAATTTTTCAGTAGCTCCTTCTTAAAACATATATATATATATATATATATATATATATATATACTTTAATATGCGACTTATCTGAGCTTCAAAATACATGAATCAATCTAGTTAAAAGAAATTCCAGGAAATGGATAAGAAACTTTCTGTTCTTTTAGAAATTTTCGAGAGATTTTCCAGGAATTCTCTTAACCCTTAAGACAAATTATCTTTAAAACGATACTACGAATGTCAAATGTAACGTATAATTTTAAGGATATGAAAATAATTCAAAGTTTCCGAAATAAAGTACAAAATACATAATAAATTTTTAAATACTTATTTTTTTATAATAAAATATGTTTTCATTATTTAACACACACATGAGCTGAAATTTAATAAAGAAATCTTTAAAGTTTAAATAAGCTAAATAAAATATTTAAAATTCGCACTTCAAAAGAAAAATTTGGGGCAAAAAATATTTAATATTCTACAAAATTATTTTGTTTTATACTTAAACTGTTCATAGCAAATATCCGTATAAAAATAGTTTTAGCATACAAACTTATTGATTTTTGATAAAATTGTCTTTTTTTAAAGGTTTGAGACGATTTTCTTCTTGCAACCACCAGCGTTCTTTAGATTTCTTTCAATACTCCTTAAACTATAATAAAGTAACACCTGTTGGCTATGAGTGTAAAAGCTGGAAAGAATTCTTAGCCGGAAAATGTACAGACTGTGGCAAAGATACCTCCAAATGCGCAATCATGGGAATCAGAGCTGATGAATACAAACAGTTCAAAAATTCGTCGATTCAACATAACATGTATCTGCAAACCACAGGAAAAGCTCCTTTCTGGCGTAAGTTTATTTATTTACCATTTCAACTATAAAACGTAAGCAATATTTTAATTTATAAAAGTTCGTTTATATTATTTAGGTATTTTAGAGAAATTACTATATGAAGTGACAATTCTATCTGTAAGTGGTTCATTGTAAGAAATCAAAGCAATTGAATTTAATTTTCCACTAAGTTTATTGGTTGAAAACAGCTTTTAAATTTAATTTAATTTCACATAAATTTTAAAAAATCAAAGAACCTCTATTGGCTTATCCCCAGGAGAATTAGACGAACTAGTCAATATATATATAAACAAAGAAGTAGTCAATAAACAGAGATGTATTCAATAAGCAGAGAAGTGGTCAATAAGCAAAGAAGTAGTCAATGAACAGAGAATTAGTCAATAAACAGAGAAGTAGACAATAAAAGGCGTGGACAAATCTATTCAACTAATATGTTGCAGTTAATCCAACATATTATTCTTTGCTGTTTTAATAATAGGATTAATTAATTAATTTTTTGTTCAGTTTCAGAAAATTTTAAGCAATACGTGATCCAAACACACACACATAGAAAAATAACGCATACATTGTTAATAAAAATCACTACATGTTTATTACCTCACTCATAAAAATTCCATAAGGGGATAAAAACGCTATCTTCATCTGTTTATATCACTCAACATGCCAGACAGTTTTTGTCATCCACAAATTACTGCTAAAATATTTTAGTTATATTATTGAATGTATGATATTCTAATGCAATTTTAACTATTAATATAGAATGTGGCAATTTTAAACTTGTTCAAATTTTGCTTTTTAATTGACAGATTTTTATTAGCTTTATGATATCTTAAGGGGTGTTGGAAAGCTAAAATCTTATTTTTTTGACAATTTGAGATTTTTACATTTTCAAACTGTATAGATTTTAACCTTTCTAAAGATACCTTACTTTAACCTCTAGGGTATTTAGAAGCCCTTAAAACGTATTTCTAAATAATCATTGAATTTGGGCCACGCCCATTTTAATGGCGAAAATTGTAAACAAATTACTTTGTTTTTGCTTAAAAGTGTAACGACTAATATAAACCAAAACATGTATCTTTTATTTTAAATTGAGCCTTTTATTTTTTTATTTCCTAGTCGATTAGAAGTCTCACTGTATACATTAAAATCAATTTATCTCAAAATGTAAATTTTAATGTGTGATGTACCTTTTCTGAGAAACTACTGTTCACAGGTATGTAAATTTTTTATGAATTATTTATATTTATAATGATGTCTAATATATACTAAAATGAGCTTTTTGTAAAAAAACTCAAAAATTTAATTTTTACAAATTTTTTAAGTAAAAAATGGGTCAAATTTCGCAAAGTTTGATAAAATATTCCATAATTTATTAAAAAAATTCAAAATTAGCTAAAAACTCATTTTAGTATCATGAGAGAGGTGTACTTTAATAGTATGAAAAATTTCAAGCATGTACATAAAACAGATTTTGAGAAAAGGTACATCGAAAACAGCCAATTTAACATTGTCAGTATAGAGAAAGAGAGAGGTTTCCAACTCCCCTTAACAATCCAAAGGGTGAAATTCAAGCATTGGAAGAAATTCTTCAATGCTTACTAAATAATGAGATTTTGTACCTAATTTAATAGATGCTAAAATGAGAAAGTATATAAAAAATCAAGGTACTTAAATTGAGAGTGTATTTTATATCCCTTATTATGAAAAGGATTCCACTAATAAAGTTAAAAAGATTTTTTTAACTATCAATAAATTAATGTCTACATATGAATAATATGTAAATAAATGATCAACAAGCATCTTACAGATAAGTTCAATACAAAGAAATAGGTCTTCTTCTAAATATAGATTTACATTTGAAAACAATGTCGATTTGGAGATTTCTACTGTACATTTAAGGAATTTTGAGGTTAGAATTTCTATTAATATGTTTATCTAATAGTACAAATAGATCAAATAAACAATTAAAAACAAAATAAACAACTAATTAATAAAACATTTCCAAGATCATATTTTAGTAAGCACAAAAAGTAATTTTTTGTAAATACCCGAAATCAACATATGTTACTGGTTTACAGAAACCTTTTTTGGAGACTACACTGGGGTTTGCTAATTAATACTACCTTTTATTACTCACACCTTGATATTCGTTTTAGCTACATAGTTTAATACTCGTTGTTTTTTTTTCATTTCTAATATAATTTTGATGTTAAAAATATGATAAATTTTTCTAGTATATCACTATGAAGTAGTTATGAAGCTTTTGAAGCCCAAAAGTTACAAAGATGTGAAAGGTACTCTTGAGATCACTCTGTTCGGAGCAAGGGCAGACGAAACAGAAAAAGTAGAAAAAATGTAAGTTAAATATTATTTTATAATTTTAACACTTCTGAATTATTTTTATCAAATAGTATCACTAAAAGAAAGAGGAAGAAGAATAAATAATTTTATGTTGAACTTAAAAATGTGTTTAAAATTAAGAGGAAATATTAATTAAAAATTTTTTAATTTTAGCATAAATAAAAAATGATTTTATTGTTTTGTTATACGTTATCTTCCTAATCACAATTTCAATTGTAGAGAAAATAATATTAAGCCATATTATGGACGATATTATTTAAAAATTATGTGAATTAAGACACAGATTTCTCTAAATAATATAAAATGTTACAAAGTGCGACGGATTAAATGAATAGTCCTATTTAATCTATATCTAGAATAAAAACTCCGCATGAATGTTTAAAGAAATTCAGTATTGTTATAGTATATGTGTGTACAACTGCCGAATATAAATGGAAAAATATGTTGAATATTTACAACCCTTTTTAAATTTTGTTTCTCCTTTTATCTTAATATTCAGAAGAAATAATCAAGTCCTCTGAATCAGTAAAACTAAAAATTATTTTTTTTTTACAATTAAAGCATCATCTTACCATTTTTGCATTGATAATTATTTTTAATAAAATACTTTATTTGTAGGCCAATTGAGTTCAACCATGGAAAGAAATATCGTTACTTGATAACAACTGAGAAAGACTTGGGAGAGATTAAGAGTGTAGCATTGAGGTGGACTCGTTTCTCATCGAATCCTATTGATCTAGTTAAAAAGCCCAAGCTTTATGTTGAATACGTAACAGTCGTTCCAATGAACAGCATTGAAGAATCGTAAGTATTATACGTATAATTATTTCGACATTTCCACTACTTGACAAACACAGTATTCTAAGATTTTTTTTGAAGTAATGTGGAATATAGTTCGTATTTTTCTGTGTACAGTAATACCCCGAACTTACGCGATAGGTGGGACAGAGTGATAACCGCGTAAGTCGGGGTATAATTTCGCATATAAATACATGTACATCATTATTTTTAATTGAGGCCGGACACGAAAGAAAATAATAATTTAAAAAAAGAAATGTTAAATATATAAAAAATCTTAGATAACACAAATACACAACATCGCAAACCGAGGTTATTTTGATGCATAAGGTTTCATAAAACTTACCAAAGTAGTCTGTAGGCTCAAATATTTTTTTTTCTGCCGCAAAATTTCCTCGTCGTATGTTAATAATCTTTTATTCCTGGTTTTGTTGAAAAAATACGCTCTTTATTTGAGTCTATATTTTCTAAAATTTGTAAACCTTTTTCAATTAAACTGAGGCATGTCAAATCCCCATTCATCATTCGATCTTCTGATTGAAGTGAGTCGAATGACTCAAGCTCTTCAATGTTTTGCACCTGCTCATGCCAATTATCAGTTCCTGATTATGGGAATCCAGCAGTTCTTGAGCATCATCACTGTTTACTTCTAAAGTCATTTGCCAGGCAAGATCATCTACTTCTTCAATCACATAACCAATTTCAACAGGCTCTGGCAATGATTCTACGTAAGTTTCTGTGATGGAAAAAAAAGCGTTTAAACTAAAGATGAATCGACGAGATTTGAAAATCTCGTAACTCCAGGTTCGAAGTCAAAGTATTACTGCATATGGTTTTACCCGTAAGAAACACAATTTTTTGACTAACGAATTATCCATATTTTATAATAAATTGAACGCATTCATATTTTTAGGCTCAATAAAATGTTTTCTCTCATTTTATATGAATTCAATAGGCTCTTTTTCTTCAATTTACGTCGAAATAACTCTTAATTATCTACAAAATAACAAGAACTGTTTACAGTTGAAAGTTTATCAGATTTATAATTAGCGAATAATCGTAATTTAAAATTATGAGTATTAATTGGATGAAAAGTTTATTATTAGTAGTATTTATGATTTAAAATTTATAAATATCCAAAATAGGCTGTTTTCAGATGTCTTCATGAAAAAATCAGTTACAGAACATTTGAGTTTTTTTATGTGAGTCTAAAATGTTTTACCAATATTTATGTTTTTAGGAGCATTAATTAAGAATCAGCTCTGTGAGATGCCTTAATTATTCATAAACTAATTTTCCTTCTTTAGGGGAAAATGTATAATATTTTAATAAATCTTAATGGAAACTTTCAGTCGTATTTCTCTACATTTCGAACTAACTTATGTTTTCCGGTGTATTCCATTATTTAAAAATGTGTAAAGCATTTATATGGTAACAGGGAATAAATATTGATTCTTTTCCAGGCCAAGAGACCTAACCAATCGAGCATATTGTGGCAAAGCTGAAAATGGAATACAAGCCAAGACATTAGCAACTTTACACAAGGACGATAAATGTATAAAATAAGTGTGATTGGTTTTCAATAAATTACAGTTGAATTTTGAAGTTATTCGGACTTAAAAAACTAATAAATGAATATAAATGAAACAATATTTGCATTCTTTTTTGGTAAAATGACAGTAAATAATGTGATTAAGAGAGGTTTTTTCCCCCTTTCTTTTTTTTAACATTAGATTAGCCGTTTCAGCTAACCTGCTTCAGGGCTAGCATTTTTTGTATTCATTTATTGTGAAAAAAAATTTTAACAATGCATAAACTCCCATATACGAATCAAAGTCACTAGATTTCAAACAATGTGAGTATCAATATTGGGTAACGATAAATGGATCAAGATCCTGTCGCTATCAAATTCCGACGCGTGCTGGTAGGCACTTTTCCCTCTTATGCAAGGCATAACACCATCTTCTATCAAACAATCAATATTCAAAAATGATTTTTGAATGAGAAACCCACTGCATAATGTTCTTTTTATACAGAGTTTCAGATGCCGTTTCTCCCTTCTGAATCATTCGATTGCATTTAGATGCTAATCATTAGCATGCCCCAGAGTCTTTCTTTTCATGTGGATTTGAAGTTTGTATCATCCCTCCCCTTCATAGTGTTATAATTTCAATGTGTGTGTTGTGTGTGTGTGTGTGACTAGCAGTGTACATTATTTTTAAATGAGAACATTTATAACGCCATGCACCACAAAGTATCACACGGGGGCTTACATACAAGTAAGCGGGAAGCACACATCACAAAAAGAGAAGGATTACACCACAAACACACCCATGCCTTACCCGGAATTCGAACCCAGACCCTACGGTACCACCACTAACCACTGTACCGGATGGGCGACAGCAGTGTACATTTAAAAGAGAGAGAAAAGCGATTAGTAGAATTAGAATAATGATTCATGAAGATTATTTAATTCTTCATAATTATAATTCATTTATGTGTCTATAATTTTTTTTAAATTTATTATAGAGCACCCACTTACTCACACAAAAGCACACACACACGCAAACAATTTTATACAATTTTAAAACATGCAGAAAGTCGAAATGACGGCAACGAAATGTTATCTTGGAAAACTCAGAATTGTGCTTTTATCGAGGAAGTCGATAAAAGGTGGATAGAAATGCCATAGAGCATCTCTTAAAGCTATCAAATGGGAATTTTGGTTTCATGAGACAGGATAAAAATATTAATAACGCATTTTTTAAGCAAAAATCACATAGAGATACTGCCGATTATATATAAGAAAATCAGGAGTTGTGACATTTTAATAGTTTTTAAGGTTCATACTCGTTCTAGAGAAATAGTATTTACAGTGACATTTTTAATAATACAACGTAATCGTACAATTTGTATTTTTACCTATAATTTATCAAGATTTTAAGACAGAAGTGCTTGTTTGTGAAATACTGTGCTTATTTGTGAGGAAACCTGTATTTTATCAATGCGTAGAAAGACTAAGAGGACTTAATCTTCCAATTATCCAATCCTATATTGCTTGAAAGAATGTCCCTTATAATAATATTTTATAATGGATTATATTGAAATGAAATACCATAACTCATTTATAAATCCTTTCTATCCTCAGTTTACAAAATATCATAACATAATAGGATAATAAATTCCAATATCAAACAATCAAATATCTTTAAAATAATAGAATTATCAATGAATAGGAAATAAAGATTTTCTGCAATGATACTAATTTGAAAACTTAAACAGACTATTGAAAACAAAAATGAATTTTTAAAATTTTATTTTTATTACTGGATTAAATGTTGCTTAAAATAACTGATTGGTAACTTTTCATTCTATTTTGTGAAATAAATCTGTCTAACGTATATTATTACTTTGTCTTGTTATTTAGTTTTATTTTTTATAACATTCTGAAATGTTTTAAAATTATATCTTTGTTTATAAGTTGTTAAAAATATTTCATTCATGAATGTCAAATATCAAACTCTAATTCTTCATTTAAACCATCTTAAAATCAAATTGTGTAAAACTTGCTTCACACTTACTGTTAAAAAAGAAAAAAATTGAAATTACACACACTATGATTCAGTTCACACCATATTCAACATACAATGCTAACAGTTACCATAGCAAAGATGATAAAGTTCAAATTAAATAATGTTTTATAGATTTTTGCAACATTTCCTATTCATCAGTTGGTATAAAAATGTTGTTAAATATTGTTTATAATGTCTTAGCGTAAGCAAAATACCGTTCAGAACAGACGAATTAAAGTTACGAATTAAAGTTACATATTTATGGGTAAATTAAATGAAAGCGTTAATCTAAGTTAAGATTTTTTAAAAAGTTCATGTAATATACAATTTTATGCATGTGTTTAAGTGAAAACAATGGAAAAGTAGACTTAACAAGATTATTTTAATGAATTAAAATAAACTATGCTATTTACATAAAATAACTAAGAAGAATATTTTGCTAAGGCAATAAATGATTTTAAAAAATTACGTAATAGAAATACATGATACAGCCTTCTTAATAATTGTTATGAAAAATATATACATTTTTCACAGTAATTTATAACAGATATTGATTGAAGAGAAAGAATATACTGCAAGTTAAATACATAGGAATTACACATTTTTACTATGCAAATTAGTAAATATTTTTCTAATCAGAAGTGCAAGAGAGGGAAAAGTTATTCTTTCTAGATAAATTTTGAGCAAGTGTGAAAAGAGTTGTGATTTTTGTTGAAATAAAGACAGTTATGGGTCCATAGCTAAAAGTCCTTGTTTAAGAGTTACGAGGAAGATTAATTAATATTTAATAATCAAACTTTCACGTGTTTGAACTGTTTGCAGACGCTCTGAACATTTGACTCGACAAAATGACAGAAGCTCACAAGATTACGTTGAGGATCTTGAATCCAATGATCAGTAAGACTTATCCGTGAACTTTCCAAAGTGGACTTCACTGTCTACATTAATAAGTTTCTGGACATATTCAACTATGTAGTTGTTGAATGTAATTTTCAAAGCGCAAATCTCCACCTGCAAACTTCTCAACTAACACATGTTCTCTCTCTCTCTCATGTCTCTTTCTCTCTCTCTCATATATCTCTTTTTCTCTCTCTTTCGTATATCTCTTTTTCTCTCTTTCGTATATCTCTTTTTCTCTCTTTAATATATATCTTTCTCTCTCGTATATCTCTTTCTCTCTCATATATCTCTTTTTCTTTCTCTCTTTCTCTCTCATATATATCTCTTTCTCTCTCTCTCTCATATATCTCTTTCTCTCTCTCTCTCTCATATATCTCTTTTTCTCTCTTTCATATATCTCTTTCTCTCTCATATATCTCTTTCTCTCTCATATATCTTTCTTTCTCTCTCTCATATATATCTTTCTCTCTCTCTCTCTCTCTCTCATATATCTCTTTCTCTCTCTCATATATATCTCTTTCTCTCTCTCATATAACTCTTTTTCTCTCTTTCATATATTTCTTTCTCTCTCATATATCTCTTTCTCTCTCTCATATATCTCTTTCTCTCTCATATATCTATTTCTCTCTTTCATATATATCTTTCTCTCTGTGTCTGTCTGTCTGATATAATATATATATATATATATATATATATATCTTTGTCTCTGTCTCTCTCTCTCATATATATATATATATATATATATATATATATATATATATATATATATATATATATAGGGTGGTCACGAATATATATTGTATAGACTTTAAGGGTAGGTACAGGACATTGTAACAATTCTTTATTGTACATGAATGTATGGGCACAAGTGACGCGGTAAGGCACAAGCACAAAAAATAGAGACGAAAAGAAAAATAGAGTGTTTATTGAAAGCGTCGTTGACAAGAGTAATGTTTACAATAGCTGTTCAAAACATAAGCTATTAAGTCCAGATGCAGTACTACCCACTGGCAGTCGGAGAAGATAGTCTGCCTGATTCAAAGCTTGTATTTGCTGAAAATGGAACAGGTATAAACGATTTTCACTTTTATACTCTACATACGGTCTGACTAATGGGATGAACAACAGCTCTTGTACTTGACTCTGGTCTATCAGCCACAAGGATCAAGATGCTTTCTTCCAGGCTTGGACTGTGTACAGGACTTTGTCGACCAGCATCATGTCTGGTGACGTGGAACGAACCTATTTCACGAAGTTGACGATGAAACTGCTGAAAAATTCTGTGATCAGGCAATCGTTGATCAGGAAACTGCGCATGATACATTCGTTGAGCAGATCTGTCGTTACCATTTGCACGGCCGTACATGTAATGCATGTCTGCATTTTCGGAATACGTAAAGCCTCCCATCATAGACGTCAGCACAATTGTGAACGGCACTTTCACCTACTGAGATGCGTCATGTTGAATGGTGGCTAGACATCTACTACTCCCAACTGGCAGCGAAAGTAATCGGTAATAGAAAGCAAAAGTTGAATACTGACTTCTTCCTCGTGTTAGTTTAAGAGGGAACCTCACGAAATAGCCTGCTACGCACTTTGTTATACCATACATAAACCAGTAAAACCTTTTTGAATTTTTTCCCTCCATAATTACTGATAAATAAACAGAAACATTTTTTTCCTTACCTGAATTTTTTCACCGAAGGCGAATATAATACGCTGTACGTGTTTACTATAATTTATATATGCTGCTCTATTTTTCTTTAAAAAATCGGTTATTTTCAGTTACTTATTTTGTACCTGTGCATTTGAAAAAATTCAATATATAACGTTGTTTCCCGTTTTTAAAAAGATCTAAAACCCTTATGTTCAGTGTTAGTAAAACAAAACGATAATATTTTCTCTGTGAAGCATTGCTCATTTCTACAAATTAATACAAAAAGAAGAAACCATTATCAATCATTTAAACGTGTTCAATGACGATATATACACTAAACCTTCTATATATGTAATCTGGGAAAGTACACATATACACAATAAAAGAGCAAAATAGGGTGGTAGCTTTGAAATGCATTTGTATTCAATGAAAAAATGAACTGCACATCTTACAAGAGGAGGGCTCGACTAAGAAAATTCATTTGGGATCGAAACTTGGAGTAATAGTAGTACTCCTTTAGGGTGTCCACCCCCCGATGTAATTCCGCCGAATGGCCAGTCAATTCGGAGAAATCAGCCTTCGAAATTTATGCTTAGCTTTTATACAAATAAATTTTAATTTTCTGCAACGATTTCGTAGCTTGATTGGTAAATAGTCTGCTTACTGTGCGCGAGGTCAGGGTTCGCGATTCCACGCGATCTACTTTTTTTCTTCAATTCATTTAATTATTTTTTTGAATTAAATAAATGTATTTATGAAAGGTTTATTAAATATTAAATGATATTTTTGTAATTATTTTGTATTTTATAAAGTAAAAAAAAACATTAAAAATGCATAACTTAAATTATTTATTAGTAAAATTATTTAAAAAGATTTAATAGTTAAAAATATTTAAAATTATTATTAATTAAAAATATTTAAAATAATTATTAAATAAAAATAGTTAAAATAATTAGTAATGAAAATTATTAATAATTAAAGTTAATAAATTAATTATAATTAATTAAAATTATCTAATTAATTACTAGTTATAAAATTTAATTAGTTACTAGTTAAGAAATATTAATAACTTATTATTAAAATGATTATTAAATTATTATTAAAATTATTATTAATTTATTATTAAAATTATTATGAATTTATTATTAAAATTATTATTAATTTATTATTAATTTAGTATAGAAAGTATTAAAGTTAATCTATTATAGAAATTATTTAAATAAATTTATTAAAACTATTTAAATAAATTTATTAAAATTATTTAAATAAATTTATTAAAATTATTTAAATAAACTTTTTGAAATTAAATAAATTTATTTGAAAAGGACTTATTAAATATTTTATAAAATTATAAAATAATTAAATTAATAATTTATAAAGAAAGGCACATATTTTTATTATATTAATTATAAAATAATTAATTTAATAATAATATATTTTATAAATTATTTTATATTATGTATAATATTTTATTTATAGTATATTGTATTTCACATTATAAAACTATTTGTAACTAATTTTTTTGTGAAATATCATTTAATATTTATTTTATATATTTTATTATAAATATTATTTATTAATATAAAATATATTTATAAAATTTAATATAATTATTTATATAATTACAGCAATTTTTTTACTTCATAAAATACAAAATAATTACAAAAAATATCATTTAATGTTTAATAAACCTTTCATAAATAAATTTATTTAATTTAAAAAAAATAATTAAATGAATTGAAGAAAAAAAGTTGATCGTGTGGAATCGAACCCTGACCTCACGCATAGTAAGCAGACGATTTACATAACAAGCTACGAACACGTTGCGGAAAATTAAAATTTAATTGTATTAAAAGTTAAGCATGAATTTCGAAGGCTGACTTCTCCGAATTGACTGGCCATTTGACGGAATTAAATTGAGGGGTGAACACCCTAAAGGAGTACTACTATTACACCAAGTCTTGATCCCAAATGAATTTCCTTAGTCGTGCCCTCTCCTTGTTAGTACATTTTAAAATATTCTACGTCAATACGTGAGAAGATACACTTGAACGAAGAACATTGGTTTCCCTTTTTATATTTAACATCATACTATATGTCAACAAACAAAAGATTCTTTTATTTTGTAACCACAGTCAGAAGGAAAAATAAGAAATTTAAAATAGCATCTTACTCACCAAATTTTCTCATGTGTGAGACGTGAAGACTTTAAGATCCAATTTAATCTGATGTGTAACAGTTCTCAATATTCTTGGGTAGAAGAAGATAATTAATATAGTGTTTGTTCTGAAAAGTTGTTGTCACTTATCTTGTTATGTCAGTAAATCACCAGTTCATAAAACTTCTATGAATATTGTATTTTAAAAGGATTGTTTACCAAGTTCCACACATATTAAAAAGAAATAGCGTTAGGTTTTTGATAATTTGCCCAATTTTTCAAAGTACTAGCAATTACGGCCAATATCATGTGATCCACTTGCCTTAATATGTGGGCCTCACCCACCTCATATGCTTTTTTAAGAATATTATTATTTGCAGTTTATGAATACTAAAATACAAAGATTCGATCTTCAATGAATTTTTTATGATATCTTGGTTTATGTCGTGTCATGTATTGATAATGCATAATATGAAAGAGTATAGTTTTCAAAAACGTGACAATAGCAAAAGATATAATTTTCTTGAATTTTTCCATATGAGAGAGTGTTATAAAACTCTTCTCTATTTCTGTATTTCTTTCAAATTTCTAAAATTAAATTATAATAAAGTAAGCTTATAAGTATATTTTATGTATCACTTAGTTGCAAGTAATCAAATAATCATGCATACAAAATTAGAGAACAATAACTATTATTTTCCCCTTTTTTGTGTCATATTTTGACTACAAAAAAAATTATTTTATTTTTTAAAAAAAAAATTCCGATACTTAAATAAATTCTGCATTATGGCTAAAAGTAATGAAACAACGTTTCCATTTGGTTAATGAATAGAAAAAGTCCTATGTAAATTGTAGAGATATACTGATTCGATCAATTCAAAGTGTATAAAGACAAGTTAAATAAGTAGTTTTTTGTTTAAAGATAAAAATAATATATATATACTGCCAACAACTACTCATTGATTACTTTCAGTTCACAGAACAATAACTTCATATCTGATTAAAACTTTTAATTGTTTATTTATTTTTTTTTTTTTTTGCTTCATCTGGGTTCCAGGGTGAATGCACTTGAATTTATACAGGCTGTCTAACCAACAACGTGGATTACCAATCATGTGTTGATAACAACTCAGAAAAACTCTAATTCACTGTGCTGTTGCAGATATTTCAAATCTTAGGGGGATAGTAACCTTAAAATTCTAGAGGATTTGTGGAAAGGCATTTATCAATTTTGTAGCAGCTCCAAAAAAAAGCCTCTCATATTTACAATTTGATATAATACAAATCAAAATAGCTTCTTTTGACATTAACATACATTTTCAATTTCTCTTTTGTTTCTATTATTCATAGACCACTTTTTGCCTTCTTTTTTATTTACTCTGTATTCAGACGATTATCTTTAACTTAATTTTCCACTTTTCTATATTTTGATTAAAACTTGTACTGATATGATTTTCTCAAAGTTATTCTTTCTTGAAATTTCGAAATTGTATTGGTTGCTTAAAAAAGCATTCATAACAGTTTCAACTTTTTTTTTACTTTACTTTAACTCTCACCTGGACATAGGCGTCTGCTGAGTTGGATCTCTCATATAATGGACATTTCGCTGGAAAATATTGTCAAGTTCAGAATTTATTCATATCTCCAGATGCCATAGCAGAATTTCTGCACTCGCCATAGGATAGATGGCTCAATTCATTTCGCAAGATACTAAACCTCACAAACCCAACACTTAATGAAACTTGGGTACAGTAATACCTGTACTTCGATGCGTGGACTCGGAGTTACGTGATTTTCAAATCTCGTCGATTCGACTTTTGTTTGATCGCTACACAGCTTGATTACTCATTCATGATATTAGGTATGTGATTGAAGAATTTGTCAGTGTTCCTCGGCAAATGAATTTAGAAGTGATCCGCTGTGACTTTCAAGAAGATTTGTGATAGATTTCCACAATCAGGAGCTGACAATTGATGAGCTCATAGAAATGCACGAGCAAGATATTGAAGAACTAGAATCTGTAGATCCAGTTCATTCAGAACATCGAATGACGTTTGGGAATTTGACAGGTTTCAGTTTTATTGAAAAAGGGTTACAAATTTTACAAAATATGGATTCCAAGGAGGAGCGGATGTTTTCAGCAAAACTAAGAATAAAAAAATTATTAGTATATTACGAGGAAATTTTGAGGCAGAGAATAAAATCTTGAATCGGCATACATGTTAAATTTTATGACTATATCAAAATAACTTTGATTTGTGATTTTGCATTTGTGTTATTTAAGAATTTATTGAACATTTTTTTTCTAAATTATTATTTTTTTCTTTCGCCCCTACCCTAAATAAAAATAATTTACTTGTAAGTCCCACCTTTCACGTAAGTTCGGGGTATTACTGTAATTGGGTGTGTCTCGTCGTTAGATATTTGTGTCTTCCACTTCCAAAGATCCAGAACTAAAACTCAGTACCAAATAGGTTTTGAATATTTTGAGCATTACTCATAAAATGAAAAGGAGCTCATATGAACAGTGCAATGTAAGTTAGGAATTGATTTTTTCTTATGTTTACCATATGTGCTGTCTGATTTTCGATGTTCTCTCTCCATCTTGAATGCAATGAAGGCAATCACTCTTTTGTAAGTTTTCAGAGTCATCGATTTTTTTCTTAAAACAAAGGAGGGGTAAGGGTAGTTAGTCTCTTTGGTAGTTTTGGATGAAATTATCTCTGTCATTTCGTAAGTAAAGAAGATAAGTATATCCTTCCTTAGTAGGCCATTCACTGTCATTGTTCTTCAACAAGAATACATCTATCAAAACAATTTGGATTACTTGACTAATTTACATTCCGGATTCACTTTTGTAACGAAATTGAGCTATATATATGTAGCAGTGCGTTCGCTGCTTCAAAAATGTAGCTCTATTTAAAATGGTTCCAGTTTTTTAATTTTAATATTAATCTTTGAGCTATATTTAAATAATTAAATAAGTTTTAAATTAATAACCATGTTTGACGGGATCATCTGCTGTTGAAATTCATTTATTGATTTATTTTTCATGTGCACTTTTCTTTCAGCTAGGATTTTAAAATCCCTTACATCATGTTTTAATTTGTATATGTGCATTCAGTGGGACTTTTTTTCCCACCTTATTCTATATGTATTGACTTTGATATTGCTAAATTCTACCTGTTTCCTCGTAAAACTCATTTAATTCTTTTTGTTATACATACATTTTGTCCTTAGATTCACTGCATGTGCGCAAAGTATTTTTATTAGTTTATTCTCAATTATTTGATATGAAACAGAAATTAATAACTTTGGCGACACCAACCATAACAAAAGAGACTATTTAAGTATAAGTCCGGCATTTTTTTATTTCTTTATTTTCAAGTTTCTTTATTTTTTGGTTTTTAATTCCAACTGAGTAATATTTGCTTTAATGAAAACTATGGAAAAAGACTTTTTAATATAGTTTTAAACATCAAAATAACACAAATTGTGCTCAAATTATACCATTATGTATACTACGCTCCTTGAAACAAATTTGTTCTTTTTTTTCTCAAGTTTATTTTCTGAATTCCAAATTTAATTTTTGAACAATGCTATTGTTTATGTAAAAAAATTTTAATTTACGAATATTCTCAGTGGAAACTACATAAAATCCTTTCCTAACAATTTCTTTTGAAATAATTTTGTAGAACATAAATATTTCCACTGTAAGTTGTGCACTATTTTTTCCCTTTATGCTTTCAGGGACTCCTGAGTAAATTTTAAGTGTATTAAATATTATTCTATGGAAGATTGAAACTGCTTACAAAAAAATTCTGCTAACAGGAGCTTAAATTTACCTTGTAACAAATTTTTTTTTCTAATATTCTCAGTTGATTTGATAAATAATTTAATTTAATTCTCTAGTTTTCAAAACATATTACTACTCAAATTATTAACCTCCGGAATTAATATAATCTTTGTTTTTTGAAATCTTTTGTTAAAACTTCTGATGTTATCTAAAAAATAGTTTCATTTTCTCTTTCATAAAATGATACAGTGGTTAACTCCCATGACAGTTGAAAAAAATAGATCTAGATATATAATCGAAACGTGATTTTTATTGGGTAAAAACTTTTTGGTAAAGAATGAATAGCAGTAAACATTAATTCATAGTTTTTTTTTAAAAAAATGCCATTAGTTAATTTCGCTATAAATCAGCCGAAATTTTTAATTAAAATAATCTCATTAAATACTGAATATGTTTTTGTTTTTCTAATTTGAGGCAACGTGTGTTACTTATTAAATTAAAAGAATTGTTTTTATCGTAATCAATTCAAAAAATCTTATATGTAACACTTGTTAAGATGGAAAAAACAGCTTTTTTTCAACTAAGTCAAATACTTTTAACCCCTTTAAATAAAAAGTATTAAAAAGTTAGAATGTGAAAGCTTTTATTTATTTTAGGTATATTCAAAACTAAAAATGTTGATTCAAAACTAAAAGCGATTGAGTCTTCATAATAAAAATAACTGAATTTTGTTTCAAAACAAAATATTTTTCAAACCGAATTTTTTTCCCTCAATAAAATCAAATATTCAAGAGATCAGTTCAAAAAGAAATTATCTGATGATTTCGAGAAGTAGGATAGATAAGCAATCTGTAATTTATTTGTTAGAGGATCAAACGATCACCTTCAAAATGACCTCCAACCATTTAATGTTAATATTAAAAGGATGAATATTAACAGGTGCACACACATTCGCACATTGAATTTTCTTCGTAGAAATTATCAGCAGCAACACGTAAACATTCTTTTATCTTTTGTTCCTTTTTATCAGCAGAATGTGACCGAGGAAATGTTTAAAACTTCGTTTTAAGAAATATTCTGACAATTGAGTTCCATAATCAGGATCTAGAATGAAGGAACTCCGGCAACTTGCTGTTTGGAGTTGGATTTTGTGTTTGGCTCTTGCTTACTGCAACGCCATCTCGCTTAATAAAACGAAACTACTCGCGATTGGAAAAGGTATGTTTAAATTCAAAGTATTCAGCTAAAACAACATGAGTTTTTGGAAGCTTGACTTATTTTAAATATCGCTAAAATATCAATTTAGTTAATATAATTATGAACACAATTATCCTAATAGTTTTTTTTAAATATATCATTTTTTTTCTGGAAAGCTATTATTTAAGCATTTTATCAGACATTATCCACCTCTCTCTCTCTCTCTCTTATACAGTTTTACAAGGTACAGTAGAATAACAATAAATTAGAATACACAATTTCTTTCCGAGCACAAATCAAATTATCAATTTGAAGCATAACAGTTTTATTTTTAACTGTTTACATTTTTGAGAATCAGTTAACCCTTAACTTCGCAATTTTTTAAACTTCTATGAAAAAATTATATCTCTCAGCTATGTATAGTTCTCACGTAATAATAAAAAGGAAAAATATGAAAAAAAAAATTAAGCAGTTTCAAGTTGAATTTCAGTCATTTTTTTGTTTGTTGCAAAAGTGCAATATTGCGCAGTAGTGCTGTAAATTACAAAGCTTTTTTTTATATGAGGATTTTATTATTCATCATAAAATGTTCAAATTTCTTACCTGGTAATTTATTTCGTCAATAAACAAGAGAAATCATAAAATATAATGGATTCTTCTTGTAGCAAAAACACAGTTCTTGAGGCCTCAGATATTTTAAAAATTGTTGTGATTTCTGGAAAAAATGTACTTCCATCTAGTGACAAAATTAGCATGTATTTCGTTGCAGTAATCTTTTTTTTCTCAAATAAGTGATTTGTAGGTAATTAAAAAAAATAGTGAGTGTGTTAAATTAAAATAAATCATGTGTAGTAAATGCAACATTGCGAAGTTAAGGGTTAATTTGAGTTTATTTCTTAAAACTTATTCTCATCATTCCAAATAATAATGTAGAGAGTATTTTAAGGCTGGAAGGTAGCGTTATATTATTTAAGATTTTATATTATTCTATAAGAATTCGTTAGAATCTTTTAAGGGTTCATTCCATTTTCGCGTTTCATAGTAAATTCGCCTTCCTGGTGTCAAGGAGATGAATATTACCGGAAGAAGAAAACTATACCATTTCTAAAAATTCTACCAAATTTTATAATTCCGGTATCACAATTAAAAGTCAGTGGTTAGTGTTAGTACATCTATGAAAAAGAGAAACCTATGTATATTCTATTAAAGAGAGGTGAAAATATTGAGCAAATAAAAAACCACTTTTACGTTGTTTTAATGTTATCCACTGTCAACCAACAATACTTTATTGAATCATTTTTATAAAAACAGATTGACTTCAAGATTGAAATAAAACTCATAAAATCAAAACAATGTTAAAAAAATTAATTTTTTTTAATATTTCATTAGTCATAAAATGAACAGCATATCCCCGTCTTAAATAAATATACAATGATAAAAATGTATGCAATAAAATTAAAAACAGATTTGAGTATTTTTAAAGCGAAGTTTTGTGAAACACAGTATAAATCAGCAAATCATTAGTTCCAGGATTTTAATCATTTATTCTTCCACTATAAAATCATTAAATTAAAAGGTACGGATCTTCTTGATAACTTCAATACTTTTTATGCTGCAAGATTAAAATCGCATTGATATAAAAGAGAATTTTTTATATGTATTTTTTGCAAACTGATAGAACATGACTTAGGTAAATAAGATTCAAATTTTATTCGAATCTGATAACTATGCCCTGAATACGAAATGTCACATTATGTTCTATTTTTTAAATAATCAAGCAATTGTTCTGTATAGTATTTGGAATGCTTTCAAAGTATTAGTTAAAAGATTTCTCTAAAAATCCATTTTAAAATTTTTTCATTCTTCGAGTGATGAAGTCACTTTTAAATCACTCAGTATTAAATTATCCTTTAAACATTTTCTTTCGCTCATTTTTTATCGAACCTTTACACAAAGTAAGGCGAAAAATATACATCAAGGCACTGAAATATAAAGGAATTAAGGAACTCATAGTAGTGTTTATTATATATAATTCACTATTCCTATTATTAACCTGTTAAATTGCGTTAAAGAAAAATGATCAAATACTGATTATATATTTAAAATATTTCTATCTCAAATTTCTTGAACAATAATCACAAGTTACACTTTTTTTTATTTTAACTACAATCTACATTTCTAAAAATAACATATTACATAATTTTGAAATTAATCATATTAATTCATAGAATTCCCGAGAAACTATAGTCTGTTTATATGAGAAACAGGATTTTTAAAAAGTACTCTTAAATGTATTGAAATTATTTTTATGTCTGTTAAATGCAAGTTTACCTTATATTTTCTATTACACTAAACTAATTGATCTTTGAAAATGCTAGTATCATTTTCATATTTTTTCGGTGGAATTTCCATATATTAATTTTAACATAAAATCTTTCAAGAAAAAGTTTACGCGTCACACTGTAGTATACGTAAAAACTCAAGTATACGCTGAGAAAAGTATATGTAATTTTACGTTTCATTGTTGAGAATTGTACTAAATGTTTCCTTAAATATTTGAAAATTAATCTCTTTATAATCTACATTATATTTCACTTAAATTTATAAGTATTAAGAGATACATAAATTCATCGAGTTAAACACTGATGCCTTTTGAAATAAACATATAGAAAAATGCATTTGTTGCTCTAGATAAACAATTTCCAACAGTTAAGAAACTTAAGCTAATTTTTTTCAAGAGAGAAATATTATGTTATAAACAGTTTTTTAAAAACGCCATGAAAATACTTTAATGTGACATAAAAACGTTTTGATTGGGTATTTAAAAAATTTTTACAGATTTCAATTAACTATTGCTTATTTCAAGTTTTTCAAAAAATTTAGTGATAACTTAAAATTTAAACGTGTTTCGGAACTAGAACTTGGAATGTAAACAAAAAGTTCCAGTAAATTTCGTTCTTAAATCCAAATGTCCAGTTGAGGCCTGCAAATGGTTGTGAAATATGTTAGTAACTCACCTACCTTGTGATGTTGGGTGAAAGGTGCTTCAGGTACAACGGGAATAGAATTTCTCGGCTACTATGTTGAAAGAAATTAGTAAAAATGGATATTTGAAGGAAATGGAGGGAAGTACCAAACTTGCTTGTATCTAGGTTGGTAGCTTTGCTCCCTGGGCAATGAACATTTACCAACCGTGCATTTGTCATTCGGTTCTTTGTCAGAAGCTGTAGTTAAAATATATCATGTTTCCCCTGCTAATGCCGTATCAATCAATTTTGTTGTTATTTTAAAAAACAACAATGCTTTTATATATAAGGTGTAATTGTGTAAATTGACTAGTTTCTCTAGCAATTTTCTTTGTCCTTCTCTTCTCAGTTTATATATGAGTCATCGTCATTATATTTTTTAAAAAAATGCACTCTTCTATTTTAAATTTTAATTATTTTCATTTTTATTCAGCTATTTGTTAATATTTTATAGTGAAATTCAATTTATTTACTAATAAAGGCATTTTGAGAATTTAAATTCTTTGAGCAATGTGTGTGTGTGTGGAACGGATAAATCCAATTTTATAGTATCTTAAACGAGTTATCTTGAAACTCGAATAGGATTCTGGAATTGAATTTCAGATTTTGGGTTATTACTCTTGAGTTATATTTTAGTGTGATCGACGAATTTTAAGAGTCAAGCAAAATTAAATATGTATTAAAAAATGAAAAACCATACGTATTACAACAGTTTTTGAATAAATTTAATTTATTTTGAGACCTAATGATCATACCACAAAATAAGGACAGTGAATTCCATAATTCATTAATAAAGTATTTGCTATTTTATGCGAAATCATTGCTAAGAAAATGTCACAATTTTCAGTATTCGTATAAGAAAAATATAACCCTTAGAAATATCGTGTAGAGCGTGTACTTAAAAAGGTTCTTAATCCCTCCCTCATATTAATTAGCTATATACTCTTCATATAAGTTTATATATTTATTTTTAAAACTTTATAAATTAATTAATTCTTATAGCTTTAATACTTTCTAAGGAAATTACACTCATTCAATAGTAATTCCTCGTTACTTTTTCATTTGTAACCCACATTGGTGAAATAATGATATCAAAACAGAAATAGGCACCTTCCTTCAAGCAGTTTAAATAACATATGGGACATTTGCACGAAAACCAATATCTCCAATTTGTAAGAGATATCTTAAAATCGATACAAGTGAAATACATTTATATGAAATGTGCTATGTTTCAGAAACGTTATCTCAATCCTTATCTGACTGAAGATAGCTAAGAATTTTTTTTTATTATAGTGATAGTTCAAACATCAAACAGTTCGGGGTTGTGAATAGTTTTTTCAAGCATGTACTCATTTAAACAATGGCATGGATTTTTATCGTAACCATATTGTACAATTCCTTTAATACAGGAGCTGGATATCTTCTAATTTCCACTTAAAATTTTTTTGTATTTTTTTATTTTTAATTTATTTTTTCCGTATTAATGGCTCTCACTTGAACCAAAAAGTTTTTGAAGTATATGTTTACCTTTTAATCTCCTTAGAGTAGAGTTGTTTTCCTTTTTATACGCACAAAAAAACAGATGTTTTGATTCTACAACAAAAAAACGAACATTATATGATGACTTTTATTTTAGAGTCAAAAGTTTCTTGAGGGCAAATAGTTAATTTAGCTTTTTATTGACTAAGTTTACATCTTCTATTTTTTCTGTTTATACTAAATCTTCTCATCTTCTTATAATTACCTGATAACTTTTAATTACAGATTTTTATTAAAACACTTTTTTTTGTTACGCAATTTAAAATTGGAGAACATTTAAAATAGAGGTAACTACATAAAACCTAATCTCTGTTATTCTCAAAAATTTATTGATTAGTTATTCGAAAAATGAGATTGTTTCCTTTGCTTCCTGGATAATAAAATATATACTCAAATACTTTAAACAAAAAATAAATCATATCGCATTGCTGCTCATAAAGGGTTATTCAAACAGGGAATTATATATACACTGCTGGACAATTGCTAAGGACGGATAACACTATCATCCATAGCAACCACAAAATGAAAGGAAGCAAAATGTGGAAAATTAGAATAAGTGCTGGTTTGATTGATTGATTGAATATTAACGTCGCACTGTTCAGCTACACGAGGGCTTTTGGCGACGGACCACGTAATTTTGAACCATGGTCAAGTGACGTGGACGACACCTGAGCTGGCACCCCCCTCTCCTAACTACCACACCACACCAACGGGAGGACGTTTCAGCTCTCGACAGATTTAACGTGCATCGCTGCCCTACACGGCGGGTCTTTAGTGGTATTGGGCTCGAACCCGTGACAAAGCAAGCCACGGTCCGATACCTATACCACTCGGCTACCGCGGCCAGAATAAGTGCTGGATATTAGTACGAAGAAGTATGAGTATGCAAATTTTTTTTCCACGTCTGTTCATCACGTGATAGCGTTAATAAGAGTTTTAAAGGTTTTGCTGCGTGTGGGCAGTTGTTGTTTCAAGTCAAGGTTTTACAAGAAAGATTTAATAGACGAACTTAAAATTTCTGGCATGTCTTCCCGACATCACATAGATGATTTTATGCGTGGCCGAATTATTGGAAAGATCGAAGAAGGGCAAAAAATAACAGATGTTGCCAGGGAGTTCGACATCGCTCACAGCGTTGTTTCACGGCTGTGGAAGTCATTTAAAACTACTGGAATGTGTAGTAGACGGCACGGGGGAGGTCGTGTTAGAAGTACGACGCCTGCAGAAGACAGATATATCGTCCTATCAGCAAAAAAGAAACAGGCGCACCACAGCTCAGCAGGTGGCAAATCAGTTTCTTGCTGCCTCAGGAAAGCAGATCTCCCGAAAAACACTGTTGCCAGACGTTTGAGGGGAGGAAGACTATACGCACGCAGACCTGTTGTGTGTGTCCCATTGACCAGACAGCACCGTACTGCCCGTTTGCAATGGTGTCGTGAGCATCACAATTGGACTGAACAGGACTGGGCATGCGTACTATTCTCAGATGAGAGTAGGTTCAGTCTGTCATCGGATTGTAGACGCCAACTGATCTGGCGCGAGAGTGGTACTGCTTATCGTCCAGAAAATATCCAGGAAAAGGACCGATATCCGACATGCAGTATCATGGTGAGGGCCGGCATCATGATCAATGGCCGCACGCGCCTACATGTGGTTGCGAATGGACTATGACGGGCCAACGATACATTGATGAAGTTCTACTTCCTCATGTTCGTCTTTTTCCGTGGTGCTGTCGGTGATAAATTTCTTTTTATGGACGACAACGCAACATGTCAACGAACATTCGCTGTTCAGGATTGTCTAGACAGCGAGGGTATTCAACGTCTCGTATGGCCAGCGCGTTCTCCAGATCTAAACCCCATTGAAAATGTGTGGATGCTTTGGGGAGGCAAGTTGCTGGTCGAAACTATCCTCCGACAAACAAGAACACCCTCATCCGTGCACTCACAGAGGAATGGGATAAATTGCCTCAACAGCTGCTGGATGATATTGTGCAAAGTATGGTACGACGTGTGGAATGTTGCATCACACTCCACGGTGGACATATCCCGTACTGATACCTTTCTTTAAGGTGCCTGCTGACTTTTAGATGCATTGTTCCATTTCTCCGTGCGCAGATCAAATGAAAATTTTTTTTTCTTTCAGATGTTTCACAGCTTTTGTACTTTCCAGAACAATAAATATTCTTTATTCTAATGTCTGAACAGTGTGGCAACTATATTTTATCCTACTAGGCCTCATGTCTCGCTTCATGTTATGCTACATAGCAATTTGTGATCCGTCCTTAGCAATTGTCCAGCAGTGTATAACCTGATGAATCAAATTTTGGTATTTTTCGCCTTTTAAAATAAATAGTTAACTCCTCATTAAATTCAGATGTCACGTGAATTATAATTTTAATTTCTGAATTTTCTTAATAATATTAAGTTAGATAATATATTCCACGTAAAGTGATATATTAATTCATTACATTTCAATCAGAAAGAGTTATTGTATGTTTCTTAGCTGTTTCAAAGCAGATGAAATGCTCTTTTTTTTATAGTCCTACTTTGAATTATGCAGAGTATTTATAAAGGTATATGGTAAAATAATATGAGTAGAAAGATTTTATAAGAATTTCACTAGTTTTTTTTTAATCCTAAAATGCATATGATAAACAAAGAAACTAGTTTCAAAAAAATTATAACCTTAAAAACTAAAGAATATTTCTCTAACAAAATTCAGTCTTTAAAAAAATATCTTATTGTAAAAAGTTTTCCATTCGCGTGTTACTCTCCAAATGTCTTATACCATTCATATTCGAAATTTATATCACTGAATTTAATTGTTGAGTGTATGTCACCTTGAATTATTGTCTAAGGAGCATGAGTAACTCAAGTAAAAATGGAAAAAAAGATAAAAACTTTCTAGGAATCCTTGTGCTATAAAAATATACATTCAGACTTTATATAGCTTATATACCTTTTATCTTAACAAATTTCTAGCTAAATAAACGAGATTTGCTATTGGACTAAAACAAAGTTTAAACTAGTACCTCATTTCTTAACTTTCACGTTACATCAAGATTTTTATTTTTACGAATATTTTTAAAATTAAATTCATTTAAGTTTTAGTTACTTATATATATACAGACAATTTTAATCATATATATATATATATATATGCATTTTACACAATTGCATTTAAAAACAGTTTTATTAATTTTTTCCTAGGCACACAGTCATGCCTTTATTCAAAGTATTTTCCCCTGTTTCGTATTATTAAACAATCAGCTTTAAGACACAAAATTATTTATCATATTAAAATTACAAAAGGATATTTACAAGTTGAAAATTGTATTTTTTACTCTTTTTTTAAAAAAAAAGAATAGAAAGAATTATATACTTATAGCTAAAACTTGTAAGAGTAAAACATTAAATGAAATAGTATCTCTTTTCTTACAGAGAAAGAAATATGTATGAAAGAATTGGGCTGCTTTGCTATCACAGATGACTTTAAAAGCTTAATTCATCGACCAATCAATGTTTTGCCTCATGACAGAGCTACGATTAATACCAAATGTCTTCTTTACACCAGGAAAAATGCCAAAGAATCCCATCAACTTATCGTGAGTGATCCGACTACTTTTACAGAATCCAATTTCAATAAAGAGAACCCTACAAAATTCATCGTCCATGGTTTTATGGACAGTGAACTTTATGGTCCATGGATGTTGGTGAGTATGATCATCGTCATAAAAGTCATTAAATTTTTTTTCGAGTTAACATAAAGTTCCCTTGGAGATTAATATTTAATCGAAAGGAAGTTTTATTACTCTTAAGTGCTTGATATCAAACAGCTCTAAATGGTGTGTAGAATTTTGTTTATAAATTCAACTTAAGTAATCACTCTCAAAATTTCCTAGTGAAATTTAAATTGGGAAGAATGCTTATTGAATTTTCAAGAAATGTTTGATAGACATTGCGTTTTAAAAATTTCTATGATATTTTGCATTTGTTGAATATAAAATTTGACTTGTTTGAAACAAATTGGACATTTTATAAATTTGCAATTTTAACTGAAAGTATTTTAGATATGAAAAGTAGATAAAAAAAAGGAAATATAGATTAAACTTATTTCTTATTTTTAAAGGGATCTTTTTCTTTGTTTATATTTTCACAATTTTTTGGTTTAATTGCTTTTTATCATTTATTAATTTCCTGAAATTAACTATAATTTCTGAAATTAATCAATCAAATGAAATAAAATCAAAAGATCTAAATTCATTTAACATTTACGTTAACTAAAGATAAATATCCTAAATATTCATTTAATATTAAAACATTCATTTAGTTTTAACGAGTGTATATCAAGGCACACACACACAATGATTTTTGTTATGTTAAATTAGTACATATTGCACGCTTTGAATGATTTAGAAATATTCGGTTTTCGAAGTAGACGTATTTCTCTCAACTTTCTTTTATTTTAATTTTTCTCTAATTTACTTTGTGAAATTTTTTATTATGTTGACATCAAAATTAAGAGCTTTGAAAAATCCAAAAAATCAAACACCACGTTTAATAACAGAAATGATAAACCATAAAAGTTAATTACATTTTTAAAAACTTAAATATATTAAGATCTGAATATAGTAAATAAATATTCAATTTTTTTTTCTTTATCTCAAATTATTTTTTATATCTTTGAAACTGTTTAAAACAGTAAGTCAAGTATTTTTTAAATCATAATGAAATTACATAAAAAAATTCAAAATGAGATTTTTTAATACTCTTTTTTACTTAATATTTGTTAATACATGTAGTGAGGACACATACACAATTTATAAGAAAAATTTATACATTATTGTTTTAGTTAAACCATATGTACTCTCAGGGAAATTTTATTTATTTACATGAAATTATAATTCTTTCCACAAAAAAATGTGTGTACTGGTTCAGTTCATTTAATGATTCATAAAAAAATAAATATAAATTAATTAACTAACACAATTTAATAATATTGCTTATATTGCATTTTTAATTTTTACCCCTTTGCAAAATCATGTTATTTTTAAAATATGCACATTTCTTATTTCTATTTAAATTTCAGGAAATGAAAGATGAATTTCTTATGCATGGAGATTATAACATCATAGTCGTTGACTGGAGTGGTGGCAACAAACCACCTTACTACCAAGCGACATCTAACACCCGAGTCGTTGCTGCTGAAATATCTATTGTTGCACAAGCTTTAGAGGTATTCTCTTTTTAAAATTTTAATATCAAAGCAATTTTAAAACTATTCCAACTTTTTTTTCCAAGAAATTTTAATTAAAGTTGCGTATTATTGAAATCAATATTTGTCACTAAATACCAAAAAGATTGCCTTAAAACAGAAAAAAAGATGTTGATAGAAGAAAACAGCAGAACGAAACACTTTCAATCCACCAGTTACGTAAATTTATTTTTTTCGATTTTGACTTTATTTTATTTGCAAAAATTTGATAAAAAATTTGATACTGACACACTATAAATGATTGCTAATATTCATACTCAATTGTGATACATGTGTATTATCACCTACTAAACATAATTATATTCATAATAATACAAAAGCTTTATCAAACTATATACACAGTCCAGTCACATTAATGTGACCACCACGTACTTTCGACTTTGACGTTAAATAACCAATCACAGAAGGATGCTGGCATCGCAGTGCTATTGAGCGTATATAAAGAGTGTGTGAGGGCTTCGGAAAACACTACAATCGTTGGCGTAATGCAAACATGTAAAGAGTTATCCGAAGTCCAAAACGGCATAATTTTTGGCTTTCGGGAAAAGGTTGGAAGCATTTCCGAAACGGCTAAATTTGTGGACTGTTCGTGTGTCACCGTGGTTAAAGTATACCGTGCATGGCAAAATGGGACCATCTAAAATCAGTGACGTGGCAAATGTGGTGTACCACGGGCCATAGGTGAAAGAGGTGACTCATGGCTGCAGAGGTAAGTTCTGGAGAATAGACGTGCTACGTTAAGCAACATACCACCCAGATGAACCAAGGGGCTATCAACAGTGTCTTCCAAACTACTGTTCAGCGATCGTTGTTGCGTCTGGTTCTCCGAAGCAGGCGCCTGGTTCATGCACCTATGCTGACTGCTGTTCATCAGCAACGAAGACTGGAAGTTTCATACAGGTACCGCAACTGGGCATCCAATGAGAGGCGACAGGTAGAGTTTTCTGATTAATCACGCTTTATCCTCCATCGGACGGATGGTTGGTGGCAAATTCGGCATGAAACGTCTAAAAGCAAGCACCCTGCAACAATTGCTGGCAAGGTTCAGGCTGGAGGCGGGAGCATTATGGTCTGGGGAATGTTTTCCTTAAATTTTCTGTGTTTATTCATCATTGTGGAAAGCACGATGGATCAATAGAAGTACGCATCTGTCCTTTCAGACCATGTCTACCCCTTTATGCGCATTGTTTTTCCTCAGGATGGTGGCATCTACCAGCAGGACATTGCAGAGTGTCACACAACTGACAGCGTACGTGCGTGGTTCAAAGAGCACCAGGATCAGTTTATCATTCTTCCGTGTCCAGAAAACTCACCTGACTTAAGCCCAATCAATAATCTATGGAACCCTTTCGATCGGGTTGTTCGCGTCATGGATCCTCACGCGCGTAATCTAGTGCAGCAATAGAGTCGGCATGGCTCAACATCCTAGTGAATACCTTCAGGATCCTAAATGACTATTTTCCCCTCTGCGAAAGATGGTTATTCTGGCTTTTTACAGTGGTCACATTAATATGACTGGACTGTGTATTAGGTATAATATTTCTATTTTAACAAACACACTTTATATATATTTATATATATATTGTTTAGTTTCTTACAATCTTAATTTTTTTAGGTTTTGCTTGCGAATGTGTTCATCTCTCGTTAGCAGAGAATTTACACTATATATATATATATAGAGAGAGAGAGAGAGAGAGTCAAAATTCTCAACTAAATAGATGAATAATCAATAATCAATAAATTATTTTATATATAAGAGCTGTCCTATATAAGTCAGCAATGGTTATAATACTGTAGTATCCATGTTTTTATATTTTAAATTCTATTATATTTTTAATTTCTAATATATCCTTTATAAAATTTTATGTCTAGTTTATCTCGCAATTTCGATTTTTTTCAGTTTTGATTATTGATTATTCATCTCTTAAGTATAGAATTTTAACTATAAATTTTTATATAAATTATTTTATATATAAGCTGTCCTAAGTATGCAATGTTTATAATCCATTTATAATCTGCAATCCATTTTTTATACTTTCACCCTATTATATTTTTAATTTCTGATTTATCCTTCAATGTCTGGTTGTCTTGAGATTTCAATTTTTTCAGTTTTGCTTGATCTCTCTTTGATAGAGAATTTCTACTATATATATATATATATATTTCATTTACTTAAATATTTCTTTTAATTAAGAATAATTCAGAGTGTGTCAGATTTATAATATCGGTTTTAATTAAAAGCAATTAGGGCATAGAAGAGGGAAATATTTATTTTAAGTGCTGTACGTTGAACTATCAAAGCAAACATTTTCTTAACACTTTTATTATTTCATTTTTTGTAATTCTTCATCTCTTAACATCTTAGTTAAACTATTTTTTATTAACATCTCGAAGTCTTACACCTCTTTTCGTTTTGGAAACAAGTTGAAAATATTTATATAACTTAAAGATATTTTGTTTCATTCTCTCTGAAGGAAACCCTCTACGTAAAACTATTTTAAGTAATGACTAACACATTTCAATGCTCTCACCCCACACAATCCCACGCGAAATATACTAATAAAGCTTCACTATGAAAGGAAAGATGAATCCTTTCAACATCTTTAGAAATGAAATTTAATTAACTAAGAATTCCATTAAAATACTTTAGGAATAGCATTGAACCCACAAAAGTCTCACTTTATTTCTGGGGTTTCGTATATGACTGTGTTTTAGTTCTCCTTTGAGATTACATTACATATGCACTCAATATCATTTCAATAATATACACAACTACAAATTATCCCATCAGTTACGTGTCTGGTTTTTGAGAGACAATAGAAGATTTTTTAGTAAGAAATATAAGTTGAAATGCGGATTTATACAATATTCCCTCTTTCATTATTCAGTTAAGTAAGGAATTATATTGAACCTGTTACCATTATAGTTTTTGTTAACTCTTAGTTTCAATAAAACAGTTTTAAATTCTCTGTACATTAACACACATTTTAATCCTGTTAATTTAACACATAAAATCTAATCTACATTCCCGAGAATTAAGAATAAGTTTTTTTTTTTCATGAGAATTCAACGCATTCCTATTTAATTAATGCCGTCTTAATTTGCATTTCTTGAAAGTTATAAAAAAAAATACATATTTATGAACTTCTAACACTCTGTATTTCGATAGATATCTATGTTATTTGTGAAATAAATATTGGACAAAAAATACACGTCCTGTGGTGATGGCCAATGCGCGTTAAATCTGTCAAAGCTTAATATCATCCCGTTGGTGTGATGTGGTTGCTAGGAGAGGGAAGTACCAGCTCATATCCCGTCTTCGTCCCCTGACCGAGGCTCAAAATTAAGAGGTCCCTCGTATTGCTTTTTAATGCAAAGTTAACGCAACTCTCACTCACTCATTGAGCCAAAAATGTCAGCCATAGCGCTTGTGTGTGCTGTTACGAATTAATTAACTTTCAATGGCGTTGTACTAAGTGTATTGTAGAAATATTTTTTTCGTAATTTCAGAGTTATTCTCTCTCTCTCTCTCTCTCTCTCTCACTGATATATCAGTATATAAAAAAATACAATTTTTGTCATGCAACGTAATTTTCCATGTTTAATAAAGCTCTAAATTTTTTTCCTGTACTGTTTAAGCTATTTTAACTTTACTTAAAATATAACCCTTCAAAACAATCAATTTTTTTTCATACAATTAAGATATTTGTACCAAAATTATCACAAGCAACTGTAATTGTAGTTGAAAGTAGGTATTAAATGAAATACAATTTGAATGTTTAATACATTTTTTAAATAAATATTTTCTTTATTTTATCAACAATTATGAAGTTGTATCCACCGCATGTATTTAGTTCTATTTTAAATATTCAGTTCACTATTCAGCTTTTAATTTATTACTCCATTATTTGAAGCCATTAAATTCAATGCAATTTTGTACTAATGTGAACAACATGTAATTGTCCTAACAATGCGTTTTTAGTAAATATATGTATGATGGGTGCACGCGCGCGTAGCACTGATTCATTCTCACATATTTTTCCCAACGCATTTTTTCTACTCGTTTTTTATCAACATATTTGACGAATTCAGTGCTTTTTTTTTTCAGAAACACTTCGGAGTCAAACGAGAGGATATGCACGTAATCGGTCACAGTCTCGGCAGTCATATTGCTGGTTATGTCGGAGAAAGACTTAAAACCTTGGGACGAATTACAGGTTAGAATTTCTTTTTAGAGGCTTTACTATGCTAATAAAATGCTACAAACTCTTCAAATTCCTGAACTGCTCACCTTTCTACATTATTTTGATAAAAAGAATTCTTTGAGATTTTGCAAATTAAAATTCACAATAAATATATAAAATTCTGTGTTTAAAAACAAATTTATTTTTACATAAAGAAATAAAGTTATTAAAGATACTTTAAAAAATTTGGACATATTAATTTTGTGTCCTTAGGTTGTGATCCTGCTGAACCATATTTCCAAAACATGCCACCTAGTGTGAGATTGGATCCAACTGATGCTGATTTTGTTGATGTAATTCATTCAGATGCAACAGATATTTTGTTCATTGGTACGTAGAGTTGTTTTTAAATTTTTCTTTATGTGCTAATATATGGCACTGTGAGTTTCATTTATAAAAAAATACGAAATCGAAACGTATAATGGTACTGAAAATCAACTGTATTCAACCCATTTTTTTCTTGAATAAGTTCCTCAAATGAGCCTTAGTTCTGCATTCATAATATTTTTACAACTTTTAAGGTATTCGACTATTTGCGACAACTTTTTTTTTTCAAAAAAATGGAGATATGGAGATTTTTGTGGTTTTTTTAGATGTATTTAGTACATTTTAAGAAAAACATGTTAAATTTAAGAAGAGAAAAAGAAAAATTATATTATAACTAAAATGGGAAAAAATTGGTACAAATTGACAAAAAATTTACAAAAACGGGGCCCATTCTGTACAAAAAGTTTATGAACATGTTTTCAATTTTTCGATTTTTATGTGTTGTTTTGCCATTCATTTTTGAAATGACTTTCAGAATAAGAGATATTTTAATTTTTACAAAAACTAGAGCACTTAATCTTAGTTATATGAAATTGCTTAAAAAAACAGTGATTATATTTACATAAGGGACTGTAAATTTTGTAATAAAACAGTGATTGATAAAAATGAAGGTTAAAATACTTCTACTATTATACAGATCGCACACAAAAAATTTCAGTTAATTATTTTCAAAACGTTTTGAGCAATCGTTTGGGAATTTTCAAAGAAACATATTTCGAGTAAAACGCATTTTAATGTATGACATCTTGCTTAAAGTTATGGTATCTGCTTTTACTTAAACACTTGTAGTGCACGTCCTAGTGAATAGAAAATAATAAATTTTTGTATTTTTATAAAGCTAATAAAGTGGCCTATAAAATAAAATCATAAAAAAATTGTCAATTTTTGGCAAAATTCACAGTTTTAGGGTAGTCGAATACCTTAAGCGGGCATTGCACGGTTAAGATAAACTAAGAAAGAAAGTATAGAAAGAAATATAAACAATCAATTCTAAATCATCCTTAACGATTAAGTATTTTAAAAAGTGTTCATCTTGATTGCTTTACAAATGATAATGTCAAGGAACAAAGGAAAAGAATAGAAAAATAACAAGTAAATAAAGCTCCAACTGGAAACTGGATTTCCCAAAAATCTAAAAAGAATCAAAGTGAAAAAAAAATATAAAAATTTTTTTTTAATTTAAATATAATAAAATGATAATTACGTCTCCAAAAATTCAGTTAGGAGTGACCTTATTTTGTGAATATAAATTTTTTATATTAATTTGATCATTGATAGTTATATTATATTGTTAACATTGTTTATTTCGATAAAATATTTCTTCTAGGTTTTGGAATGAGCCATTCAGTGGGGCATGTAGATTTTTTCCCAAATAATGGTCGCAATCAGCCTGGATGCAAAACAGACAAATTTAAGTCATTCATTACAGATGGATTAAACGAAGGTAAATTAGTTTCTGTTTCATAAATATTGGGGGGTACATAGTAAATTCTAATTAATATTAAAAACAATCGATATGTAAACTTATTTTTTGAAATTCTTAAGATTTTATTTCACAGTCACCATCCGGAATTACCCATTTCTCCCAACTTTTCTTCATTTTTCGAAGGCTTCCACTGTAGAAATCAGCAGATTTCATTGAAAAACTTTGTTCTGCATTTTGAATGATATCTGTGTTGTCCAATCTCAAACCCCATAGTGATTTGCTATCATTTCTGAGAACCAAAAAAACCTGTTTGGAGCCATATTGAGTGAAAAGGATGGGTGTTTCAAATTTCAAAGCTATAACGCTTTGACTCCTCAAAGATCTCTCAATATGAGTGAGCAGATGTATTGTTGACAGAAAGACGAATACTTTTTGTGGTCTTAACCTACTTAGTTAAGACATCACGTAATTTGCTTCACGGTAAGCATTAATAAGCGATAGTGATGTTCTGGCTTTTTTCTAGGAAGTCTGTTAATATGATGCTATGACAATTCCAAAAAACATTCAACATGATCTTTCCCAAAGACTTATGCACTTTAGCCTTCTTGGGGGAGGTGAGTTGATGTGTTTTCATTCCTTGCTCGTTTCTTTGGTCTCTGGATAATATTGATGGATAAAAGATTCATCCATAATTACCAAGTGATCGAAAAAAAAATTCCGTCTTGTTTCAAAAGATTTAACATTTGCCCTGGTAGATCGCATCATGTTTACTTTCTGAAAAGTAATCATTAATCGTAGAACCTAGCCTGTTGACACCTTTTACATGGAAAAATTCTTCGTAAATATTCCTCCAAACACTGCAGTAACTAAGATCGGTCGGTTTAGTTCTTGATCATTTGAATGACTGCTCTCAATCTAATACGTTAAAGTCTTCCATTCTCTTCACTTTGGCAGCATTGTCCGTAAGAGTTGGTCTTCTAATTCTTCAATTGTTTTTGAGGGACAGGTGACCAATTTGAAAATTTATTTCATGCCTTCCAATAATGTAATATGGCAGGCCATTCTTTCCATAAATAGTCATTATTTCATCGTGGACTTTCCTGATATTGTAACCATTGAAATGAAGTAAGTTAAATCGCTTTGCAAGCCTTTATCTTCCCTATACTATGGCATACTACAATTTACTACTTCCTGAAACGTAACAAATCAACATTAACAGCTGTAGTTTACAGTAGTATGAACATATGCACTTAAGGATCAGTTAATTTGTAGAATAAGTTTTATCCAGACATCTCAGTTATTCCTAAGTAATTATTAAACCTTCACGATACGTCAACGTGTAGGAAAGACTATAAGTTTTTTTTAATTTTATAAATTAATCATTTTAAGAAAGAAAAATAAAATAATCACATTTGCAGCATATGAATGTTTTCCTTAATATATATCTGCAGTGAGTAGGGGCTTTGAAAAAGTCTCATTAGCATACTTTCAAAAGCACATTAGTATGATAAATGTAAAAGTGTGTGTGTGAGAGAGAGAGACTTACACTAAACAAAAAGGCTCAAGACTCTCAAACACATATACATTTCCCCTAAAATATTGTTACGTTGATCGGGGTTCAAGGATTTTATGCAAATCAGTTGCAAGGAACAGGACAGTTCTTTAAGAGCAATGGAAATTTATTGTCGAAAATCAACCCTCGAAATACGGGATACACAGCAAAATTCGCAGAATAAATCTCAAAAAACCTTCACACCTTCAACAGCGCTCAGATAAAACTATCAGTGTCTAAAATACAAGTACGTTAGAGACTATTCACAAGCACTCACTCGTCCTACTCAACAGCCGAGCCAATCCCTAGTCGACTTTTCACGGTCAAAACTAGACTACTAATCGCTAGTCAAAGAAATACTAATTCAGTTTCGGTGAGCGTCTACCTATTTATAGGCCTCACGGATCCTTCAGATTCTTGCGTCATAGATTTTGGTATTAGTAGATATCTTCACTAATTTCCAGAGGTATCCATCGGGTCACATACTCACCAACTTGGTCTCCAAGTCACCAAAAATGATGCCAACTTGGCAATATCGCCAAGATTTCGTCAAGTTCCCATTGAATAGCCATTATGATGTAAGGAACGGCGTTGTTTGCGAATATTACAATTTTTAACATAAAATAAATGCAACATAGATTATTTAATTTATTTTAAGTATCTTTACACACAAAATTCGTGACAATATATAGCTACTTACTATCTGAAAATCTCTCGCGATTTGAGCTTTTTTTCATATTTTAAATCGATCACTTATTAAATCAGATCATCTTGTACACGGCGAAGGTCATTGGACAAATATAAGCGTGACTCTTTTGAAAGAATGATCGTGTGCTTTTCTTTAGTCCATGTCTCTCTAATCCGACACCATTACAAACAATCAACTGTGCTGTGGGGTTAATGGCAGCCTTCTTAAAGGACACGATGAGAGCAATAGAACAAATATATGTCATGGAAAAAAAGAAACTAATAAAAATTTTAAATAAATCTGAGGGAGAAATCTGAATTTTGAGGTCGTAGAGACCAAAATGTATAACAGTTCGTGTTTTCATAGCATTTCAGTAAAAATTTCTGGGATCAGGAAAAACCTTCTGAGTAAAATAATTAAGTTCGTTGCCGTTAAATAAGATAGCACAAGCGCTAAAACAAAACTGGACGGGCCTTTTGAAAAGCAGAGATTTTTTTAAAAGTACAAAATAGTTATTCCATGTTAGATCACACTCAGAACTCAAATTCGTTCGTTATTTAGAATAAAAAATCTAGTTTATTTTGAGGTATAATCATTTTCTAAAATCTTCCAGGAATTTTCAATGAAAAAATTGTTCGAAAACTTTTTAAAACTCGTATAAACTGATTTTAAGATTCTACTTTCAAAAAACAGAAATAAAATTATTGGTATATTTAATTATTAAAATAATCTATAACAAACTATTTCATTGTACTAAAATTTTTTAACATTGAATAAGATGATCATCATTCATTTTTAATGTTTCGAATGGGATTTTCATTTTTAGGTTTGAGACGATTTGGAGCATGCAACCATCAGCGTTCCTTAGATTTTATGATCCACACCATTAACTACCGAAAAATTCCACCTGTTGGATATGAATGCACTAACTGGAAGGACTTCTTAGCAGGAAAATGTGCCGAGTGTGGAAAAGACTCCTCCAGATGTGCTATTATGGGAATCAGAGCTGATGAGTACAAGGAGCATAGAAATTCCTCAATTACTCATAACATGTATCTACAAACCTCTGGAAAGTCACCTTTCTGGCGTGAGTTCATTCAATTATTTTATACACTTTCAGTATTATAAATCCACAATTTCTTCTGCAGTAATATTTAATGTTAATGATTTTTTTCTCAGCACTATATATATATATATATATATATATATATATATATATATAATTCTTAACTCTCTCTCTACCACGATTTCTTCAAATATTCATTTAATAAGGTATTATTTTGAGAATCTCCTTTTCATTTTACATGTATACATTTACTTTAAAGTTATTAGAATTATCATTTCTGCAAAATTCTATGCTTTGCAATTGAAAACAACATTTTAAGAGAATTTTTATTTTTAATACAGCTTCAGAAAATAAAAATTTGATTTCCTAGTTTACAATATTGTTTGAATATACAAAAAGTTATTCAAAAAATCGAATAAATAGACTATTTACTTTAACTATGTAAATATTGCTATTAATGTCCGGCAACCACTAGCTGGTGGTAAGATGTAAAAGTTTTAAAATTGTGATTATATTTATTCTAATATCACATGCATTCACTGCTTATTAATACGTACTACATATTTCATATTTCATTTAAATGTTCTCCTCTGTACTTTTTTTATTATGTTTATACAGTTTTAAATCCTTACAGTATATCACTATCAAATAACTGTGAAGCTTTTCAAGCCCAAAACCTCTTACAAAGATGTAAAAGGAACTCTTGAAGTAACTTTGTTTGGAACGAGAGGAGATTATTTGGCTAAAGTACAAGATAAGTAAGTATATTTTTCCAGGTCTTTAAGCCTTATTCAGATAGATTCTCTACTTCATTTAATACCATAATGAAAAGCTTTTTATAAAAACCCTTTTAAGTTTCATAAAAATAAAATCAATTGTGCTTGTATGTGAAAAACATCTTTCTTCCTTCCTTTTCATGAAACTCCTTTTCAAATGTAAATTTTAAACCTAAAGCACAAATATTCCTTTTATACACGTTTTCCCAGAAACATGTTTTGCTTTTAAATTCCTTTGGTGAAAATCATGTTTACTTTATACGGAGATATGAGTTGAATTTAATTATTTGTGACGTTGTTATGTAAGAGAATTTTAAAAATCTCATTTGCCATATACACACATTATTAACAACAGCTAATAATGGCATGATGAATTCAGTCTTGTTCGTATAAATAAGATACAATGACGAAATACAATATATATACCATCTTATATTATGTGTATAGTTCTTAAATAAACAGATATAAATTCTTTTTTTATGTGTGTGTGCCCCCCAAATCTTATTTCATTTTTATTTCTTTAAATGAATAAAAAATTAAACATTTTAGAGCCTTATCCTGCTTAGAAGCAGAATATTTATATTTAATACTTTACTTTTCACTTTGTTTCTCATTCGAAACAGAAGTTTTTAAATGAAAAAAAAATGTTTTAATCTTCTTAACACAGGTCTAATGACTTTTATCATGGATCAAGATACCGTTACTTAGTTACAACAGACAAAGACTTAGGGGAGATTAAAAGTGTTTCTTTCAAATGGACAAGCTCTTCGAAGAACCCTATTGATCTTATCAAGAAGCCTAAGCTTTTTGTAGAATATATAACAGTCGTTCCAATGAATAACATTGAAGCATCGTGAGTATTAATATCTATTATCCTTTTATTTGTATTTTAATAAGCAACAAAAGAAAATCACCACAATAAGGGGGTTATAAATGTTACCGCTAAAGTATATAATTCAGTTATTTCATAGTATAACCAGGTACTTCATGAAATAACTGGACAGGTCGGTTAAAGTATATAATGGATTAAAAGTTTCCTACTTTACCTAGTTATTGTATGAAATAACTAGTTATTCTATAAAATAACCAATGATAGGCCGTTAAAGTGAATAATAAACAATTTCAAAGTTATTTTATGCATTAATTTATCATATATGTATATATATATATATATTTCTAAATAGTAAAGATTAAAATTTCTTAGAATAATAATAGTTTATTACTATAAATTTATCATTTTTCATAGTAATAGTTACCTCCAAAATCTAATATTAGATAAAATTACTTATTATTATTTAATTCATATATAACTCTGGTGTCACTAAAGTTATGGTAGTTTGTAATGTGTGTAAAGTGTATGGTGGTTTGTTTTTTTATTTCTATTATTTTCATACTTTTGTTAAGTGCTACAATTCAGCCATTCACATGCTTTGAATTTGCATTTGGGTCCAAAATCCAGCAATAACTTATTTATTGCACTCACATTTAGCGCGGGCTCTGCCTTTTTACTTGCCATTTTTAGGTCCGTTATCTCTATCTTGTAATGGGCTTAGATATTCCTATCCATTATTTTCAATAGGTTTTTGCTCAGTACTATTAATATAAAGGGGGAAGGTTGGCTGGCTTCAAAACATGTTCAACCCCACTTTTATATAAATTATTTTATATATAAGCTGTCCTAAGTCAGCAATGTTTATAATACTGCAGCATCCATTTTTTTTTTAATTTCGATTGCTCATTTGTCCTTTAATATGTGGTTTTCTTACTGTTTCTGTGTTTTTCGGGTTTGATTGATGGATGTTCATCTGTCATTTGTTGAGAATTAGACTATATATATATATAGCTAAAACTTCTCAAAAAATACATTGTATCCCTATTGCGGATAATTCATTGATAAATAATTAGGAAAAGCAGATGATAAACCATATTATTGCTTATAATACTTACATTAGTTAACAAAAACAGAAAAGAGAATACGTGTTTTTCATCTGCTACCGGTACAATTAACTTTTCTACTCCCTGAACTTCAAGCATACTATATATAATGCTGGAGTAATTAATAGTCACGTGGTACTTTTTTCTGTGCTTTTTTAGCACTTTTTACTCTGCTATCAAAATTAATCATTTGCACGAGCAACTTTTTTTCCTTTGTCCTACACTTCTTTAATAAAGATTCAAATATCGCGCATAGAATCTTTCTTATTTACAGTTTATTCTTCCATTCTTACAGAATTCATTGCTAGAAAACAGGCTACAAACATATCTGTTGATAATCCAAAATGTAAAACGTCAACATACACAGCGGTCAAGATAAGAATTCGACATGCGGAGATTTCCATAAACGAAAGAAAACGAAGTAAAAGAAAAGAAAGAAAAAATAAGAAAGTATAAGAAAACGAAACAATTTTTATTGATTTTAAACTAAAAATTATTAAGAATTAGATGCAGCATATTTGAAATACATTTAAATGTAATAAATTAACAAAATCCCCATTATTTCTTTCAAAGGCAATTTAACAAACAAAAAAAGTATTCGACAAGACAAAAATAAATCAAATAATATAAACTAATATCTAGTTGCTCTTCCTCTCCAACGGATGATTTCTCTTAAACGCTGTGGCATTGATTTAACCAAATTTTTTGTCACCCTTTGTTTAATTTTCTCACATTCCTCTCTAAGGATCTCCTCCATTTGACGTTGGTTAGAAAAAGGACGCTATCTGTATCTTTTTTTCCAATATGCTCCACAGGTGCTCAATTGGGTTGAGGTCTCTGTACTTCGGTCGGTTGTTTTTATAACTTATAGCTAGTTGTATAGCAGCCAAAGCCTCGAATTGTGAGGGAAGTGTTTGGGGTCATTGTCTTGGTAAAACTGGTAAACCTCCTCGATTCCCAGTTTTTCAGCACTGGCACGCAAATTTTCTTTTAAAATCTGTATGTAATACAGATAATCCATTGTCATTAATTACGATAGTATTTCCCACTCCTAAGGCCACCATACACCTCCAAACCATTATACCTTCCTCCTCTATACTTTACTGTGGACACCATATTTCATTCTTCCAATTCAGAATTGCGTTTTCTGTACACTACAAGTTTGCCACCGCATCCAAAAAGATTAAGTTTGCTCTCCTCTGCAGAAATTACATTGTGTCAGAACTTTACTGGTTTGTTTGCATATTTTGTAGCAAATTCCAGTCGTTGCACTCTGTTCTTTTTTGGATATGTATGGTTTCTTTCGAGCAGTTTTAGCCTTAAATTCATTATTATGTAGGTAACTTTTAACAGTTTGAGGCGTAGCATATATGTCCAAACAATCCTTGGTAACATCTGCCTAATTTGATTCATTTGTTTTGGGGTCCTTTTTAATTTGACAAGCAAGCCATCGCTCCATCGCTTCGCAAAATATTTTTGGTTGGCCAGATCTTGTCTTGTTATCAACCGATTTTTGTTTGCTCTTTATACTTTTTAATTGTAAAGTGCACACTTGTTCTTCACCTATTTACAAAAGCCGAAATTTTGTTTTCAGATAAACAATTTTTAAAGTGCGTTATGATGAAATTTTTAATTTCCACTGTCTATTCTCCTTGTTTTCCCTGTCCATCTTGCTCACCGTTTAAATAAAAAAACTTTCTTCATACCCTCATAAATGGTCCGACTGCTTTGAATCCCAAAATTTGGAGCCACACTTAACGGTAATTTTGTTCCTTGGTATAAAAATTTATCAAAGCATCCTATGTCGAATACATATTTTGCTTGCCAAATTGCTTTTGGAAATTATAACAGTAATTTCTTTGCTTAGATTTGTTTTTGTAAGTACAAAAACTTCTACATTAGAAACTGAATTGTAATATGCAACAAATAACGAAACATGGTTTCGTTGTTATAGCATCGTAAGGTGTTTATAGTAAATATTCACTGAAATCGTTGCATGTCGAATACTTATTTTAACAGCTGTATACACCACCTAAATTCTACGTTTAAAAGCAACGGAATGAAGCGTACACCGACAAACGTCATTGCAAAGTAGCTATATAAACGGTTCAAGACTGTTTATAAGCAGCTAGAACTTGTTCAAAGATCTTTCGAGTGCTGTTTTTCATACTTTAATGACCAAGTAATCGTTATTCCATAGAATACCTAGTTAAATCGTAGAATTCAATAATTTTATGTGCTTTAACTGACTAACCCAGTTATTTCATGAAATATCTAGTAATTTTAAAAATAACGGATTTCACATTATACATTAAACATATACTTTTATAATTTTTCTTATTTGAATGAGTGTGTTTCATATTTATAATCAAATATGATTCAACTATTCAAATTAATTACTTTTTTTATTTGTAAAATATCAACTAATTTATGTTTGAATACAATTTAGTCTTGAATTTATTACTAATATACATTTTAAAGGTTGTATATTTTCAGTTTTTGAAAGTTATTTCTGCATTGACCATTGAATAAGGATAATCGTGACAAACTAAAAGCTCATAGAACTGATAAATAAAACGTGTTCATTAAAGAAATCCAAAAATGCTGCGTTTAAAAGAAATTTATTTAAAAAAGTGCTCAATGTTTTTAAAAATTTACGAATCAACAAATTACTACAGCATTCTGTAAATATTGTCAATTTTTTTTCCTTAATTTTGATGATTTAAATCCTTTCTTGTGGCAATCAGATATATTTTTATTTTAAATTAGCATATTTCTTGAGTTCGATGAATTTGGAATCTCTCAAAAGGTAGATTAAAAGTTTAAGTAGCTGATATATTCACAGAGCTCTCAAGTTCAAATGTACAATAAAAACAGTTGTTATGTAGCGTTTGTATAATAATTAATAGCCTCAAAGAAAAGGATTGAAAATGCAAGCTGCAACTAAGAAACTCATTCAGCTAGATAATTAACCTAAAGTTAAATTCAATGCACTCTGAGTTAAATAAGAATGAGCTATAATGCTAAATTTGTGATTTTATAACTATGGTCAGAATTCACATCAGTCTTTTTTCTCTTTATTGATACCAAAAACACCATTATGCCGTATTTACTCGAATTTAGGCCACCATAGATTCCAAGCCGCACCTCAAATTCTCAAAATGTCTTTGTGAAAAAATGTTGTCAACGATTCTAAGCCACATCCTTGATTCTCAAAACGATTTTGAGAAAAAAATAATAAAAAAATGTATAAAAGTTTCATTGACATCCGATACTTAAGAAATTATTTATAAAACTTTTAATGAGAAGTATTAAGAAGTTAATAATACATTTATTTTACCAGTATTTAAAACTTTCATGAACCTATGTTTACTCAAACCATCAGTATTATGTTTCAAAAATGATTCGTCACTCCCACTGCTCCAGCTGACTTCGCAATCAGTTTCGGCGTCTCCCTTTTCTCACATGATGTCGTCTTCCGTGCCATGCAATGCATTTGTTTTGCATAACGTTTTTTAAAGGAATGTAGTATAGAAGAATGTAAGAGAACTTTTAAATACTGTTGAACATTTGCAAGCAAAATTATATCATTTTATTTGCGCCATCGGAGTACATTTGTTTCATCCGTGTCAAATTTTCAATGGTCTCTGCTTTGTTTCAGATTTTGTCTGCATATAAAATTGCCTCCCTTACCATACTTGCGTTATAGTGAACTCGTCTTGATGCTATTACCGATATATATGGTGTTTAGGTGACTAAAATAAAACGTATACAAAAAAAATCCTAAATACGAGCAAACAGTGATGTTTAGGATAGACTGAATACTGAAAATAAACTGCAGAATGGTATAAATCTTTGATGCAAGTTGCCAGAAATAAATGGTTAGATTTTTCCTTTTGTGAGTGGAAACTCAATTTTCCCCATGTAACAAATGTTTTGCCTTCCATTCTAGGCCGCGCCCGATCTTCAATAGCATTAACACTGGAAAAATAGTGCGTCTTAGAATCGAGTACATACGGTACACTAAATTACAAAATGTAATTCAATCCAATTCTTCCATATCTTCATGAAAAATGGCAGAAAACGAACGTGAGCTTCACAAACCAAGTATAACTGATAGAAAGAATAAACTCATTTACAGTTTATGTAACTAAAAGTAAGAGCGAATCCCCATGGTAAAAATTATTACTTCTTCTATAATCTTCTTAACACTCTTTTAATATTTTTTCAACTTTGTAAGAAATTTAATTATTTATACAAATTAACTTAAAGCTCTTATTAAAAAAGAAGTCTTAATATATATATATAAACTCTATTTCAATAATATGGTTACTTTGGTTGCTATATTCCAAAAATAGATATCGATATTGCAAACACCATATAACACAATAAAATAATTATCCAAATTTCATTGAATTTCAGGATTAACTTTCCTGCTTAGTTGTAAGTATTTATTTGAAGAATTTATCCAACCGTGTGTATTTATAATGTATAGAGACTAAGAATTATTTTTCTCTTTTTAGGCCAAGAAACATGGAAAACAGGGCATTCTGTGGAAAACCGGATAATGGAGTTCAATCTAAAACAATATCAACTTTACACAGGGACGATAAATGCATAAAATAATTTATCTGAGTGATTTTCAATAAATTGCAAATCAATTACGATAACATTGAGATTTCTTTACTTATCTTCCTAAATAAGCTTAAAATAATAAAATTGCTATCTGAATATTATTGTTGACATTAGTCAACAATATATATCAATTAAAATATATTTATTGATCTGTTCTTTTATTTGCATATCCTTGCTTGTTAATCACAATCGAATCCTCAATTGTAAACATTTTATGAATGAAGGAATTGTTGCAAGTTAAGTGCTTCATTCACTAATCCAACATTTCATAACACTGATGAAATGTTATTTATTTCTATGCTTGCTTTTAAAATTTTCAATAATAATAATTGAAAATGTTTTTTCTCTATGTTGTGTAAATAGACAGAGGTAGTTACAAAAAGTATATAATCAAGTATCCAATTATGTGTGTCGAGTGTTATTTTGCATTGAAGATTGAAGTCCCGATAAATATATTCAATTTAGTGGCTTATCTACTTAGGCGGAATCCATTTATGTGTTTTCTTCATAAATAAACTCATGAAAATATGCAAGACTCCATAGAATATGTCAAATAACCAATTTTTATCAATTTATCAACTATCAATATACTAAGGAACACCTATATGCGGTATATACTAAAAGCATTGAATAATATGATTTCATATGTTTATAAAATTGAACATGTTTAAGTACCTATTTTGAGTTCCAAACTCGAAATTAAATACATTATTTTTTTAATGTAAACTTTTACAATATTTCTTCTCAAAGCTTACATAAAAAAAATCAAAAATATCTGCTCAATTTTTGTTTTAAAAAATCTATGGGAATTAATAATAGTCATAAGAATATTATTTTACAGTAAAAATTGATTACCTGATCTCGAAATGTTATTAAATTATGAATTAAGTTAAAAACTCATACATTGGAATAAGGTATTGCACTGTCAAAATAGAAATTTTAGGATGTTTTATATTTTTATCAGTTTTTTACCTTATTTGTACATTTTATAAAATCACTTTAGGCAACCTCACGTCAAATTAATTACAAACTTATTTAAAATTGACTTTGAAAATGTATCTAAAATGCATTTAAATCACAGAGTAATTGCAAGATATTTGATATAAATAATTTGTTATATATATATATATATACATCTTTGCTTGTTAAAATTATGTACATTATATATAAAATCAACTTTTAGCGTTTTATTGATAAATAAATTTAGATTGTATTCAATGTAATGATATCTTAAATACCCGATTGTTTAAATATTAAACTATTAAATTGAATTCAGAGTCAGTTTATAAAATAACAAGCATTAGAGGAACTTAAATTTAATTTAAACTACATTTATATTTTACTGGAATGCGAATTTTTCCAATTGAGGATTTTTCAAAAACCAACTAAGTCGATTTTTGAGTTTATACATAAAAAATATTTTTACAGTTAAAAAAAATAAGTGCATTTGTATATTTTTTAAAATCCTACTTTGTATTTACGGATCTTAAAAAGTACAAGATACAATATTCTTCCTATTATTTCTTATGAAATGTGTTTTCAAAAAGAAAAAGTATAGTCGTAAGAGAATATTTAAAATTACTTTAATTTTAAATATAAAATAAATTTAAGAATTATTTTATAATTTGCGATTAAACTCTAATAATATTTTCATGACATCAAGAAATGAATCTTTAAAAGTAGATTTTTATTATTTACCTGAAATGCTTTAAAAATGCTGTTTTTTATTCAGCACGATATATGAACAACAAAATCATCAATTTTATAGTAATGTAAATATTTTAATAAAGGTGTTGAAACATTTCTGTTTGGTTTTGAAGTCAAAAACCTCACTTAATTCCTTTCCTTTTCCTAGTATCACACAATTCTAAGACATTTTATTTTCATGGAAGTTGTACCAAAAATATTTATCGCTTTCCTGAATTTTGAGAAACTATCAGATAAACACAGAATCCGTAATCATTTATGGATTGACAGAATTTGGAAATATATATATTATATTTTCTCTTTCCTTAGTTATGACTCGTTCTACATCAGTTTCAATAATTTCTTGAACTTTGCTCAGATCAGCGGTAATGTCTGCGTGTATGTCGTACGAATACTCAAAATCACAAATCATAATGTTATTAACCAGATTTATTCCCTAGTAACGACTTCAACTTAAGAATAAGATTAAAAAATACAAATTTTTTCATTAAATAATCAATTCACTTCAACAAATTAATATTTTCAGAATGCAAGTATTATTTTTAAATTTGAAAAGTGACTTTAAAATGTTTTAAATCTTTTTTTTTTGAAAATTTAGCATTTTAAACAGGTGTTTCTCATTAAAAAATATCATACTCTGATTCAAGCACAAAAAAATTCCTTCTAGAAACTGAATTGGGACAATAATAGTATAGTCAATATTGGTGCCACCGATGTATATAAAAGTCTCGCTCAGCTAAAGCATTAGTTTTCTGGACATATATATACGTCTTTCCGAAGTACGATATTTTCTTTGCACTAATGTCCATAAAATTATTCCGAAGGCTTTGGAATGCAATAAAAAACTTTGACAATGTTTGCGAAGGATTTACTTATTTCAGAGGATTTGCTTCTTCATCCCTTTTCTACCACACCACCTTAAAAAAAACATCACATATGAGCATCTACGTGGAAAATGGTGGCATTGGGATGCGAATCACGTAACTTTTATTCGGCAATTAAGGGACTAATTATAAACCGTACCAGTTATCAAGATAAGTTTTATTACAAACCCATAAGGTCGCTGGTAATTATCAAACTTGGTTCTTAACTTAGTATTGTTAAATTAATTACACAATCCAGTCACATTAATGTGACCACCACGTACTTTCGACTTTGACGTTAAATAACCAATCACAGAAGGATGCTGGCATCGCAGTGCTATTGAGCGTATATAAAGAGTGTGTGAGGGCTTCAGAAAACACTACAATCGTTGGCGTAATGCAAACATGTAAAGAGTTATCCGAAGTCCAAAACGGCATAATTTTTGGCTTTCGGGAAAAGGTTGGAAGCATTTCCGAAACGGCTAAGTTTGTGGACTGTTCGTGTGTCACCGTGGTTAAAGTATACCGTGCATGGCAAAATGGGACCGTCCAAAATCAGTGACGTGGCAAATGTGTTGTACCACGGGCCATAGGTAATAGAGGTGACTGATGGCTGCAGAGGTGAGTTCGGGAGAATAGACGTGCTACCGTTAAGCAACATTCCACCCAGATGAACCAAGGGGCTACCAACAGTGTCTTCCAAACTACTGTTCAGCGATCGTTGTTGCGTCTGGTTCTCCGAAGCAGGCGCCTGGTTCATGCACCTATGCTGACTGCTGTTCATCAGCAACGAAGACTGGAATTTTCATACAGGTACAGCAACTGGGCATCAATGAGAGGCGACAGGTAGAGTTTTCTGATTAATCACGCTTTTATACTCCATCGGACGGATGGTTGGTGGCAAATACGGCATGAAACGTCTAAAAGCAAACACCCTGCAACAATTGCTGGCAAGGTTCAGGCTGGAGGCGGGGGCATTATGGTCTGGGGAATGTTTTCCTTAAATTTTCTGTGTTTATTCATCATTGTGGAAAGCACGATGAATCAATAGAAGTACGCATCTGTCCTTTCAGACCATGTCTACCCCTTTATGCGCATTGTTTTTCCTCAGGATGGTGGAATCTACCAGCAGGACATTGCGGAGTGTCATACAACTGACAGCGTACGTGCGTGGTTCAAAGAGCACCAGGATCAGTTTATCGTTCTTCCGTGTCCAGAAAACTCACCTGACTTAAGCCCAATCAATAATCAATGGAACCCTCTCGATCGGGTTGTTCGCGTCATGGATCCTCGCGCGCGTAATCTAGTGCAGCAATAGGGTCGGCATGGCTCAACATCCTAGTGAATACCTTGAGGATCCTAAATGACTATTTTCCTCTCTGCGAAAGATGGTTATTCTGGCTTTTTACAGTGGTCACATTAATATGACTGGACTGTGTATAAAATACATTGTACATACTGATACATTTATAGTGTATTGTATCAGTGTAAATGTGTATTTTATTTTTTATTATATCAGAATGCATTTTGTTTGTTACTTACAGTAAATTAATAATTTTTTGAAACAATTTTTTGTTTTCGACTTTTTTAATATTAGCCATAAATATTTTATTTATCATTCATGTTTCATTAATTTAAAAAAATGGAATAAAAAAAAGAACTGCAAATAAAAATTTCGAGGGTATCGTCTTATGTTATTAAATTGAGTTTTTGAAGTTCTGAGTAATTTTTAAACTAATTTTAAATTTTTTAAAATTTTTTTGAGGTTAACAGGGCTTTAGTGATCATGTTCTCTCTTTTCTGAGGAATATTTTATGCAATAAATGTCAGTGATATGATAGAAAAGCCTTATCTATTTCGTCTTTTTGCACTCATATAATGTACCAAAATATTTGCTTATGTCAGCGTTTATTCGAAATTTTTTAGCAAATGAAGACCTATTTCCAGTTTATCATCCTCATTATGTTACTTTACTTATATATTTATGTGATTTAACCATAATTTGTATACATTTTGTTTCATAATTCTTAATTAGATTCTCATAGAAGACAAAATAATGAATAAGTTTATTATTTTGATGAGCTAAATCATTTCACAAACTCTTAGTTCAAGAGGAATTACTAAAATAAGCCTTATCTCGTGGTTGCTAGAATAATTAGTAATTTAACGAAAGGGAAATATAAAAATGCAAGTTACTACTAATAAGCTCGTGTATCTGGAATATTAACTAAGAGACAAATACTAAATGTACTCCAACTTAAACATGCTTAAGCTATCGACGTTGTAGTTAGTAATATTTTCTCTAAAAGAAGAATTTCTGAAAACAGAACTCCTCTCTTGACTTCTAAAACAACCGTTGCTATTTTATGTATTATAAAAATGCAACTGACTTCAATTCTTGATTTTTTATGAACAGCTACGGAAAAAGAACGTGTAATCTAACTCTTAAGCGGTTTCTCCGTACACTGTAAGGGCTCCCAAAAGTTGGCCACAACCAGTTTGAGCATACGCTGTACACACACACACACAGCCACTGATATTTTCTTCATTCTATCTTTGATTTGCAAGTATTTTTAATTCTTATTCTTAAGATTAATAATTCCAATGTTTTTAAGAGATGCAATTTGTCCATGATATTGAAACGCTTCTCATCCGACATCTTCTTTATGGTGAGGGCTGGAATCTTTCTCTGACGCCAGGAATTTAGATTCTTGAAATTTTTCGATAAAGACAGAGATTGGCAAGACGATGTGTAAATTTTTTCGTGCGAAGAAATAAAAATGGAAAGGTAATCCAAAACAGCCTGTATTATTTCTGTCCCAATTGCGATGTAAGACTTAGTATTACAGCATGCTTCAAATCATGTGTGCATATATACATGCGCACATAGACAAAACCCTCAACCGCTTGAAAAAGAGGTACAAAAATGAACTTTTTTTTGTAAGTATGATAGAAATTTATTTAAGGTATATGAAACATTCTTCATAGCATATAAAATATACTTATAACAAGCAAATATTTAGGAGTTTTTGTGTTCCACAATTATAAAATAAAAAATAGTGTGAAAATTTTAAATTGAAATAAAAAATCCTTCCATTTTCGTATTCTATTTAATATTATTCTTAGTTATACGCAATAAAAATGGTCCTTTTTTTGGAACATTCTGAACAAAAAAATTGACCAGTTAAGGAGATAAGAGAAACAGAGCCAATAGAAAACATAAGTTAACTTGCAAAATGAAAAGCTAAAAATGAGAGCGAACTTCATATATGTCATTTAAAAAGATATTGTAAATAATTTTTTTGAAAACTTATCTGGGAAAAAGAATGAACATTCAGCTTTCTATTAATTTGGTGAAAATAATGTACGGGACGATAACGTCAATTTTATATTCCATAATGTTGTTAACAATAACCATGCAAGTGAAATTTATAAAAATCTAACCACCCTACAACAATTTAATCCAATAAGATATTTACAAATCGAACCCTTGCATTGCATATATATAGCACTTCGAATTCTGCATTGCAGAATTTCGTAAAATATTTCGTTGCAAATAAATAACACACGTATCAGATAAGTCAAACACAAATATCTTTACTGAAAGAGGCTGTAAATACTAGATATAAGGAGCCCCAAAAGTAAAAGTTTGCACATTTCTTCTCATCGAAAGAAAAGAATATATCCATGCATAATTCAAATCCTGCATACATGCAAGCACCAATTAACACACACATGGGAATTACATCAAGAAAAAGGAAGGAAAGGTGCCCAAATAAAGGCGAAATCATATTTAGCAATCTGAACATCACGCGTGTTGATAAAAAGATAGAAACTTTTACTACCATAAAGGCAATAAAGCATAAGAAACGTGCTAGATTCATCATAACTTATAAATACATTTATTCTTACAGACTTTTGCCCAAACAAACTTCGGTTTTAAAAAATAAAATAGAAATCCCTATCTAGGTTAAAAGAAATGTAAGATGTGAGATTAAAAGTATTTAATAAAAATGATTAACCCTTTCACTGTGTGTGTGTGTGCCAACTTATATTGAGGATTTGGATACATTAATTGTCAAATCTTTATAGCAAAAATAAAATGTTTAGAGCAAAATAAAATATACCTTACTTGTTGAAAATTGATCGTTTGAATTACATGCATAAATATTTTTAATGTTTTGTAGTAACTGCATATTCGCTTAAGATGGATGCCACACAGCATAGCAGTGGTAAAGTTCATTTCTTGTGGAGCATTATTTTTTTAAAAAATATATAAAGGAAGAAAAATTAGTAGCTCAGTAAATCAGTTTCATGCGGTGTAACTCAAAACACTTTACTAAACACACAAACTTCGAGATCAATACACCAGAATCGGGTTTCCTTCCTCATCTTTTCTCCATTTGCATCCCTTTTTGAACAACAAAATTGTACAGTTTTGTAGGCTCCTGTTTTGCAGGAGTAGGAGGAATATGAGATAAAAAAAATGTCGTTCACTAAGATGAGAAGGGTTATCCACTATAAGTGGTCTGTTAGAGTTCTTTTGTCCAGAAGATGCATCATCATATTTTTAAGAAAAACTCTTCTTTCACTTGGATTCGATATTCGAAAAGTGTAGCACATTTCCCAACTACATTTTTACGCAGCAAAAATGAGTTCCAAAGCCTTGTCAAGTACACTAATGTCCATTAATTAAGGATAATTCAGAGTCACGAACAAATTGAGTTCTAATATATATATATATATATATATATATATATATATATATATCCCGTAAAATGACTACACACATTTTCAAGAATCATATGCAAATTGCAGAAAGCCAACAGATGACATCAATAGTACCTCACAATGATGAAAGTGTAAAATGGGACATATAAGGAATGCAGGGAAAGAAGTAAAATTGTTTGCAAGTGCTTTATAAACCTTTCAGTGCAATAACCACATAGTTATGGCACAAAGAAAGCATTTGGATGATTTTTTACGTGGTAGAATTATTGGACGACTGGAATGTGGGCGTACCCAACTGAAAATATCCGAGGAACCTGGAATCACCCAAAGTGTCATCTCCAGGCTTTGGAAACTATTCCAATGATGGTCATGGGAGTAGACGTTACAGCACAGGTCGCTCCCGAGTTACAACGCCGAATAAGAACCGGTATTTGGCAGTTACTGCCAAAAGAAATAGACGGAGCACGGCATCAGACCTGCTCGTCAGATCTCTTTAGCCGCTGGTACGACATTTTTAAGGCAAACCGTGTACAGACGCTTAGGACAGATTGGTCTATAAATTCGTAGACCTGTTAGATGTGTTCTATTTACTGCAACTTACTGTTGCCTGTAGTTAGCCTGGGCTTGTGGGATATTTTTCGACGTGAAAAGGTTTAGCTTGCAGTCTGATTCTCGCCGTACTTTCATATGGAGAGTTCCAGGTACCTGTTACCACCAAGAGAACATCATTGAACGCCATCGTTTCGTTAATGCAGGATTGCCCGTTTGGGGAGGAATGTAAAAATATCTTTTTATAATTTTTCTGGCGTTTTCGCACTGTCGGAGGAAAGGATATTTTCTCATCACAGCGATATACATTCCCCCCTTTTCTTAGTTAAATTATAGTCAAAAACAATTTTGGCTAGAGTATATCTTCAGTTTTTTTTTAATTTTATTTTTGAGGTTGATCAAGACAATGTATCATGAATATTGCTTATCAAACACCATCTATTAAACTGATCCCAAATTAACTTTTCCCGATATAGATTTGGGTTAGACAAAGAGGTGAAGCCCAAATAAACTTCTACCGATATGTATTCAGGTTTAACAATAAAATGCACTAAAAAAAATTACCCCGTATAATACACGAGTGTTAAAGGTTAAAGGGGATGGTCACGCTAATGAGAGATTAAACATAACTTAGCTTGTTTTAAAGAAATAAAAATAATATTGAATTTTATTTTTTTGCATGATCCGTATAGTACGACTTATGAAAAACCCTTTTCAAGTCACTATGGATGCGAAATAAGAAAGACATAAATATCACTGCTCGTATTTTTAGATGTTGATAATGTTTCTTTTTATATATTTTTTCATCAGTTGAAAACAAAAGAAAAAACTTCATCTGCCTCCTCATCCTGAGTTTGGTGAAACGCACTCAGTAACAGAGGTCTTTAAAACTGAACATCAGTCACAGACTACTCCTACAGAAAATTGAGTAAATTTAAGCAATGTTGAAAAGTCACTCGAGTGTATTTTTTTTCGGAACTGAGTTGATCATATAGAAGGCGTGTTAATTTGCATAAAATTTTTCCTTCTCATGTTAGAATAAAAATCATGCAAATGAGAGTTACGCTTAAAATTTCAGGACATAACTTTTTAAATGGTCTGCGGCTAAAATACAGCTCAACGCTCGCAGACTTTATCAATTCTGGTTTTCTTGATCAATGTTAGAAAGTTCAGTTTTCAGTACTTCTCTCAGTGAATTTCAGTTTTATAACTTTTATGTTTTTACTTCCGAAGAAGTTAAAATATAAAAGAAATATTTTAAATATAAATGCTATTAAAAATTTTTTAAATATTATATTGAAATTAAAATCTTTATCAATGCATAAAAATCTATTTCATTTTAATTTCATTAATGTCACAATTTTTGTAACTGATAGTAGAATCAATAGGAACATATTATATTTTCGAATTATATTTGTTTGTCTGTTAGTTACGCTATATATGCACACATTTTTTCTTGATCAATTCAAAAATTTAAAACTTTTTTTTTCGTAGATAAGCATATATTGATGAAAGTTGTAACAAAATATATTTTATTAACCTATCCATATGCCATAGATTCATAGTATAAGTGATGGTAATATTTCTCTCTATATATATACATATGTCATCTATATTTACGTGCTAAATATTAAGTATATTTTTTCTGGGAGAGTTCATACACTTAATTTTTACATCATTTTACACAAAAACTATGAATTTGATTTGAGTTCATGGATGCAATGAAGAATAATATTTATTTAAAAGCGACAAATGTTTAATTTTTTATTTAAAATATATTTAGAATAAATATCTTTTCTAAAAACAGTTCTTAATTTAATTTAATATTAATGTCATTTGTTTCCTATCAAATTCAAAATCGCTTATTTAAAGATTCTTTTTGTTGTTGTTGTTGTATATTTGAGATTCTCATTTAAAGAAATACAAATAATATTTTTCTAAACATTTAAGTTCTACTTTTTTTAGATAAAAACCTAGCATAATGGCTAAGGATATTTTAGGTCGTGTTTTAGGTTCATGTGGCAATATATTTTGTATTTTTATTCATTTTTATGTGCTTTCCTCTTTTCAGAAATCTTATGAATATGTTAATATACGAAATTATTCTACAACTTCCATTCTGTATTACTTCACTTCTCTTTTGAAAAACACAAACAATATATGATTAATAAATCAGCCTTTTTGTAATCAGGTGAAGAATCACAAAAATAGTTTTCTATATTTCAACGCAGTTTATTTCTAACATCCTCAAAAGGATGCAATTATAGTAGATATAGAAGCTCAGAATGTACTACTTTTGAAATTGCTTATAGTATATTACAGTTTATTTGATTAATACAGTGCTTCTCAAACTTCCTATACTTGTGCCCCAATTTTCAATCATAATTTTCATCGCACCCCCCTCCCTACAATAACAATGTATTGAATTCAAAAATAATATACTTTGACGTAAAGCTACAATACCACTTTAATTATAAATCGTAAAAATTATCAAGATATGTATTAAGTTTTATACATAAATTTATAACATGCCTATAGGGCCACTGGCAATTATAACACTTGTTCTTAACTTATTAGTGTTAAGTTATATTTATGAAACACACTGTGCAATATTGATACATTTATAAGCGCATTATATCAGTGTAAATGAGTATTTTATTATTTTTTTATTTTGTCAGAATTTATTTTGTGTTTTGTCTCCTTTCGGTAAACTAATAATTTTTTAAAAAAATAATCTTTTGCTTTTTCAACTTTTCCATATACTCGCGCCCCCTTGTAGGGTTATCACGCCCCCCCCAAGGGGCGCGCCCCCCAGTTTGAGAAACACTGGGTTAATACACACTGATAAAAATTATAATCCCAATACAAAAACGGAGTTGTGCTATATCAGTGATTCTCAACATTTTTTGTCGCAATACACTTTTAACGATTTCAAAGTTTGGCGGCACACTAACAATGAAAAAGTTTAAAAGAATTTTACTATCTGTAAAGCACTATTTAAAATAGTTAATTATAATTATAATTTTCAATGTTAGTTAAAATAACCTGTACGACAAATACAACAAAATGTTTATTGGGTATTTAATTACAAATTAATTATAAGAATACATTTAAGGCAAAATTTGAGTTTGATGATTTTTCGCTTATATTTAATCGTTAAAATGATATTGTCACTTTCCTTTCGTTATCTGCATTTAAAAGATTCTGTCTTTTTTTTTTAATTTTTATACACTCTTTAACATAAAAAACGACGCACCAAGAACGAGTCGTCCGATAGAGACAAAAATTGGTGGGTCGAGAGATTATGTACATAATAGAAAATGATTAAAATTTCAGAAAAATTGAATGATATATTTCAGAGTTACATAGTTACAAAGTAACGAGCTTAATAAGGTGTTCACCCACCTCTAGCCTGGATGCAAGCTGCCACACGACGTAGCATAGAGTGATAAAGAGCTCTTATGGTCTCCTGCGGTATTTCTTGAAAAATTTGCTTCAATTGTCGGGCCAGGTCATCAACATTCCCTGGTAGAATTAGTCGCCTTCCCATCATATCCTAAACAGGCTCAATTGGAGACAGATTTGGTGATCATGCTGGCCAAGAAAGTGATTGACAAGCTGTAAGACAGTTCATAAGAATACGTCCCGTAATTGGTTTGGCACTATCTTGGTGAAAAACAAGTCCAGGGTACTGCAAAAAGAACGGTAGCAAAACAGTTCTCAGAATGTCGTCGCCGTACCGCTGTCCTGTAAGTTTCTTCTAATGACGACCAAAAGGGTCCGGCTGTCAAAAGAAATGGTACCCCAGACCCTAACATCTGGTTGAGGGCCTGTGTGGCATTCAATAGTGAAAGCAGGATCCACACGCTGCCCTGGGTGTCTCCAGACACGTCTTCGATGATCGTCAGAATACAGTTGGGAGCGGGATTCGTCGCTAAACACTATACGTCGCCAGCCAGCATGATTCCAACCTGATCGAGCTAAGCACCACTGTAATCTGGTTAAACTTGTGTGCAGGCATGATTAGCACTTAACGTAATGGTCGTTACGAGCGTAAATTTTGCTCTATCAGCCGTTTGTGAATGGTCATGATGGACATTCGTGTGCGGGTCGCATGTCTGATGGTTGATTATGATGAATCAGGCGCTATGACAGCTGATGTGTCAATCTATCTGACCTCCCTATCTGCTGTGGCCCTAGGTCGACTGCTATCATCATGACGCTGAAATCTGCCATTGTTCACCCGTTCTTTTCACCATATTCTAATGACCGCATCACTTAGACCAAAATGACGAGCGATTCTCCGATTTGCTGAACCTGTCTCTTTCAATCTAGAGATACAACCTCTTTCAAACTCTTACAGTTGCTCGTAATGAGCTCGAATCCTGCGGAGAGGCATTTTTTCTGTCGTTGACTGGCATTCTAAATCGCAATGCAACAGAAATTTTGACCATCAGATTGAGTATCGCTTCTTATAGACTCCTGCTGAGTGCGCAGTTCCGATACTCTGTAGCTCTCCCTATTTATTCAATGGACACCAAATTTTAATCATTTGCATGTTCGGTACAAATGTTTTTGCATACCAAATTTCATAATTTTATTACAATCATGAAACTGCTTCTTGGTGCGTCGTTTTTTTTTGTTGTTGTTGTTGTTATAGGGTGAATTTGTTAATGCTGAAAATCCGAATTCACATAAATAAGATGTGGAAAATTGTAGCAATATTTTTTTAAAGCTTTTTTAGCTATTATTGGATAATCCACTCTAATTTTAATCTAAAATGAATTGATTGAATCTTCCGAATGTTTTGAAATTAAATCTCGATTATTACAAAGCGAAATTATATATATATAGTTTCCTCTCTTCATTCAAAGTTAACTCATATTTAGATGTATCTATTATCACTAATAGATTATCTCAATCATTTTTTCTATCTAAATTTGAGAAGTAATGAATGAAACTCTCTCCTCTAGTGATATCAAATAGCCAATAACCATTTCATGAATAGTTTATTGCTATAAAACGGCCGAATGATTCAGTTCAGAATTTTACTTTTTTTCTTAGAGTATACTTAGTAGTTTAAAAAAAACTGGCTGCACACTTCAAGACTTTGAATGCACAGTGGTTGAGAATCACTGCGTTAGATAAACGAAATTTGTCAGGTATGTTTATACATCTGAAAGATGACTCTGATTCAAATTTTGTGTTAGGAGCATAAGTGTGATGATAGTAACGCCACTTGGTGCATGTAAATCATGTGTACTTTATATAAGCGTTGTGAAGTTCGTGAGCGTTATTTGTGATTTGTCGTAGTAAGTTGAGGGTAGTCAAGAATGCTTTTAAGAAGATGACGATGCCATTATCAGCAGTTCACCAAGTTTGAACGAGATCGTACAAAAAGGTTAAGAAACGATGGGTTTTCTTTTCAGGATATGGCAGAAAGACTAGGTAGGAGAGTATCCACTCTGCATGATTGATGTAGCAATGGTCGCGGAAAGGCACTATCTCAACCCAGCATAGGTCACCAGAGAAGACCGCCATGTTTTCCGCATGGCTGCGGAGCATCGTAATGCATCTGTAGCAGAAATTATAGTTTTTATTGGCACCGAACTGACACAGTAAATTGTAACAAATCGATTGTTTGGGGAATAGTTCCAAGCCAGAAGTCCTGTAGCTTTCCTACCATTAGCTCCAAATTACTGATGTCTGTGGTTTACGTGGTGTCATGCTAGAGCTCATTGGTGGCAGTGGATGCGATGTGTTTTATTTTCCGATGACAGCTGTTTCTGTCCTGGTGTCAGTGATAGTCATATATGGATTTAAGAGAATCGCCAGGTCAACGCCTGTAAACTACTCTCTGCGGCCTAGACACACTGGTCCTACACTTGACGTTATGTTCTAGGGAGCAGTTTTCTACGATAGCAGGAGCGTTCATGTAGTTATTCCACTCACCCTGACTGTAAACTTGAACATCAATCTGGTGATTCAAAGTTTTATGCTGGCATTTATGTACATTATTGAAGGAGGTGTCTTCCAATAAGATAAAGTGCACTCTCATACCATTGTTGTAACCCAACGGGCTTTCTAGATCATCAGATTTTTTTCCCAGACGAGCACTATGGGACATCATTGAACGGCAGCTCCAACGTCATCCACAACCCGGATTAAACGGTCTTATATCTATCAACCAAATGCAACAGGTATGTAATTCCACCCCACAAATTGATATCCGGTACCTGTACGATAAATTGCATACACTTTTGCATGCTTCAAACTTTTGGCGCTTACACCGATTATTAATATACCATCATTTCACATTTGAAATGGCTCTTCTCGCTTTAAAATTAACCTGTAATCTTTTTAAGCTTTAATCAATTAAATATGTGTTACCCAGAAAATGCATTGCCGTGTTTCGTTAGTCTACCATAATTTTTGTTGGTGTTGATGGCTTTATTTTCATGTGTAATTTCTGAAAGATGCCTTTGACTTGTGTGTGTGTGTGTGTGTGTGTGTGTGTGTGTGTGTGTGTGTGTGTGTGTGTGTGTGTGTGTGTATTATAATATGTATGTGTGTGTGTGTGTGTGTGTGTGTGTGTGTGTGTGTGTGTGTGTGTGTGTGTGTGTGTGTGTGTGTGTGTGTGTGTGTGTGTGTGTGTGTGTGTGTGTGTGTGTGTGTGTGTGTGTGTGTGTGTGTGTGTGTGTGTGTAATGTGTGTGTGTGTGTGTGTGTGTGTGTGTGTGTGTGTGTGTGTGTGTGTGTGTGTGTGTAATATGTAATATTAATATTATATTAATGTAATGTGTGTAATATTATTATTATTATTGTGTGTGTGTGTGTGTGTGTGTGTGTGTGTGTGTGTGTGTGTGTGTGTGTGTGTGTGTGTGTGTGTGTGTGTGTGTGTGTGTGTGTGTGTGTGTGTGTGTGTGTGTGTGTGTGTGTGTGTGTGTGTGTGTGTGTGTGTGTGTGTGTGTGTGTGTGTGTGTGTGTGTGTGTGTGTGTGTGTGTGTGTGTGTGTGTGTGTGTGTGTGTGTAAGATTTTAAGAACCCTTAAAAAGTTCATTATTAATAAAACCTCTAATAGCATAAAAATGCATTAATACAAAAAAGGAAAATTTTGAGGAATGCAGAAGAATAAACAACTAATTATTCATTATTAGAATTGCAGTTTTCATTTAATGAAAAAAGAATTTGCTCCAATTTTAATTTTATGCAATAAATTCAATGGCATAATTAATGCATTTTTCATGAAGTTTTTAGAAGTCCATGAGAGTTTCGTTATTTCTAACATCTTATGGAAAACTTTTAAATACAAATGGAAACATCTACAAGGTCTACAAGGTGTGTGACGATTATTCTAAAATTTCATATTTAATTCAAATATACAAGGAATTTCATACCCATTATAGATAAATATCTAATAGACGTGAGATAAATTTAATAATAAACATAGAACAGATGTTAGATAAATACTAAGATAATACTAATACAGAATAGTCCAGAACACTCGGCAGTCCGGATAACTCGGCCACACCCATTTAGGCCGAAAAACCCAGAAGTTATTTTTGCTGTCACAGTTAATGAAAAAACTATTGGAAAATGAGATGAAGACGTTAAAGCTAAGTGCACATCACATACTCCTAAAATATCACATAATGAGAAACTAAAGGCTACCGAAATCACCCTTCAGTATTTTGAACAAAGTGCGTCGGTAATGGACTTACTATTCCTTCGTCGTCTTCGTGATGAATCAGAAAAACACAGAGTACAGTACGGATGACAACAGGATATTATGCATTTCAAAGCAGCCAGTTTTCTCAAAGCCGGATTCCTAATTTTTATCATAGGCAGTTTTATGCAATCTAAAGTACTTTTCTGAGTGTGCCTTATCAGGCAAATTACTGTATACTATATTATTCATTAATTTTCAATTTTCATTTAGTATATGATCTATGCCTTCAAAAAGTACTTATGTTTAGGGGCATTTTGGTAGTATTTTCTGTTGTATTTTCAAGCAAACAATACAATATTTTCTGAAGAAACACTCGTACGTATTCTTTTCTAATCCCATTTTCGATTAACCGACATTTTCACAAACTCGGCTACACCTCGATCCACATTAGGCCGAGTTTTCGAGACTCTATTGTTCTAATACTAATACTAAAATAGTTCAAAATACATTTCACTATAGCAAAAAACGTTTTATATTCTATTAGAATTACCTTCTAATGATTATTTTCATACATATATATATATATATATATATATATATATATATATATATATATATATATATAATTCCCCATTACTTTCTTACTTTAATTTGAAATACTTTTTGATATTCAATATGTACAATTTCAAAAAGTCGACAACACTCTTACATAATTTGTGAAGATAAATAACAATGTCCCTTTGATTTATAATCCGAATATCTTTCAGTTACATAAAATGTTTTTTAATTACAATATAGAAGATAGTTATTCGGTGTGTTTTTCGAGATATTTCTCAGACATTATGAAGAGATCACAAAATTTTATAATCTCAGAGTACATCAGCCAATAATATTAAAATAAATTTTTATGCTTTGTATTTGATGAAACAGGATGATGAAGATCGGAACAGGTGTTATGATAAGACTCATAATAACTCGATGTAATCTCAAAGTATCACGTAAACAACACTTTATCTTACATTGTTTATCTTTTCTCACATCTTTACCAAAGGGAATTTAAAACTCATGAAAATATGGTTCTTACACTCTTCACTCTGGAAAAACAACTGCATCCAGGATGAAGTTATATCAATTAATCGTTGCTTGGAGCTGGATTTTATGTTTATCCGTAACATATGGCGGTGTTATTCCTGGAAACGATTCCATTCACCATGGTCTTATTGGAGGAGGAGGTAATGTTATATAGCAAAAATTTGCTCTTGAAGTATTCCATGAAAATATTATGTTACTATATCTCACTCTAATTCAGTTATGAAAGTTTCTGTATTACCATTCAAAGGTGTTACGAAAATTCAGGTGGTCAGTAAAATCTGATTATTAATTATTTTTGCTATAGATGTCTTTAGGGGAATAATCTCTGAGAGTTTTTCCTCTTTTACATGTTTTATGTATTAGGCTTAGGGCCTATATTTTCACACACACACACGGTAATCAGTTTTATAAAAAAAATATTCCACAAAACTGAAACTTTCAATTGCTTGACAAACTATAATCTATTTGGATAATTTGGGACTGAAATTATTGTATTAATTAGAATCTAAGCCGCATCCCAAGTTCTCAACACATTTTTGTGAAAAAATAAAAAAAAACAAGTAATAAAAAAATTAAGTCAATTCCTACTTAGATCAACAAAAAAATTTTATTTTAGTTACTTTTATTAAATAATTACAATTAATATAAATATGTGTATACATATATCAGAATCACAATATTAAGTAGCAATATAGAAAGCGATTTTCCTCGCAATTTTTCATTTTCCTTTCTATATAGGGTGTTAGGCTATTATTTTTGTTTGTTACTACTTATTCATTAATTAACTTGAATTACTCCAATAAAATAGTATAGTAAAAAGAAAACTCATCCTCAGAAATTACGCAATCCCAGGTGGTATTCGAGTCCACGACCTTCGGATTAGAAGTCCAACACACACACTATGTATTGCGTTATAGGGCCTCTTTTCTATATATGCTGTTGGACTATTATTTTTGTTTGTTACTATTTACGCATTAATTAAATTTAATTAATGAATTAATATTTGAAAACATTGTATTAACATCAAGTGCTATCCACTACAAGTTTTAAAAAATATATTTGAACTTAAGTGGATGAATGAAAAGTATATATTTTATTAACAATTGAAAAAATTTTTGTACAAGATATATATATATATATATATAAATAAATAAATATAGGAAGAGTGTGAACTAATAGCAGGAATTGAAAAATGGCGTAAAATGGTTTATCGATATCCGACATTTGCGAAAGTAAAGAAAATGTATAATGAGAACTAATAAGAAGTAAATAAACAATTTGTTTTATCAGTATTAAAACTTTTTACTGCATACAAGTACCTGTAATTGTTCGAACTGTCAGCATCATATTCAGTTTCCCCAATCCAACGAATTTTTCAGCCTTCGATTCTAAGTCGCGCCCGATTTTCATTATCACTAACATTGGGAAGTAAGTACGGTTTATAGATTCGAATAAGTACAACATTTCTTATTTTGACTATTAAAACTAGTTAAATTGGTTTTAAAAATTATAAAAAAGTATTCTTAAAAAAGAGCAGAATGCATGGGAATATAAATATATGTACCTTTCACGTTAACGAATTCCGTTTGAAGAATAGAATGGATAAATTTTCTAGGTAGCTATATAAGTAAATATTTAGAAATACCGCTTGCATATTGAAAGGCAAACTTTTCATCATTATTGACACTAACTCTTTCATAAGTTCTAGTAAAAAGACTTTCGTTGTATAGAGAAGTCAAATTCTGTACAAATATTCAATGTCTCGAAATACTCCACTCTTGCAAAATTGATTATTCGGCATCTATAATATAAAAATCAAATTTTTCTATGAACAACTTGTTCTTAAAAAATGAACAAATTTATTCAGTTTTTATTTTACAAATATGTATAAGCTATTGATGAGATTAAAAAATTTTAACATATGTATTATTACTAAAAATAAGAACAAGAGAGTTCTTGGAAGATCCTTATCATAAATATACAGTTGTAAATTGATTATCTTTTTTGTTAAAGTTAAGTTAACGTACTTGATTATTTTCACTTAGATGTAATTTTTCAACAATATTTCAAAAGGCATTCAGATTTTTCAGCGTTTATTAGAGAACACTATAAAGTTACTCAAACATCACTTTTTTCCATCTCTTTCTGATTAAATAAGAAATTTCTTACTGAAAATATCGAAGAATTCATTAAATAAGTAAAGCAAATATGTTCAAATAAGTTAATGCATATGGAAAACTCTTTAAAAAAATACGCTATATAAATCCTATTTCCAAGGAACTATAAAAAACTTGATATTTAATTTAAATAAATTAACAAAAATAGTTAATATTTTGAGTTCCATGTGACAGCAAAAGAAACCGATTTTTGAAAGAAATCAAGAAACATAAAACACATTAAAAGATCCTCATTTATTTCTTAAAACAGTTTGATTTTCATTTAAAAATTGCCTTAAAATTATTTTATATGTTTTCTTTCACTTATATATTCTCATATTTCTTATGAACAGAAAATCAATTTGTGTACTCAACTTTTTGTAATTATCTAAATAAATTAATTTTGCAAAAGGAACTTCCAAGCAAGGAAGAAAAGAAAAATTTCTGTCGTTTCTGTACTAATATACATGTAAATTTATATAAAATAACCATTTGCCACTTGAGACTGCCATATTAGAAAATAGTTTTTTATTAACGGTAGCTTCTTTTTGTTCAAAAAAGACTGCAACAATCCACGTAAATTCTGGCTAAGAGTAGGTGCATTCAAATAACAATCACACATTTTTTAGCTTTTCAATTTTTTGAGCTTTATATGTATTTGGATTTCAAGGAATGATAGAGTATCCGCGGGTTATTTTTAAACGAAATTAGTTTTTCTTATTCTTTATATATATATATATATATATATATATATATATATATATATATATATATTCGGGTTTTTATATAAGTTCACAATTATCTATTAAAGTTCTTCAATAATATTGCTTTGAAATGAATAAATGATTATCTCTTTGTATTCAGTTAACTGTCATGAGCAAACGCTCTTGGGTTAACTGTTATTCTTAAGAAATGCTTGTATAAGCTGAAGGATATGATATAATGGGAAAGTAACAAAATTTAATGCATCATTATTTTTGTTTCTTCTAAAATTCTACTCTAAATAATATTTTAAACCAAACAATTGCTCAATATTTGGAAACTGAAACGAAAATAAGAAATTCATAACATCTGTTGCAAAATTTTTGCTTTTATTGTCGGATCTTATCTAAGTTTTGAGAACAAATTAAATACTCAAATATTTCTTAATTTGTTTTTCTTTTCTACACATCAATCTAATTTGTTCCACTTTCAGTCACAAAATAATGCTAATGGGTCAAATTTTTATAAATGTGACTCCAATCTCAGGCATTTATGATACATTAAACTACACATTAAGCACAAATCCAATGCATGTACAGTTAAAAGAATCATTTTTTGTGATGAACAGATGCGTGTCCTTATAAAATATTATCCATATACTTAAAAAAGTTAACGTTAATATATAATATTTTGTACTTATAAAAAAAATACGCACAAACATTAGTGCATGCAAGTTTAAAATTCAATGTACCGATAAGTTTTGAAATTTAAAATAGATGAAAATATAAAATAAATTAACCAAGTAAAATTTCTAGAAAAATATCACTCCTCATTTGACATTTTAGTCATTATTTGACTCACCAGATTTACCACAAGTGAAATCAATCGATTATTGCAATGTTGCTTAAAAAGCAATAAAACTACATTCAATGTTACAAAAATAGTCAAGTATAAGTTAATACTAAAAGGTAGAGTACGAAATATTCAGTTAAATAAATCCAACTAAAATATTTTGAGGAAAGAAGGCAGATTACAATATCGCGATTTGCTGCATTTTTGGGAAGGCATAAATCTCTATCTATGCTACTGACCTCATTCTGAGAAAAAAAAAAGGTTGACGTCTTTCGTCAATAAAAAAATTTCTGGAGAAGTAATGTGTCTCCGTTCCTCTCCTCACTCGGTAAACTATCCAAAATGGAAGGTACCATGGTTTGGAGCCCTTACTTTGTCTTGAAGCTTAAGTTTTAATTTGAAGTAAGCAAGGCCAAGATCACGGACTCGTGGCTGGTGTTTTGGGAATTCAAGCTCTATTGCCACTGAAGATCCACCGTCTAAAGAGGCTGATGCATATCAAGTCTGCCGAGACTCAAAATCCTACCGTTGGCGTGGTGTGGAAGCCTGGAGAGGGAGTTCCAGCTAGAGTATCTTCCTTGACCCTTGACCATGTTTAAAAATTACGAGGTCCGTCAAGGGAAAAAAATATCAACAGGAAGTGCTGACGCCAACTGTGAAAATATGATTCAAAATATTTATTTTTATTATTTTTGTTTCCTATCTTTCTTTATCTCTTTTTTTTTTTTCGGTCTGTTTGGTTTCTTTTCTTTTTTTATTTATTTATTTACTTTAATTTGTAAGGAAGTTGGAACATGTATGTTCTTTTTTCCTTCACTCTTATACTCCTTATGTTATTATTATTTTTATATTTGATTTGTATATTTGTATTACGATCACGCACATGTATGTTAATAGTGCAGTTTCCTTCAAATTTGTATTTTGTCATTTTACTGCCTTCTAATGTTTATAAAATGTACACACTCTGATTTTTTTTCAATAAAGTATGGACATGGGAGTGGTTGTTTCCCGAGGGATCGGCTTGTAGATCTAAGCCCTTCTCGGGTGAGCCCGGTTCCTTTTGGGCATTCCTCCTCCAGTAGTCCTCGTATTGCTTTTAAGTGCAACATTAATAAACACTCGTGTATTGAAATAAGCAAATGAAATTTTCTTCTCAAAATCACATAAATATCTATGGCTTTTTATTCAATTTTTTTTTTTATTTTCTACAAATAAAACCGAAGTTCTCCGTATAAATAGCACAACCTTTTAATGTAATAAATAATTTAGAAGTAACACGAGCTCGGTAAAGTATTGATTGCTAGATGTAAACTCGGTGGGACTGATAATAAGCTGTAACTGTGTACCAAGAGAGATACAGATCTTGTACTGCAACATGATGTAATCTGACAGCAGGTTTTTTTTTACATTTGTTTATACTTATTCGTAGTACCCCAGTACTCATCCATACTTTTTCACAATTCCTCCGTAGTACTCATCCCAAACCGTAATATTCCTCAAAATTTGTTATAATCAAATTAAAACTGCTTAAACATGATCATCTAAAACAGAGGTGGGCAGACTTTTAATTTTTTCAAGGTGTTGCGGGTCCACCTTGTGACATAGGTGTGATGGGCAAAAAAAAAGCTCAACAATTTTTGGATTTTAACAATAATAAATACAGAATATGTGTACCTACCTACATAACAATAGTAGAAAACCTTACTCTTTTAAAACTACGTTTTAAGTAAAACGCATAATACAAACATAATAACTATACCCATAAATCTAATAATATCAAATGATGCATTTTCGAACAATTCACAATACATCAAAAATAAATCATTTTCACTTAAAATTAGTTCTCGTAGCTGTAGTCTCATAGAGAGGACTTAGACTTCATATTATCCGCCCCCAATCTTGAATACCTCGATATATAATTACTAACAGCTAATCTTACATAGGATTCTAAGTGGTCGTCTGTGAAACGGGAATGACATGTTGCTTAATTATATTCTTCGTTCAAAATGTAGATTAACACAGATAGGTAGAACGAAAGAACGATGTTAAAAGAATTGTAGCTTTTTTAAAATTGGGACACTTTACTTCATCTATTAAATTGCTAAAGTTATTCTTTGCAAATCACGTCCTTTTGATGGAGAAAAAAAAGCTTCGTTTTCCACTAGAACATGTAAAATATTTTTAGTTATATTTTTCACATCAACACTGCCAAATGGGTAAACAATGAATGCAACTTTTGATTCTAGTCTAGTAAATTCTTGAAAACTTTTATCAAATTTGTGAGTTGCAGTTTTATTCACGGATTCTCTTTTATTCACGGGTGTTTCCGTTATTTTGATAACCACCTGTGTTTCTTTTAGTATGCGCGTCTAACGTTTTATGTGAAGGCGGTCACCTCAAAATGTCTTGGCTGTCCACCAGTCGATCGCGATCGACTCAATGCCCACTTCGGATTTAAAAACTCCTATCGCCAAACCTTCACTTACCTCTCTCGTTTCTTTTTTTTTTAATTTTTCCCTCGTTTCTTGTCTAGTCCAGCTATAATTAAAAAAAATGTGAAAAATCATGTTCAAAAACAAAATATATTTTAGATCTTAATTAAGAGGAAATTTGACGCGCGAAATGAAACTAAGAACTTGACTTTTATTAAAAATTTTGACGGGTAGAACTTTCTTAATTTTTTTTCGGTTTTAGCAAATTAAAATCCATAAGAAAGATTAAGAAAGTACTACGCAGTTTTTTAGTTACAAACCTGCGTAATTCCTGATTTGGCTTCAACTACAGTTTGCTCTATTATTTTTCAACGAATATACTTTGTTAATAATAAGAAACGTGCTCATTCAGCAAGGATCAGCTTACTCTTTAACCAGTTTATTCAATCATTGATTTATCAGTCTCAAAATAAATTAAATATATATAGGGGTTTAATTTAACCTTTTTCTAACTGATAAGGTTAATAATAATATCTACTTATCCTATGATCTCTAAACCAAGGGTGTCAAACACGCGACCCGCCAGTACGTAAATTGCAGCCCGCCGACTCTTTTAAAAAAATTTTAAATATCAGGTTTTTGAAGTTTTTTTATTTTGAAGTTTATTTCTGAGGATATATATATATATATATACAATGCATTTGCCTGTTACCTGTTCTTGTTTTAAAATAAATCCTTTTTGATAATAGAAACGTCCTTTAGATTAAAATACATTTATATTTTATCAAACAGTTACATTTGTTTTTCTATAATAAATTACTTTTTTAATAAATTCCCCGCGAATTGCATTATGCATATCCTTTACTATGGATGGTACATGATTCTCTGTGTGTGCGACTTACATTTCTCCTCCTTCTTTTATGTTTGGAGTGCCCAAAAAGCAAGAGGCAGTCAGAGATGTTTTTTAAAGTTTAAAAAAAATATTCAGGATGGTTAGGATAAAGGGAAGCGTATACTTAATCGTTTGAGAATGACAGCACTATCAAATTTCAGCAATGAGTAACGAAAGATCAATTCAAAAGGAACACCGCAATTTTCAAGGAAATGGCAACACTCTGTAATATTTTAAACACTATTTGATCATTGCATTATTATCTATATAAACATTATTATTTTATCTATGTCTGTATACATGAAAGAATGAAAAAAATAATAAAGAATTCATTCTGTTTTAAATTTTCACTCAATAAATGTTTTTTTGTTTCCAAATCTTATATAAAAGTACATATTTTTATGAGCGGGCCGCGAGATTATGATGTCTTTCCGAAGTGGAAAGACAAAAATGGAAATCAACAAAGAGAAAATTCGGTACATTTTACAGTTTTTCTTTGATAAAGTTGAAAATGCAAGCCAGGCGGCTGAAATTGTAAATGGTGTTTAAGGTGCCGATATTGTAATAGCCAATTACGTACAATTTTGGTTTCGTCGATTCCGTTCATGCATTTTTGATGTTAAAGATGCCCCACAACCGTCATCGAAAATGTCGATAAAATCACATAAATAATCGAAGTTGGCCTGCATGTTAGTAGTCGTAGCATTGCCCAGGAGCTATAGATCGATCGTAAAACAGTTTTAGGCCATTTGAGCAAAGTTGGATTCAAAAAGAATCTCGATGTTTGGGTGCCACACCAAAAAAATATGATGAATCGAATTTCCATCTGCGAATCCCTGGCCAAACGGAATAAAATCGACCCTTTTCTTAAACGGGGTCAAAGCGCAGTGAAGCAGCTCAAACGGTGGCCAAACCAGGACTAATATCCAGGAAGGTTTTACTGTGTATTTGGTGGGACTGAAAGGGAATCATTTATTATGAGCTGCTTCCGTATGACCAAACACTAAATTCAGATCTCGACTGTCAACAACAGGACCGTTTGAAACTAGCAATTGACCAGAACTGGCCAACAGAAGAGGTGTTGTGTTCCATCAGGATAATGATAGGCCTCACACGTCTGTAGTGACTCGCCAGAAACTCTGGGAGCTTTGTTGGGAAGTTTTAATGCATCCACCATGAAGTCCACACCTGGCACCAAGCGATTATCACCTTTTTCTCGCATTGCAAACCTTCCTGGGTGATAAGAAATTGGGATAAAGAGAAGATTGTGAAAATCAATTGCAAGAGTTTTTCTCCAATAAGTACCAATACTTCTAAGAGAGAGACATTATGAAGTTATCTTTAAAATGGCAACAAATTATACAAGACGGTACATATTTGACCCAAATTGGACAATCCGAAACATGTTAAATAAAGTTTTGAATTTCATGCAAAAATAATGGATTTCTTTTTCCCCAACCTAATATGTTGTCTATATTTTGCGAAACCCAAAGGCCTAAATTTAATTCTAATTTTTCTGGTATTGAATACAGTTGTGCACTTAATACTCACTAAATGCGATCGATTATCTTTGCTAAGCCCGTAATTCAATAAATAAACCTGTAATTTTTATAAATTTTACAGATTCTTAGGAAAACATTAAATAAGTAAAATTGCAATTATTTATATGTGTAAGTGTTTATATAAAAATCATATCAAAAAATGTACTAAAGTGAATGAATTTTTACAAATACACATAATCTATACTACTTTCTACAACTCTTTCTATTAAATAAAATCAAAGTCTACGCATTAAGGAATTTTAAATTTTTAAATTAATTTTTATGCACTTATTCCTTACTTTTTTCAAAAATGTCAATAAATAATTCTGCTGGAAGACAAGAATAATTCTCTGCAATTAACTACATAATGTTTAAAGGTGTATTTGTATGCATACTTATTGAAATCGTAAACTTCTAGAGAAAATCAATGAGCTAATATATTTATTTCATTTAAAAGTTAAATACTTCCACAATTATTCTAATCAGATAGTATATATATATATATATATATATATATATATATATATATATATATATATATATATATATATATATATATAACAACATGAATCCATTCTCGAAAAATTTCTATGTATTCCAATCAGCATTTTATTTTTGTGCATACGTTAAAAGAAGTGTAGTTGCCGTTTCTAAATTGATGCGCTATCTTCTTCAAAATTATATGATGTAATACAAAAAAATTCAAGATTTTAATTCTGAATGCCTGTGTAAAAGTCGAAATCTTATCATAAAGTTGTATCTAAGAGAAAAATATACGTCACAAAAATAGTTTTCATTTTGCTTTTTCAGCCAAAATTGCCTTCACCTGGAACAACCAGTAACACGAATACATATAGTAAGCACACTTCAAGCTTACACATTTACACCTTGTATTATCTCTGATTTATTTTATCAAATTTATTTATAAGCTTTATTAGAGAACTTAAGGTGTAAGGTGTAGATTGGATTCGCCGTCAGCGATCAATGTGATCTCTGGAAACTTTACATTGACGTAAAATATAGACGCTGAAGGTCATAATTTGTCACACATGTGTCTGAATGAAAAATTTCCCACTTATTGCAATAGATATTTTTCACAATTGATTTGATTAGACACGTGGCTATACTTCATGAGCAAACTTGTTTTCATATTGCTTATGTTTTCTTCCAACTACATGATTTCCGTATTATTTCAGCTGATATTTTAGGTTGTTTATTCAAATCCCTTTCGTCATTCATAAAAAAAAGTCATTTGTATCATTATTCAACTGAAAATTTCAGTGATTATAATACCTTAATATTTCACGTTTCTTGTCAACAATTCAAGTTGAATATTTTTTATTACTTCAAATAAAAGTTTTTTAAAATTTATTTGGATTCATAAAATATTATTTTAGAACACACACACATTATTTTAAAAATTCTTTTCTTTTGAAAATTCAGATAAAAATTATTCAAATACATTTTTTTACGTATGATTCAATCCAGCTACTATAAAAAATACATACCATTAAACGGCAAAAATTCAAGAATTATTAATGCAAAAATTATTTACTTATATTCGCATTAATGAAAATACAAAATAATAGTAATTGTTAAAGTCCTTAAAATGTGTGTACATAGATATCGAACTTCAATTTCTCTCGTTACAACAAGATTATTTATTACTTAGAAGTTCAAAATTAAATTTTTTATTCATATTCATTTTTCAAAAACAATTTACGTCTGAAATATTTTATGCACTCAAAAGGAACCAACCTGTCTTTACAAAAGCTAGAATTAATCTTTCTCCTAATGGACTTTCTGTGTTATTGTGGGCGTCATGCATTAAGTTTTCTAACCTTTTTTTTTTTCATATTTCTGTGTTGCACTTTCATTAATTAGAATCCTCCCTAAATTGATTTTGCAGACGACGCAAATGCATTACATACAACAAAACTTTTAGAATAACTTCAGTGTTAGAATTTTTCGTTCAAATCTCCTTGCTTTTAAATCGCATCACTTAATTCCATGGGATAAAAAACTTTGTTGATTTTGTCACCTTTCAACTTAATTAACAAACATTAATTACTCCTTTTGTTGAAAAATATCCTGTTTTGCGTCATGTGAACATACACTTGTGTTTGGGTAAGAGCATAAACAAAAGGGATTTCCTGTTCTAAAAAAGACACTGATAAGTCATTATTCTCTTTTTTTAGGTTTGCCAATATTATATATATCTTAATTTATTTATTAAATACTCCATTCACAAAGAAAATACTAAGAATGTTTTTTGCTTATAAAGTAGTTACTTTCTGCATTATTTTTCTTAGATAGTAGTTTAAGTTCAGTTGCAAAATGTCAAAAAACATGTAACAATGAAGTTTGTGGCTCTTTAAAAATTAAAAACATTAAAAAAGCTATAATAATAAAATCTTAGATCTTCTCTTCTTCTCCCTCTATCTTATCAAAACTGATAATGTAAAATAAACCGAGAAAGAAGAGTTAAATATGTAAATAAAAAGATTTTGCCGATACACATGCGAGTCAATAAAATACAAATCATACTGAGCAGTATTTTCTCTTTCATTGTTATAATCATTACACTACTATTCCTTAGTTTGAATAATTTATTTTCACTTTAAAATAACTAGGCAAATCTAATTAAAAATAAATATGTAATTGCATTAAACCATAGAAATAAATGAAAAAAAGCTGTTCACCAAATTTGTTCTATCTTTGTAACCCTGGTCATGACTAAAAATCTTGAAGACCATTACTTTGTAATTTCTCTAAAAGAAAAATTTTCTAACATTCCCTTATTTCTGAGAAATGTGGGGATAGGGTGTTTTTGAAAGTTTAAAGCTTATGCCTGTAGTAAAGGAATTTTTGAATATGGTGAAATAGTTACATTCTAACTAATTATAAATATATATGTATATATATATATATGTATATATATATATATATATATATATATATATATATATATATATATATAATGTATTGGAGAAATTCTTGGATTGACAGGAGAAATGCAACGGGCTGCCGTTTATCCTATTATATTTTATTTCAATATTCAGTACAGCAGCCAGCACTCCAAGCCATGACAAAAACGAGAGCTCTTTCAGCGTTGATCAGCAGCGAGTGAATTCTTAGTACACGTGTCTTCTTTAAGTCCGGCGAAAGTACAAGTAAAAGTTCTTATGCGGGAGGTGGGTTGAGTTGTCCTGGTAGGAAGTTTACCTCAACTGACATTTGAGGGGCTGGGGATTCATCATATATATATATATATATATATATATACAAACTTACTGATTGGTCATTTCTATTTCTATGATGAAAAAGGGATAATTTCAGCGTAATATCCGTAATTGTGAAGATCCTAAGAAATCTAGTGGAAAGAAAATAGTAGCAATCCTCTGAAGTATTCTTTTTGATCAAGTATTCTAGTTTCTAACACTTTTTTTTCTATATGTTTAGGGCATTTACATAATAATACATTGATAAACAGAATAACTGGTAACCTTCTAGTAACAAAAATATCTATTATGCTAATGTAAATCTCTTTGATGACACTAGCTGAGAGAATTTACATTAAAATAAGGGCATGTTGCAACAAAATTCTCATTTACTATACCTACGTAAATGAGATTTTTATCAGCCTTTATTGCTTACAGGATTTTTATACAAGTATTTAGGGATTTGCTTTTTGGGGTGTAGTGTTTTGAAGTAGATTTGCGATTTCTCGTTTAACACTGATTGTATACTATGTAAATGTTGTTTATGTCCTCCTATGGGTACGCGTTCCAGAATGTGAGAACCTCATTTAGAATTCATGAAATTCTATAAATATATATTTCTTTAATAGAAAAACCACATGAGATTATAAAGAAAAAACTGAAAGAGCTTCAGTCTTGTGCTATTCTTGCCAGGCATTTCTAAAATTAATTTAATCTAAGATAACTTAGGAAAAATTATAGTTCTTAAATTTCCAGTTTGATATAAACGTAATCATGTTAATATATGAAGTGCTTAGAGTACTTCATTTTAACTGGAAAAGAAACGCTAGGAAAGGTAAACTTAGAGTAAGAGTTAAATACATAATGTATTTTTCATTTTACTTACAGATAAGGAAGTTTGTATGAAAGAGTTGGGATGTTTTAAAATAACAGACGATTTCAAACACTTAATCCATAGACCAATCAACGTCTTACCTCATGACAGAGCTACGATTAACACTAAGTGTCTCCTCTACACAAGAAAAAATGCCAAAGAATCCCACCAACTCATTGCCAGAGATAAAAGCACATTTGAGGAATCCCATTTCAACCCTGCAAATCCTACAAAATTTATTGTCCATGGTTTCATGGACAGTGAACTTTATGGCCCATGGATGGTGGTAAGTGTGATTAATAACTAAAATTAAGTAAGTTTTTCTATACAATTTTATCTGATACCACTTTCTTACTACATAAAGTAAAAATTTCAAAAACAAAAATCTAAATAAAAGTGTATAAAGTTTTTTTTTAGTTATTTACGCTTTTACGAAAAAAATGCAAGTGAAATTAATCTAATATTACGACTTAAAATGAAAGGAGTAAGAAAGTTTATTTAAAAGGTGACTCTCTGACTACTTTCGGAACTTTTTATTTTGGAACAGCGTATAAATGATTTTTTGTTGTTGTTAATGTCATTATTTAGTGTCAGTTGAATTTAAACATCCATATAAAATTATTATTAAAATATTGCTACAGTAAAATGTATTGGAGGGTAATTTTTTGACAAAAAGGGGAGAAAGCTTGACATATTTTCAAATGACAGAAGAAGAGAAGACATACGACATATCTTTAAAACATTCTCCTTTTTTGAAAACTGTTCCATAATAATAATATTTTCCTATGTACAGCTAGGACTTTTATAGCGGGGCTGAAATAGAATTTTTGAAAAGTTCACATTATTTGCAGAACTATTAGCAATTGAAATAATAGGGTAGTTTTTGCTACAATTTCTTTGCTCTGATGTAATGAATTATGAATAAATCCTCTTCTAAAAGTTCTGCTCAATACCGGTATAGAAGACGTGTCTATATATATAGTCAAAGTATTATTACTATACCAGCTTTTTTAATAAAAACAGAATGCGTTTTGAAACACATGTCATTCTTTCTTCCTTTTTCGCCCAAAAATTGCATCTAAATTATTTTTCCATGTAGTGTTACTCTTCAAAATTATTTTATGTCCATATTCTAATTCAACTGACGCTAAATATAAAAAAAGTTAGTCATTTAAACTCTTTTTCAAAATCACGGTTCCGAACGTTGTCAGTCACCTTGAGAGTGTCCTTTATTTTAATATAATGATTCATTGTTATTTCTAAAATAAGAATAAGACATATTGCCTCTGATAAAATACATTTAAGACGAATTCAAGTAATTTCTGGAATAATTTTTTAGATTGTAGTGTTGTGTTTGTCAATATTACTTTCATTTTACAATTAATCAGATATGCATTTCAAATCTACAATATAGTAAAACATGTTTTTTACATTAATCATTTCAAGGGAAAACGTTTTATCAAACCATTATTTAAATGACATAAAATTATATAAATGTCTGTTTGAAAATAGAATTCATAATCTGTTGAGTGAGAGTTTATATTAATGAAACCCTATAAAGCCCACACAGAGCACGAGGGCTATTGGCGATAAACCTCGGTCAAGTGACGAGGACGAACCTGAACTGACACCCTCTCTCCAAACAGCCACAGTAAGGTGGGGACTTTCTGCTCTGATACTTTTGACAAGCAGATGCTCCTCTACATGGCGAGTCTTCAGTGGCACCAGAACTCTAACCCGCTGCACGCCGGTCACGAGTTTGTGACTTTAACCACTAGGCTACCACGACCACTTTAAAATCCTTTATAGCAGCCTGTTAAAGGCTTCGGTTTATTATTCAGTACTCATTCCATATTTGCAATTGCTGTTAATGCCACTTGTCTGACTATGTCAAATCGAGGCCCATGAAATTCATCGCTACAAAGGGCTATATGTACACCTGTCGTTAGCTGTAGCTTTGAGCACCATACAGGTGACAGTATGATTTGGCTCACCTCAATTTTGAGGGAGAACAGCCTAAAGTTGGTCTGGGGCCTCTCACCTTTCTTCCCCCTCCACCAACCTCACGAGAAGACTTAAGGCTCGACAGCTATTCAGAGTACCCCCATGCCACAAAGGCACTATACATTTAAAACATCAAAGCCTTCTCCTAGATTCGAACCCAGGCATTAAGGCACAGCAGTTAGCGTCACTAAACACTATTCCACATGGGCGACTCTCTGTATATTTGTCATTATTGCTGCTTATTAAAATTTGTATTTAGCGAGTAAAAATCTGCTAATTTTTTATATTGTATCTGTATACTTTCCTCTTTTATTCAGTTATCGGGAATTTTTGGTTTTCGGAAAATCTTCAGTTCAAAGAGGAAACAGAGTTGTTTATTCATTTCCACATTTTCTTTTGCTTTCGATTAAAATATTTCGAGTTTTAAAACTTTGCATCACTCGACAGTAAATGCTGATTTTTCAATTAATCACTTTCAAAATATCTCAACTCATTCTTTGCTGTCAAAAAGTGCATTCACATATTATTATATGAAATAAATATGCTAATGATAGCTGCGAAAACTTCATTCCGGTGACAAGTACAGCTTTCTATTTGATGAACTTATCACTCTTAATTGTATTAAAAAATTATGCATGTAAAAATGATATTTTTGATCTTCACATAATTCCAAGGCAACTGCAAACTTATGGGAAAATGCAAATTTCTTTCTTTCATGTAATTAATGCTTTGTTGTAGTATTATTAGACTAGCTAAATAGGAGATAAAGGCTATATATAATTCCGATTTAAATCTGGAGGAAATGTCATAATTTGAAACTTTCATCTCTTTTGATAATATATCAGAACCCATAAATAAAACTATAATATTATAATTCTACACCCAACACTTTTTTACATGGATATGTACCTTAGAAAACCATGAAAAAAGTAGTGTAAAAAACACATGCAACACATATGGTAAATTTGGAGATATGTTTCCCAACTTTAAAAAATCGTGTTAGAGGAAAAATCGCTAAATATTTTGCCAAAAAAACATGCAAAAAAAGTAATAATGAAATCCACGTTACATATTTATGAAACAAAAACTCATACAATTCATTTTATTATAAAAAAGTTAAATTAGTGTACGCTGAAAATTTAATTTATAATTACATATAACACATAAAAATTCAAATTGAAATTAAGTATGAAATTTTAACAAACTATTCACCACTACTTGATAACAAGTTTACACATTTATTACAAACTGGATCAAAAATGCTGGAATTAGTTATTATCAATAGTATCGATAATAACTAGACTTAGAACAAAGTACGTAAAAGGAATGAAAATCTCAACTGGTGGACAGAGAAGTTCCACAAATCCTTTTTCCCAAACTGCCATTATGTTCAACTGTTTCCACAAGATATCCTCAGTTGCCCAGCAATTCACACACAAGCCAGGCTTTTCAAGATCAACCCAGAAGATTTTATCTTATCTGATAAAGCTGTTGAGAGGTGGCTGAAGCTGTCTTCGACAGCTTCGGAGTGATCTAAAGTTTATTTTTTATTATCAATCTGCACATCAACACGCCAACAACACAACAATCAAAAATGCTATCATCAACAGATGTGTCGGACATGTTTAGCTTTTGATTGAAATGAAGAAAATTTCGTTCGTTATTAACTGTCTGGGGGTTTTTTTAAGTTGCGTACATAAAATTTTTGATATCCTGCAGTAAAAAAATTGGTTACGTTGAAATTTTAATGCATGCTTTGTGTGTCAGGATCATGAGTAAGAAAATGTCGTTCCCCATTTGTAGCAAATTTTAAGCCCTCATGCATTAAAGAAGCTGTTAATGGCTGAACTTTATCTTCGACTTCGTCATTAACGGCTTCTTTATTACCATAAACTGTCAGAAATTCGATCAAATCATACTCATCCAAAGGGCGCGAAACCCCAATTTTTTTTGGAATTCGTGCTAGAACAAAAACTTTGTGTAAAGTAAAAAAAATCCTTAAATTTTTGTAACATGTTATTTCAAAATCGTGTAAAAAAAAGATCGAGCAAAAAAAAATAGAGTTGGGTGTATTTTTTACTCCACTTAATTAAAATTGTTATAATAATTGTTTCTTTCTAGGACATGAAAGATGAATTTCTTATGCATGGTGATTACAACATTATCGTTGTAGACTGGAGTGGTGGCAACAAACCTCCATATTATCAAGCTACATCTAACACGAGAGTAGTGGCTGCAGAAATGGAATTGATAGTGAAAGCTTTAGAGGTAGGGATATTTATCGTCATATTGCAATATAGTTCTATTCCAATTTTTTAAAAAGAATCATGGCAATATAATTTTTTTGAAAAAAAGTTGGAATTTTATGTAAGTGGAAAAATTTAACTGAAAATAAATTTTTTTAAAATTAAAGAAATGCGATTATTACAAAATATGTTTTGCATGAATATGCTGCCTTGGAAACAAATAGTTACAGCAAATTTGACTAGACAAATCGACTAGTCAAAGATGACTTTCAAAAGAAAAAAAAACTTTTTTTTTTATTATTTAAAATTTCGCTTCAGCTCTCCCTATTTACCATCTGTTCCTGACGTTATTCTATGTTTTACATTTTTTTTTAATTTTTTTCCCCATTTTCTCTTGTTTTTAATTTTTTTTGTGTTTCTGTGTCCCCTTTGATTCGAGGAGTCTATTCATTTCTAAAATAATACAATGACATAAGCAAAGGGTTTCTTTGTTATATAATTATGAGTTAAATTATCCAGAAATCTTAATCCTGAGATTTAATTATTCCAAGTTATCTTATCTAAGAAATTCGGTTTCATTGCAGTGATGTTAGTACTAATCAATGTAGTACGGAATTAATTTTGTAGCTCTAGAATAAATTTGGTTAGTAAAAAACGCAGTTCTAAAATATCTATGAAAGCAAGAAAATATGTTTTTTAAATAAAGAAAATCTCTTATATCAGTTTAAAATATTTTGATTGCATATTTTCAAAGTTTTTTTTCCCATTTAATGAGTATAAAATTAAATAGAATGTTGAATGAATAATTTCTCAACATTAATTAATTTCCTTCCTTAGTATATCATCATATTACTCGTCTCATTAATTCTAAATAGTATTTTGTACATTGAAAAAAACTGCTTTTTACCCCCCTAAACGTATTTTTTCAATCTCTAACAATTTTTAGAACATGTTTAAAAATCAAAAAAATTTTAATTGCTTTCAAATATAAAGCTTATATTTATTTTTTAATGGAAAATAAAACTCCTTTCCTGAAATTAAATAGTTTTTAAATTTTCTCTTATGGACTTAAGACCGCAATTACATTTTTCGATAACTCTTAATTGCATATTTATTTTTTCAAACAATAAAGGGAGAATTCGCGCTAAGAATTCAATTTTCTCAAAAGTAGAAAAATATTCTAAAAACTTCTTTTTTACTAAATGCTCTCAAATATCAGACTTGCGCATATACTTAATGCTTTTAACTTTCAATTTCTTATATCCTGTAAAGAAGTTATTAGTCTAACGCAAATATATATTTTTTATTTTAAAGTGAAATTGCTCTTTTTTATCTCTAGTTCGGTTTTTTTTCTTAATTTATATTTGCCTTTGTGAAAGCCATTAAAGCACATTTCAAATCATCTAAATAACAAAAAGAATGTACTGTAGGATTTACAATCCATTACTTACTTCCAGGACATTCGCTAAAAGTATTCAACTAATGTAAAGCAAAAAAAAATTTGTGTGTGAGTTTCTTAAAAGGATTAAAGGAGAAAAGGATTATTTGATTTTTTTTATTATTATAGATGTCTATCTTATTGTTTATTTAACCAAGCTTACTTGGTCATAGAAACATACTTTAAAAAAGAATTGCATATTAGGTATTAATTCAGAATGCATTAATGCTTTCCTTGAAATTTTTCTTTACTTCTTTCTTATCTTCAGTAATACACTTCCAATTAATGAAAAAAAGTATTTAGAATATAATTAAGTAAATAAAACCTCAATATATCTTTAAGATGGATTATAAGTTAATCACAACATTATATTTATTAGAGCATAATTACTGGTATTTCTATATAGACTGTTCTTCATAGACTGTTGAAGAATATATGTGTGCATACTGTATGTGCACATAACATTTACTCAACAATCAATTTCTTAAAAATGCCTATCAGAATCACTGCTTAGAACTACACGCAATTATCAAAAATTCATTTAGATATCACAAGTATTGCTAGTTTATATGTAAAATTAACTTCTATCAATTTGCTTGTAAAAAAGCAATTGAATTAAGAATGTAATAATTAGTAAACAAAAAGTTATATATATATATATATATATATATATATATATATATATATATATATATATATATATATATTGTATTTGTATATGTATAAAGAACTTATTGTTTGCTAATTATTACGTTCTTTATGGCTGAACTTCAAATTTCCTGCCTTAGAAAAGGTGTGATAATGCTCTTAAATTCGATACAAGATCTTTTAGAAATTAATAAAATCTTCAGAAAATAATGAGTTAAATTTATTATATTAACGTTAACTTTTTGTTAGTTTTTTTTTAATGAAAAAGTAAACTTCGATACTGAGATCAAAATTGCATGAAATCTTCCTTCACCGAAGTGTAAAAAAATCTAATCAAATTATAGTGATTTTTTTATCAAAACAGAATAATACAAAGCATCACCATTGATGTGCAACCATAAAATGTTTTATATAACAAACACTTTATATAAATACATAAATAAGTAACATTGCGCGCGCGCGCGAGTGTGTGTGTGTGTGTATGTTCATTGACTTTGACTTTTATCCAGTTTTTTCTTTTTTAATTTCAATATTATTATTAGCATTGGAACTATAATCGTATCAGAGTATTTCAACTTTATGTTATTGGTGTTCAATGCTAGAATATTTTAATACTGTGATAGTAATTGATAATTTTTGATTGCTAGAAATTTTTTGGAGCAAAACGAGAAGAATTTCATATAATTGGTCACAGTCTTGGAAGTCATATTGCTGGTTATACTGGTGAAAGGCTGAAAACCCTCGGACGAATTACAGGTTAAAAGTTTTCTCTTTTCAACAGAAAGCATAATTTTTCAAATAAAATTTTATTGAATAAAATAGTAAAATATTTCGTAAACGTTGAATATACGAGGAATGAATTTTACTTTTTAAGTGCTTTTATCTTTCCATGCAGAATTAGTTTTAATTAATAAAAGTTTTCAGTCATTTTATTAATGAAAGAAAGAAGAAAATGTAGCTATATATATATATATATATATACATTCCCCAAAAAAAGCTCACTGATTTGCTTCTGTAAATATTTGGAATAAAGATATTTATACACACAGTACAGTCTATTCTAATGTATATAACTATCAAAATTTACTTAAAAATTTCTTTGACAGAAAATGTTTCCGTTTACTAAATACAAAATTTTTCAACTAAATAAATCTTATTATATCACTTTTATAATACTTGTGTGTGTGTGTGTTTCCATTTATTCTTTAATACAATAATACCTCGACTTACGCTACCCCTACTTAACGCGAATTCGAAGTTACGTGATTTTCAAATCTCGTCGGTTCGTCTTTTTTTTCCCCGTCACTGAAACTGAGGCTTAATCAGTGCCAGAGCCTGATAAAATTCGTAATGTAATTGAAGTTGTCGATCTTGTCAGGCAAATAAATTTAGAAGTGGATAGTTATGATGTTCAAGAATCCCACAATCAGGAGCTGACGGTTGATGAGCTCATAGAAATGCACGAGCAAAAAGCAAGGAATTGAAGAACTTGAGTCTTTAGACCCAGTCCAATCAGAAGACCAAATGACGATTGGGAACTTGACAGAAGATTTCAGTTTAATTGAAAAAGGGTTTCAAATTTTAGAAAATACTGATTCCAACGAAGAGCGTACTTGTTCAACAAAACAAGGAATAAAAAAATTATTAGCATTCTACCAGGAATTTTGCGGGAGAAAAAAAAATGACTTCGAGCCGGCAGACTACTTCGTTAGATTTTATGAAACCTTCTGCATCAAAATAACTTCGGTTTGCGGTTTTGTATTTGCGTCATCTAAGATTTTCTTTGACATTTTTTCCCTAAATTGTTATTTCTTTCGTCTCCGACCCCTCCTAAAAATAATTTATACGTATTTATATACGAAATCATATCCCAACTTAAGAGAATTCAACTTACGTGGTTATCACCCAGCCCCACCTATCGCGTAAGTTCGGGATATTACTGTATAATGTGTTTTCTTAGAACTTTATATACATCAACTTAAGTGTTTTAAACTCTTTAATACATTATATGTTAACATGATACAATTACAGGTTGTGATCCTGCTGAGCCATATTTCCAGAACATGCCACCAAGTGTGAGATTGGATGCCACAGACGCTGATTACGTTGATGTTATCCATTCCGATGCCACAGATATTATGTTCATAGGTGAGGGGTGAATTATATACATGTTTATGATGTAAAACAGCTAAATTTTAATTTTTTTGTTTTGTTTCTAACAATATAATTGCTCAAAAAGTAGCTTTTCTCTCTTGATGTACTAATAGATTTCAGAAATAATAATATCTTTCTAAACACTTATAACTATTTGTCTAATTTTAGTTCAGATGTAATAAGGCATCATTTCTTAATTGAGAGAGTGTCGTTATTTATCTTACAATGAAATTTTTAATTTTAGAAAGAGTCGACCAACCGAATGGTAGCAAGTAGTATCACTTTTCAACATAATTTTCGGAAGTTCAAAAAATGCATATCTTCCTTATTCTAAATTCTTAAGCATAGTTCTAAGAGAATATTTAATTAAATTTTAAGAAGTGGCCGAGAGAATCAAAATAAATTTCTCATCATGGAATCCGTACCCATAAATTCCATACTGATGAGGGAGGGGACTGATGCCAGAGAAAAATTTGAAAAGGGAAACTAAAATGTATTAGACAAAATGTAATTATTTTTATACGTAGATGGGGGGGGCAGTCTTCTGCTTTCAGTTTTTGCACTCTCTTCATATATGAAATTAGTCCATTTTTTCATCTATATTAAATCTCCTAGCGTACAACTAGATGCAGGCTGTGTAGAAATGTTCTTGTGCTGTATAAGGGTTTAAATGAACAGAAAGTAAGACAGTTTCTTCCACTCGAGAGGAAATTTAAAAGTTCTTTTTTACACTGAAATATCCAATTTCGAAAAATTATAGATGCACACATTTGAATATTTTCTAATTATGCCTTTTCTTGTAAGAATCTATCTATGTACAACTACTGAGTAACTGATTAGCTCCTGTTTGAAGAATCATACTTCAGATGAATATGTCAAGTAGGATTCTTCGAATCATCTTCAAATTTGTGTGGTGACCATACTATGGATGCTTTCAGTTTTCATTTTTTAATACCAATTCAATGTATAACTCTGTGCATTAACATAAATTTATAAATATGTTCAGATAATTTAAGAAGCAATCTGTATTATTTTCTGAACCAATGAGTGGTTAAAAAAGAATTTTTTCCAAAATTCAAGTTAATAATTAAAGAAACAATTGCATAAAGGTGGTATTTTTCAGGAATTTTATATTCAAACTTTAATTTAGCTTTAATGGAATTTGTCTAATAAGCTTGGGAAGTATACCCCCGTGGGTGATACCTCACTCCTAAGTTAACTTCATGATCTAGAGGTGTGGGAGTGAATGAAGAACCAGGCGTTGCCATGATCTTAAAATGTCTTTATTAAGATCTTAACTTAAACACTAACAATGATAATATTTATATTATAACTTAGCGGATCTGAGGTGAGAAAACACACAATACGTATTACCAAATAAGTGCGATCTTAACCACTATATATTTAACTTTCCCTTCTATTCCTAGTCTCTGTTTATATCATAGTTACTAATGGATACTAGAAATATCCTACATTAATTTCTTGTTTAATCGCAATCCTCTCGGATCCTCAATATCTTCAGATTAACTCGCGTGGAATTGGATCCACCTTGACTTGATCGTTCTGTCACGGATAGCTAGCTTCACACTCAACGACGGCTTTTTTCTCTTCCTTCAGTTCAAGCACTTAAACCAGACTAGCATAATCACTTCCCAATAGGTCATCCGCTTACGTTAAACTTCTGTTATTTAAAATATTTTTAATTTGCATGTTCACGTTTCACTTCTGGATTTGGTTGGAAAGAATTTGCCTTTTTCAGCCCCAAAGAACCCAAGAAGAGATTTTTGTAGAAAACGCGATGAGCCCGTCACAAGCTGTATGAAATATCGTGTAATTCATGAAAAATAAAACGTAATTATTTTACGGATGCTAATACAAGAATTATTATTACTTATATGTTATTGAATATAATAAAAGCACACAGTTACTAATTTTATTTGATTTATTAATTTTTTTGTTCTTGTGAAGGATTTGGCATGAGTCATCCAGTTGGACACGTGGACTTCTTCCCCAATAATGGACGCAATCAACCAGGATGCAAGTCAGCAAAATTTAAATCTTTCATCACAGACGGCCTAAATGAAGGTAATTACAAGAAAGTTCTCGACAAAAATTTATAATTGTAGCTTAATAAAACTCTGAAACTCACCGCTTTGCATGCACTACTTTGCCTCATATCGCAAAATCAAGGGTATAATTTGTGACGTTCAATTTTACACACGGTTCTGAGTATTCAGTAGTTAACAACTTCTTTGCGAACTCGAAATATTTTTCATATGATAAAAAATTTGTTCACTTAAATACATAAAACCAAAAGCGATAGCAGAGTACATGCAATTTTCTCTCTTCAAATTATTAAATCACTCCAGCAATGGCATTCGAATAATTTACAAAATAGCTGTAGATTTATTTATGGAGTTATCATTCGGGCTTTTCTTATTTCCGTAAATGTCCATAGTTTTGAAATCGAACAAGGCCCATTACAAATTTATCAATTTCCATCCATGCAAAAATTGACAAATTTATAGCGTAGTGTAGAGTGCCACTGAGAATTGCTCCACATGTCATATGTTGCTAATCCTTGTTTTAGACGATCAAATCTTACAAAAACGCGTACAAAATTTTATAAACTTTCACATTCCAAGTCTCTCTTCTGTAAAAAGTTACTTCACAAAATATTATTTCCTTAAACTTCTATTACTACATTCTCTTCACAGACGATTTCAAGATCAAACTGTAAGCTGCTGCTTTAAAGAACTAAGATCTATTTTCATTTTTGATCCCGTTATCACAATATACCTATTTCACAAATATTAAACTTTGAAAACATTAAACACATAAACTTCTCTTTTTATAAATATAAATCTACGACGAATTTTTATGCATATATTTTTGCCATTATACTGAAAGTAATTGGCATTTTGACTTGAATACTTTGTAAAATAATTTCCCCATGTTACGTATTGTTAAAGGAACCAAGTAGCTAAAGAATACTAACATATTTTAAATGCGCAATTTTAACGCTCCAGATGTCAATTGATTGCATATTAAAGTCACGAAGATTCTGCCCTTATGAGTACATCAGAGATGTGCTGTATTTTGAAATAAATATTTATTGACGAAAGAAAACCTTTCAATGCTCAAACTTAATTATTTGTTTTCAGGTCTGGTTAATTTGGAATATATTTCTAAGCCATAACAATAATCTGCAAAATTGTATTTATGAAAGAAAAGGAAAGGCTTGTAAGACAATAATCTGAAAAAGTCATTTTCTAAAGTGCACTCTGTTCCAATTACTCATTCGTTATTCAAAACAATTCTGAGCTGACTTTTTTAAAAAAAATTTTGGCTTGGTGAACTTAATCTTACTTGTTTAAAACCCTTAAAAAACACACCCAATCTTTTTTTCAATATATTTTAATAGTGCATTCAGTGAATTGTTTTTTAAAGGAAACAGGCGGAGGAAGAGTTTATCCATGGAAGAAAAGCTCCTTATAAACATCAATTCTCTGGTATTAGGCGAATGAGCCTTTTCTATTGAAAGCAAAATCTGTGCCGTATCTAGGACACATCTATGAATAGAAAGGAAATTGTGTTCTATAGTACGGAAATTAAACTCATTAAATCACAACGGATGAGCAACAAGTCATTTGTAAATGCCCTCCCTTCTTTAAAAGAAGGAAATGAAAACCAAAAAAAAAAATTTGACGGTTTAAATAGTTCTTTTTCTATAAAAGCATGCCTTCGAATTTTTCTGGTAAGGTTTTTAAAACCTGTAATCATGGAAGTAGAAAAGAGGGATAAAAAATTATTTTGAGAGCTTCAGACTTTAAAAAAAATTTTTTATTAGAATAAAAATCACTTGCTTTTCTTGAATAAGAAATGCTAAACAGCAAAACAGTGCGTAAAATAAAATATAAATATTTCATTCGTTAATTTTATAATGTGGTCTGAATTATTTTGTTACAACTGTTGAAAAATTTTCTTTTAAAAAAATGTCTTGAATTTTAATTACTTTCGCTTGTATTGTTTAATTCATTTTGAAGAAGAAAGCAAAAACACACAGACAAATATTTTTAGCAATAAAAATTAAATTCTCCATATTATAAAAGTAAGAGAGATTTATTTGAGAAAGTATATAAATATTACCTAAGTATATATATACTATCAAAATTTTGATTTATTTTTTATTTCTTATAAAAGGAAAAATTAGACTGATAACTTGTTTTTTTTTTTTCATAATTTAAGAAACATTGAATTATTTTTATTTTCTAGTTCTAAGATGATACATGGATGTTTTATTGTTTGTGGAATGGAAAAAATTCCATTTTAAATGCATTACTTATATTTTTTGATTAAATAAAATTTTTCAGTAATTTTTAAATTTACATATAATTTACTCTTCCCTCGAAGTAGGAGTTTATGAATTTTATTTAAATACTCTGAATATTAAGAGAATTAATTAGAAAATAAAATATTCACAAAACTAAAGTATCATTTCTTAAGTTGTAATTTATTTAAAAACAATATGTAATTTTTCCTCATATGGAAAATTAATTAATCACTTTTCTTAATCATTCTTAGTTTAAAAAAAACGTGTTACTCTTATCCAATGTGAATATTTGTGTATTAATACAGGCCAAGAAGAGAAAGAATATTTAAATCACAACTTGAAGTATTCTTATATATCAATCTGCTTGAGAACTTAATTTCTTTTTATAATAAATAGCAACACCTGAGTCAGAATTCTTACAAAATGTATAATAATTTGCTATAAAGAAGAATTTCCAATTATTTGTCTTTTGTAATTGTATTCCATTCACATGGAAATTTCAAGCCATTTTTAAATATATTTGGTTTCATATGCATCATAGACATGCATTAAAAGTAGGCAACCTTTCCAAAATTTGAAGAATAAAAAGTTTAATTAAACAATTCTAAAATATTCTGAATATTTTTGGCAATATATTTCAACACATGTACGTACGTGCATGCGTGCGTATTTTATCTTACTTCATTCGATTATAAAAGAAATTTTCTCAAGTCAATCAGTTTTAAAGAATTATATGTTTCAGTGTTAAACTAATAAGTATCCTAGCTTGTGTGTGTGTGTGTGTGTGCTCCAGCTTTAATATTAGAACTTGTATTTTATAATAAATCATAAAATTTTAAAAAATTTTATCAACTCTCAAATATGAATACTTATTACTAACAGTAAAGTTATGGTGGCAAATGTTGCCAGTGTCATTTCATCGCCAGAGGTTTAAAAGAATTCAAATAAATTCAGTAGTTTCATGATCTTTGTCTTATCTTTCAATTCTGTTTTATCTTTTACTTAGGACTATTAACTTGGTTAAAATGATTTTAAACTAAGATACGCATGAGATTTCCCATTAACTTGTATGCTATTACATGCTTGGTTGGTTTTCAAATATATAAACGTCCACGTAAATAACAAGTAGGCTTTTTCAGAGCAAATCCTAATTAATTCTGGAACTCTCTAATTAATACAACAGATTTACTTTTAACAAGAAATAAGTGTTAAGAATTCCCACTTCATCTCCAGAAGAAAGCATTAGTCAATAAAAAGGTGCTGCTTGTGTTTGGTAGCAGAGTGGTAGAATAAAGATCTAAAAGGGTCTCTCTCTCTCTCTCTCGGAAGTTGCGCGCGATTTGAGATCTACAGAGATTTTGTCACGAAATTGACTGTGACTGTATAGATTGATCGATAAAAGAAGGCTGTCAAGCCTAATAACTATGTACTATATTCATTATCTTGTGTGTATAGTTCATGGAAGTTGTGTTTTTCAATTCCTACAATTAGCTCACACTCTCTCTCTCTCTCTTTATTTATTTATTTATCTTGGCGGAATTTTCAATCGTTAATAAAATACATTTTAAAGAGCTCAATTCAGCTGAAATCTTATATACATGATTATTTTGGATGACAATACAGTAATTTAATTATAATTAATAAAAATTAATTGATTAAAACTAATTATTCAAAGAATTACAAATTCAGTCATGTTGGCATTACTTTTGGCGACCCTTTGGCGACTTGTGTCAAAACTTTAAAAGTTTTTTTTTCTCATATGTTAAAGCATTCAGTTGAACTGAAATTTTATATACACGATTGTTTTGGATAACAATACGATACTTTCATGATAATTAATAAAAATCAATTACCACTTAATGTTGTGATTCTTTCCTATGTATATACATATTTATATTAGTTGTAACTGTTTAATAAAAAGTAGCTAAAACAAAAATTTTCTTTGTTGATCTAAGTAGGAATTGACTTAAAAAATTTTTTTCATATTACTTGTTTTTAACGATGATTTCTTTCTGACCATGCAAGAATCACCTAGAATAATAATACTGGTAAAATCCACACACAACAAAGCAAATTCAAAGTTCACACAACAATATAAATTCGTGGTCACAATATTGCATGATCCCAATGAAACGCACTTTGATTTCCCTGAATCGTTTTTATATAGGCTAGGAAGAACTTTTAAGTAACTCTTTTGAAGTTTTCTAGTTAAATAGTCATTTTAGAATCTTCTTGGGTTTTTTAGGGACATCTGCTTTTGTTGCCAAATTTCGCGACATTAAGCAACTAAATTTGTCACCAACGACACTTCAGCTGTGATATTATTGAAGAGTATTCTCTTTCTTGGTCTCCAAACGATCTTTCTGGTTCAAGTTCCTTTTCGGCAGAGAAGCGAAATATCAAGAAAAGTCTTACCAATACGTTTTAATGAGTGCTAGGGTTCGCCTCAAAGATATTTCCTGAAAACTAATGTAGAATGGTAAAAAAACATCCGTGAAGCTAACGTTTTAATTTGAAAATGTATGTAAAGTGTATTATGGCCTTTTCCCATTATTTTATTTATTGATTAAACCTATATATCTATTTTACAGGAGCCAGACGTTTTGCAAGTTGTAACCACCAGCGTTCTCTTGATTTCATGCATCATTCCATAAATTATAGAAAAATAACTCCCGTTGGCTTTGAATGTCCAAATTGGCAGGATTTCTTAGCCGGAAAATGCGCTGAATGTGGACCAGACAAAAAAAGATGTGCCATTATGGGAATTAGAGCAGATGAATACTATCAATTCAGGAATACTTCTATTCAACACGTTATGTATTTACAAACCTCCGGAAAAGCACCATATTGGCGTAAGAATATCGTTTTACTGTAATTTTAACCATCTTTAGTGTTGTTTTTATGAAATATGCTATTTCAGCCAATATATGCTTATTTTTCACTTATTAATGAAAAAATACATAATAACTATTTTTTACTATAATTTCATTAAGAAAAGTAAGGTTTTTATGCTAACTGTGTTGTAACTAATATTTTACATAATGTTTGATTTATTGTATAAGGAAAAAATAAGTTTTTAAGTTTAATAAAATTCTTAAATAGCGTTGTTAAAATTGCTTGTCAAAAAGTGCTCATATTTTACACCAAAGTAATGACTGTATTTTTATTGATATTAAATTCGCATAAAATCCTTGCATAGAAAAAGGAATAGTCATGCTTTATAGTTTCGAGGTTTTCAAACGCACTAATGGTTATATAAATCAAGAGGAGAAATAATGCAAAAACTTAGATGCATATTTTAGTAAAAATTTTTCAGGAATTCCCCAATTGCTGTTCATTAAGTTTTATATATTGTACTATCCAATATAGCAACATGTCATATCTCATGCATGTTCAAAATTAGACTTTTATGAATGACAAATTTAGAGAAGTGAAGTGATTATAAGAAGTTCGGAGAAATTAGAAACTTTCTAAACAGCACCTAACCATCAACAGATACTAAATAAATGAAACGTGTGTTTTACAACTGAATGAGTAAAAGGCATCCCATAATTCATTTTCACTCCTTAATTAAAACTAATTAATCATTTGATGCTCTGGATAAATCATTTCACTTCCGAATTTTTTTTTAAACTGCTCCATTTTTAATGAATGCAATCCTGTAATAAAATGAAACTGATGAATATGTGAATCCTCCCCATTTACACCAAACTTCTATTAATTTAAAGTTAATTTATCAATGAATTATCATACTCTTTACATACGCTTACCAGAATTCTAGAGGGATCTCCTAAAAACTGTCATTTAGACTCTTCTAGATTTAATTAGGGATAATTCTTTTTATCACCACAAATTTGTTGCCAAGGTTTCTCCTACCTATTTAGCATTATTCATAGTAATACCCTCCTTTTATACCTACAAACCATCTTTCTGGCCACAATACTTCTTTTCCTGGGCTATAATTTTCCGCAGTGATACATTTCCTACAGTTCTACTAGTAGTTTAATACAAAGATAGTAAAATTATTAATTATAATTGTAAAAATTGCAATTTGAGAATTTGAGACCCGTTAATTTATCACTCATTCCCTTAACTAATTGTATTTCTTAATGATAAAAGAAATACCGTCATACATTCAGCCCCATATAAAAGTAGCAATTATTTATCTTATTTGTCATTTATTTAAATTACTGTAAATTATTTCTTATATTTCTTTTTATTCAGTTTTGCTAATTTCTTTCCAGTCTACCATTATCAAATAAGGATGAAACTTTTCAAGCCTAGAACTTCTTACAAAGATGTCAAAGGCACCATTGAAATCACATTGTTCGGATCTAAGGCAGATGAATTATTCCACGTACAAGAAAAGTGAGTTAATATGTTTCACATTCAAATAATCCTATTTCTTATATGAGAAAAAGATTTATTTTTCATATATACTTTTAAAGAAACAACTTTAACCAAATAATATATATATCCTACTTTTTACTTTAATAAGGTACAGAAAAAAAATCATAAATTAAACCTGTGTATTAAATACTAACCATTAACCATTTATAAATTTAATGTAGTATGAAAATGTACGAGAAGAAGCTATATGAAGTTCCCATTGAATTATATATATATATATATATATATATATATATATATATATATATATACACTCTGTCGCAAAATATATGCACCCAGAAGAAATCAAGCTACAATCACGAAACTCGGCAAGAATGTAGTCTGGTAAGAGATATGCAAATGATTAAAATTTCGAAGCCAATGAGACAAGGCTAAGTGTGCTATGCGCATATTAGTTGCGCAACTGGGAGAGTTTAAAAGCATGAGTACGAGCGCCGTACGGCTATCCAAACGAATCTGATGACTTAGATAGACGATATTGAGACTTAGGATGCCTCTAAGACGTAACCGGCGGCAGTACGAGCAGCTGACGGACTTTGATAGGGGCCGTATAATAGGCCTCAGAGAAGCAGGTTGGTCGAATAGACGTATCGGCCGCCACCTCGGTCGGAGCGATATGGTAGTTGCTCGGTGTTGGCAACAGTGGATCACAGAAGGTAGAGTGTACCGTCGCGGAGGGTCAGGACGTCCCAGGAACACAAATGATCGCGAGGATCGTGCAATCAGAAGAGTGGCCACTTCGGCACCAACAACGTCGCTAGCATCGATTCAACGCCACTTACCTCCTTCCAGACATCCAGTGCCATCAAGAGAAACCATAAGGAGACGACTGACCGAAGTTGGCTTGAGGAGCCGACGTCCGCTAAGACGCTTACCACTGACCCCACATCATAGGCAGTGTCGACTGGATTTTTGCCGACCTCGGGCAACTTGGAGTGTGACAGACTGGAGACGTGTCATCTTCAGTGATGAATCCCGATTCAGTCTCAGTGCTGATGACCACCGCACACGTGTCTGGAGGCGCACCGGCCAGCGGTCCGATCCGGCATTTATTGTCGAGCGGCATACAGCAATTTCACAAGGTGTGACAGTGTGGGGAGCAATTTCTTGGGACACACGATCATCTTTAGTGGTCCTTCAAGGCACTTTGACAGCTCGCAGATACGTGGACGATATTTTAACGCCGATTGTGCTACCCATGCTATCAAGTCGCCCAGGTGCCATTTATCAACAGGATAATGCTCGTCCACATACTGCGCGACTCTCCCAACAATGTCTTCAAGGATATGACGTCCTACCATGGCCTGCCAGGTCACCAGATCTTTCGCCAATAGAGCATGTCTGGACGCGCTGGGAAGGCAACTGCAGCCGTCCCGAGATACAGGAGAATTAACTGCGCAGATGCAAAGACTATGGCAGGATCTTCCACAGGGGGTCATAAGTGATCTAATTGAATCAATGCCACGCCGAATTTCGGCTTGTATAGCTGCCAGAGGTGGCTTTACTACTTACTGATTTTTAACCTTTTGCAAGCTGTAACCGCTTAATAAAATCATATTTTGTTCTGAATTTTTAATCATTAGTTTATTTTCATATACACTACATGCATACCAAATTTCGTGAATGTAGCTCAATTTCTTCTGGGTGCATATATTTTTTTGCGACAGAGTGTATATATATGTATGTATATATGTATATATATATATATATATATATATATATATATATATATAGCAGTAATAAATTAAAAAGAAGACTAATAAATCCTAAAAACATCTTAATAACAAACCGAAAGGACCAAAAACATGGAGCCATTACAAACCAAAACAGAGAAATATAGCTATAGTGGAAAAAACTATTATGGTTTCCCGAGCTGTCACTGGCTTAGGACAGTGAGACAGGGTTAAACAGTGTCTTGAGAGATCTCAACCTTACCCTTCAGCGGAAACTTTTGACATAATAGCATAGGAGAAAAACCAAGGCAAAGGCCCAAAAACCCACGTGGGTGAATATAACATCAATAGAATAGAATTGAAAAATTAAATTACTATAGTAATCCGGACGAAATACACAAATATAAATATGTATAAACATAAATAATTGCAATAGAGGTTAATAATGATTATGACCAAAAGTAATAACAATGAAAATGTGCGAAAAAACTAAAAACTTACCCGATGTATTCCGATTCTAATAGCATACTAACGCCAAGCACAAAAAAACCGCATAACTAAAAATAATGGTGCCATCTATATATATTTTTAGTAACTACATTTATTATAAGAAAATTAAGAATATTATACTAAAAACTAAATGGAACTGTATATATTAAATAAAATAATTAAATAATTAAATATCTATAACTTTGAAGACATATATTTATGTATAAAATTAGCTGGATAATTATAGTCTAAGCAACTTTGAAAGAACTTTTTATAATTATTAATTTTTAAAACTTCTTCAGATACTAAATCTTTATTTCTTTTTATATAATTTAGAATAATATTTCTAAAAATTGAAATGTGAAGGGAACTATTCCAATATGACATTTTTATAACATCAAAATCAAAAGAGTATCTTTTATCAAAAATATTACTTTTTAGCGTATTATTTTCAACTTTTAATTGGAGATCTAGGAAATTTGCTGACTCTAAATTGCAATTGGTTTTTATTAAATTCAAATAGAGTGGATAATACTTTAAATTAGGAGTAAAGTCAACTTTATTGCTGAAAATAATTAAATCATCGATGTATCTGAGAAAGAACAAGAGTCTGTATCAATTTTTTCAATCTCGTAATAGTGTAAATAAATATGAGCCAGACTACTACTTGCTGGGCCACCTTGTGGCAGACCATTTATTTGTTGATAATAATAGTTATTATGAAATATGTAATTTTCTTTCAAAACAAATTGTATAATAGTATTAAATTTATCATAATTTATCAAATTATTTAAGGAATATTTAATATAGACATTTCTAAGTACTAAAATCATATCTTCTATATATATATAACTTTTATAAAAGAAAAAAATAAAGAATTAGGCGATTAAGAATTGAAAATTCAGTAAATTTTAATAAGTTAATTTCGGTGGTATTTTAAATATTTATCTTGCTTTATGATCTGAGATACTAGATGCTTTCAATTCTCTAAGCCTTTTTCAAATGTGCAATTAATTTTGTTAATGTAATAACCCGCAGAACACAATGACACCCAAATTAAATAAGTCATGCTTATTTTGAAATGCTTTTATATCACTTTACTCAAATGAATGAGCATTTATTGCTAAAAGAAATTTTCATGTAAGAAAATTTTTCCTGCAGTCTAACGTGTTACATTTTAAATATCTTTCAATCTCTTTCTTTTGGGTATATTTTAAAGTAATTTGCGGTGTTACCAGCTTTGTGTCTTCTTTTAAAACTTGATTTTTCACAAAATTCAATAACAAATCCGCAACAACACATATTTCAGTTCAGGAACAAAGACAAATTTATCATTTATACGCGTCAACGTAAAAAGATATTCAATTGAATTTCACATTCCTTTTAAAGTTAAATCTTTAATGAATTTTATTTCTGAGATAATTAAGGCTGACAATTTTAACACAAGTATGTCATAAAAATATTAATCTATCATTAACTATAAAATTACTAAAGATTATCATTCCACTAATTTATCATGGATTATCATTGATTAAAGTAGATTTTTTTATACGAGCTATCATTACCTTCCATTTAATATTTTACCATTCTTGGAGAAAAATCAAATTTTATCTTTTCAAGGGTAAGAATTCATTTCTCTTACGTCACATTATAAATGAAATATTTCGGTTTTCTTTTGAAAACTTAACTGGAATACTTTACAGAATTTATTATTTATTTATTTATTTATATTCTCAATGAACGGCATCTTGAGCTTTCGTAAAAATATCCAAGTAAAAATTTTCCTAGAAAAAAAAGCTTTGTAGATTTTATTATTAATTTCTAAGTGCCTATATCAGGACTGAGACAAACAATAAATAAAACTAGGATTTAAATCATTGTTTCATTCTTCCATAATATTCTCAGTTGGAGAAACATAACAAAAGTAAGCTTCTACTTAACGGGGTACATTAATTATAATTAATTTTAAATGAACAGGGTATATTAATTATAAGTAAGAGAATTGAGATAAAAGTTATAACTGCAACAAAAGACCCAACCTACATCTAGATTAGATTTATCAACGTCGTTAACTAATACACAAAATAGCAGTATCAATTTGTGATTAAACTTTCCTCATTCATGCCTGTTTTCTTTCCTTCCAATTGTTTAGAGACCAAACTTATATCGAAAAGCTTGAGAACGTAGTTTGTTTCATTTCTTACTCACTTAAGTCAACTAAACTTTTAAATTGATGCGAGACCGTAATTAGGAACATAATGCAAAAAAATTATTCAACAAACGAAAGATTATTACCTGTTGTTCATCCATTACTGAAGCAACTAACACAAAAAGTTAAAAATATATTTCTCCAGAAAGTACAAGAAACTTTATGAACTGAGCAAATAAACTTGCTCTGCAATCAATGTTCCGTCCAATTTATTTTATGTCCTTTCATTAACATCAAATTAGAAGAATATTCTATTGTGCACGCAGACGTTGATATAAAGAATGAACCAAATTTAAAATTTTCATATTTTACTGCTACTTAAGCACCTACTTTAAAAAGTCTTCAAATATGGATGCTATTTTAAGTCCCGGATAGCGAATTCAGAAGTAACATAGATAAAGAACACTGAATAAATTACAAAAAAAGAATCAAAAGTAAAGTAAAAGAATATAGAGAAAAGGTATAAAAAGACATTTTGCTCTCTCGAAACACCAAAGACGGTTCCGTTTGGGGAAATGCCACAAGGCATTCAAATAAAAAGCTTCCTGAATTTCCGCCCTTAATGGACCTAATGGTATCCCCATGAGTGACCCCACGAATTGTCACACATATACACTTAACAGATACGAAACTCTCCTTGAAGATTATTTTTCTCAGTGGAAAATTGCTCTAAATACCACAAAAACTGAAGTCCTATTTACCGCTAGAAAAAGATAAATCACCAATATTTATCTTCCAAATAATAAAGTCTCATAATCTCAACAGACTAAATATCCTGCTGTCATTATGGTTAAGATATCCGACTATACCCTAAAATCATGATTTTTTTCAAAAATTGACAAATTGTTTTTATGATTTAATTTTATAGGCCATCATATAAGCTTAATAAAAACACCAAGTGTTTTATTTTCTAATCACTAGAACAAAAATTACAAGTGTTTTAGTAAAAGCAGATGCCATAACTTTACACAAGATGACAAACTTTAAAATGCGTTTTACTCGAAATGTGTTTTTTGCGAAAAGTTCAAACGGGGACAGCGATTGCTCAAAAAGTTTTGAAAATAATTTGCTGAAATTTTTTGTGTATGCTATGTATAACAGTAGAAGTGTTTTGATTTTCAGATTTATCAATCGCTGCTTTATTTTAAAATTTACAGTCCTTTATGTGGATATAATCACTTTCTTTTTAAGCAATTTCGTATAATCACTAAGATAAAGTGCTCTAGGTTTTGTAAAAATTGAAATATCTCTTATCCTGAAGGTCATTTCAAACACGAATAATAAAATAACACATCAAAATTGAAAAATTAAGAAATTTCTCATAAAAATTTTGTACAGAGCGGGCCCCGTTTATGTAATTTTTTGTTCATTTTTACCAGTTTTTTCCCATTTTAATAATAATAATTTTTTTTCTGCTTTCAATTTTAAGATTTTTTCCTTAAAATATACTAAATAAATCTAAAAATCACAAAAAAATCCTCATATTTCCATTTTTTCAAAAAAAAGTTGTCGCAAGTAGTCGGATACCTTAAGTCATTCACTTTCAGACAATTCAATACACAAACTAAGAAAAATTTTACTAATACAACGCATAGTTTTTAATCCCCTTTATTTCATAAAAATATAAATTATATATATATATATAAATTAAACATCTAACAAACTGCTTATCTATAATCTGATCCTCAAACAACTCGTTACCAATGCCTCCCCACTCTGGGGACACACTCCAAAAACATATAAAATATCTAGAAAGAACTTAAAACGTAATTATTAGACAAATTTTAAATGCTTGCTTGTTCATGAGAAATTTAGATCTCAGAACAGCGAGCGAAATATACCATTAATCTATACATATAAATAAAAATGAAGTGTCTGTTTGTAATTTGAAATTAACAGCATTTTACTAATTACATTTAAAAGTATATACATTACTTATATGAAAAAATCAATTTTTTAAATTCTTGTCTGTCTGTCTCTCTGTTTGTTCCGACTAATCTCTGAAACCCCTGGACCAATTTTGAAGAACTTTCACTGGCAGATAGCTAATGTCATACGGAGTAACTTAGGCTACTTTTATTTAAAAAAATTAGGGTTCCGCGAAAATAAAATTAAAACCAATGAAATACTGAACAATATCCGATTCAAATAGGGATTATTTATTTCAATAGGGATTATTTTATTCAGTAGGGATAATTTTTATTCAATAGGGATTATTTTATTTCGCAAACCTGCTGTATCAACGATTTCTAGTAGTTATATCAAACTTTTTTGTTTGATTAGGTTGCTGTCACTCGCCACATTTCCCGTTCATGCTTTCTGATCCTAATGATTTTACGGTCCTCACCCAATCGACAGTGTCAAAGGTCATGTGTCCCTCTAACCCCTTGCTTACATCATTTATGTTCGTTTCACTCTACTGCTACTTACACCTGTTTTGAGCTGTTGCATTCAACGCTTATCATCATTCCAATGATCAATAAAGTTTGCAATCCGGACGAAGTGGTTAATTATCCAACAGAATTTTTAAGCAGTATAATTGTGCCTGGTCTACCCCCTCACAAACTAGAACTTAAGATTGGTGTGCCCGTCATACTACTCTGTAATTTAAACCCACCAAAACTTTACAATAGCTCTAGGCTGCGAGTAGCGTCATTACAAAAAAACGTTATAGAAAGTCTAATATCCAGATGCGGAAAAAGTGAGCTAGTATTTATACCACGAATTCCCATAATACCTTCAAATTTCCCCTTTGAATTCAGAAGACTGCAATTCTCTACCAATGTCAGCATTGCTATGATAATTAACAAGTCACAAGGGCAGATATTAAGCAAAGCTGGCATAGATTTAACTAAGGGTTACTTTTCACATGGGCAACTATACATGGCATGTTCACGTGCGAGGGATGCCACCAGCGTTGTTGTTTTAGCCCAAGAAAATCGTACACCAAATATTGTATATAGAGAGATTTTTCAATAAATTTAATATTGTATAAAGAGAGATTGTTCACAATAAATTTAATACAAAAAAACCAAAAATCAACAAAAATCAAAGAAAACAAAAAGAAACATCGATTGACAAAGTAGAAGAATGACATTATACTTATAGCATAGGTATTTCTTTACGTGTAATACATAATTATTAAGTTTTCGTAAACTCTGCAAATTGAATAAACACTTTTTTGTTAAATTCCGCGAGGAAGAAGTCGCGGGTAACAGCTGTTTAACATAAAATAAAAGCATCAGAAAGTAATATTAACGTATTACTGATCTAAATTATTTACACTATTCTAAGCGTTTATTACACAAAATTTGTAACAATGGGTAACTTTTGCTGAGCAGAAGGAAGGTGTTTTCAAAAATCGACCTACAAGAGAGTTACGGGGCGTTAAAAATAAAAAAAATATTTTTTATCAGCTATTATATCTACAGACTTAGAATTTAGCAAACATGGTTCTTTGTTCAGCTGAGATATGCAAAAAGCTTTGTTTCTCTTTTTTTTGTTTAATTTACAATTCACATAAAACTAACTCATTAAAAACTTCTTTATCGTTCAGTCTGTATTGTTCAATTTTTCAATTCACCCGTGCGAAGAACGGGTATACCAGCTAGTAGACTATAAAAAGGATAACAACCAAATTCTTTGAAAAATTGATAGCTCCAGCAACCTTGCAATAAGGAATATTGAAAAATATATTCCAAATTTTAGTTTAAATAGAGACAAAAACATTTTAGTTGACCCAGTTTTTGTATAGAATAGAGTGTATTTATGTCTTTTGTTCTCAATCTTAATTTTTTATATTACCAATCCTCAAACTTGGTCATCAATCAGACTTTACAGAGTTGCTGTCAGTCCATAAATGGCTAGAATTTTCTTCAAACTACAGAAATATTCATAGTGAACGATTATGTTGGACAATCAGAGCAGCTCCTCTCATTTTATACAAAAACATATCTCTTACAAGATCCTTTTTTAAATGAACATACTTTCTCAAAGTCTGTGTTTTTCTTGCTTCGTCGGAATTGGCTAAGTTAAGCCTCGCCAACGATTCTGAACAAATTTTTGGTATTTTTAATCTCTATTCTTATATATATATATATATATATATATATATATATATATATATATATATATATCATTTGTATTCAAAATATTTTCATACTACTTAAAGCAACTGTCGTAACACTTCCATCTTTTCTATCCATATTTTAATACATCTTTAAACTCCTGATCAAGCTGTATATACGCTGTCATTTTCACCCTGTTACACCGGAGGTTAGCCCTCAACACAGCTAAGCACTCCTCACTCTATCATCAGCAACTAAAGTAGGATAGGTACTTTCCACAGCTGAATTGCACATTGACTACACTCAGTAAAAGGTGGGGGCTATGCAGATAAATCACATAATCATATATATAATCTAGAGTATTCGGAAAAAAATAAATTCTTAAGAAAGTTTAATACGTCAGAAAATAATATGAATGTATTTAAATTTAATATTCTACACATCATCTGTATTTTTTTCTGCCTTTAAATATCAAATAATTTAAATGTACTTAAAAAAGTGCTCTGAAATACAATCTCTGAACAATATAGTATGAAAACTGTGAAAGTACTTTTATAACGCGATATTTTTTTTAAAGTTTAATAACTCTTAGTCGCCTTCTTTAACAGTAAAATATACTGAATTTCAGTTCACAAGGATACTATATACAAATTGTTTGAAAAGTAATATAAATTATATAAGTACACTTTTTAGTGTACTACAAAATAAATGTACGCAATTTATTTAAAGCATAAAAAAGAGAGAAAGAGAGAGACTAAAACTTATATATATATATATATATCTTCCTCGTATTTTTTATTAAAGCTTTCTTAATCACATCTCAGCTATATTCAAGTAATATGAATAGGAGCGCACACACATCATACAATCTCGCATTAACTTTTTATGAAGTGATGAGACAAACATACTTAGTAATTGGCTTTAAACAAAATCTAGTTAAATGACTTTAAGTGAATCCCGCCATGCAATGTAATTAAAGATAATTAAATTAATTAATTTAAAAAATTCGTGAGAAAGTATTCCCGTCCAAACAAATTACAAAATATGTCATTCATTTTTCCCAAACTTAATTTCCCCTTAATTTGGTGCACTTTCAAAATTCTTTTGTTTATTGAAGAATTTTCTTAAAAATTTTATTCAAGTGGATTTTTATGGAGTGGAAATTCTTTTATTATCGTATTCATTTTTACATAATTTCAATGTATTTAAAACAAGATTCAATGCACAGCATTATGAAAAGTTTTGTTTGGGTTTTCAACGGAGTCGCAGCTAATTGTTTTTATTTTAATTATACATATTATTATTACTGAAACCTATCAATAATGTTTACCTATGCATCAGCAATATTTTATTCGCTATTATTGATAAGTTTAATTTACTCCTGAAACGCTGTTAAATTATTAAAAAAGAGTGTGTCAGTAACTTGTTTGATGTCGCTCAATGTGATACATTCATAGAATGCAAATGAAAGTTCAATTAAGACTTTGCCTTTCAAGCAATACAAAAGGATATAATATGGAAATAAAAAGTAATATATTTAGGTTAAGAAAACCACACACAAATTTTCCAAAAATGTAAAGCCTGTAATTAAGCTGTATAGCAGTATCAATTATCTTAAACAGAGGTCAAAAATCTGAAGTCCCTTAATGTTGAAATCCTATCTACGAATTTAATATATTTTTTAAAATTCTATGTTTTTATTACTTGTTGGAATTACAATAGTAATAATTCACACTTTTGATCTTCTATAACTTTCTACTTTCTTCAATATAAATATAACATTTATAGATATCTATAACAAGCATGTATATACAAGCAGCATGTAATATGTATTTCTTATAGTGTGTGTGTGTGTGACAATAAATTTATTTTGTTTTTGTGGTGGGAAATAACCATACAGAAAATGAGTGAGATAATGGGGACTTTGGGCGAAAGAGTCAGGTTAGGACATACTTCACCAAATCATTGCTTTAAATGTAATTAATATTTTTAAAAAATAGATTCAAAACACTAGATAAAACAGTGTAATAAAGTCAGGTGTATTTTAAAAGTAAAATTTCTTAAAACTGTATTAAAAATTTTGCAAAGTGCAAGTTTTTTAAATAACAATTTCTTTTGAGCGTTACAAGTGTTTAAATAACGATCCTAACGAAAAAACCTATCAAATTTTATCAAATATAACATGAAATTATATTTAAAATGAGCCTTTCGGTTTTTGTTTCGTGTTGCTGTCAACACTTACCAAATGCCAGTATCAGGCAATCATGCCCTCATCTGATGATTATGTGTTAAGTGTGCTTTTCGGAGGTTTGTGGGGTGCCATTTTTATCTCTATTTAAAGTTTATTTCCTATTGAAAGTGAGAGGTATTATATTTAAAACGAGGTTTATGCTCCATTTTTTGTATTGAGTCTCAAATTAGATGAAACAGAAGAAAGTTAACATTAGGGTGAAGGATCGATAAAACTTTCTTCCTCGGTGGCTCTATAGCCCAGAGTGGGCCTTTTCCATGTCAATCTTCTTCCTTTTAACGTTCTCCAATTCTTAGTTCTGAAAACTAGGAGATCTTTTTCTAGGCCATCAATCCATCTAAGATTTGGCCTGCTCTTTCTTCGTGTGCCAATTGGTTGAGCATTGAAGACTTTTTTGGAGGTGTGGTCTTCGTACTATAAGACTTAGCTTCAATTAATTATGACAACTTAAGTATGTTTCTAAACATGAAAGTATTTCCTTTTTTTATTTTAGAGAAATAGATCTGTATCACGGCGCAAGATACCAATATTTAGTTACTACCGAAAAAGAATTGGGAGAAATTAAAAGTGTTTCCTTGAAATGGTACAGTTCATCTAAATTCAGTATATTTACCAAGCCCAAACTTTATGTAGAATATGTAACAGTCATGCCTATGAACGTGATCGAAGCCTCGTAAGTAACTTTCTGTTTCTATGATGCAATTTCTGAATATTATTTTGTAACATTTAGATTAGCTTTATATTTATATGATTAATTTTACAACACAATTATGTTTAATTATTTAAATTAATATAGATATTTCTGAGTTTAGAATAAAATAAAATGTATGTAATGTAATATATGTAATATATATATATATATACAAGCATAATTTATGAATGAAATATCCTTTATATTTCACTGGTATAATAGGATTCAGATAGAGATAATTGTTTTCAATTAAAAAAAATTTATCTAACACAATTAATTTAGGTAATTAAAAGTGATAAATTAACTTATTAATCAATTAAATTAACATTATTATGTATAAATATTTAATATGAATTGAATTTATACGAATTCCATTCAAGAACAACGTAGTTCAATAGCAACGGTTCGATATTCAGTAATAATTTCGAATTATTTGCTAATTTATAGAACACACGAAAGACAATTAATTATTAATTTCTAAAATAATACTTAGATATTTTGTTTGATATCTTAATATTACAATATGAAAATAGTATAAAATACACTAAAGGGCCACTGAATTAGGGATAGCAAGGGCTATGCAAATTGTGTAGCGCTGCGCATCATTTATGCACAAGTGAGGGCGGTGTGGTAACTGCATATAGAACGTGTATTGTGGTTGTTCTGAATTTGTTGTTGGAATTGCCAGTATGGGTAAACTGACTGATTTAGACACCTTCGGTCACGGACAAATTGTAGGTGAGCAATGCATGGGTCATTCAATTTCCGAAATCGTTAGACAGCTAGGATTTTCAAGGCCGAATGTGTCAAGAGTATACCAAGAATGCATGGATGGTGAGCAAAAAAGTAGCGATCGGACAAACTGCAAAAGACAATTAGCCTTGACAGTGCGTGGCGAGAGACGGCTCAGGCGTATGATACTTAGCCAGTGAAGCCAAACATAAGCTCAAATTATCCCCCAGTTGAATGACGGTGCTAGTCGTACAGTCCCTAAACGGACTGTGCAACACTCGCTTCATCGTATGGGTTTCGGGAGCCATCGACCTACGAGAGTACAGTTGCTCAATGCTCGCCATTGGTCTGCACGTCTTGCCTTGGCAAGACAGTACAGAGACAGGAGTGTAGAGGACTGGAAACAAGTAGCATGGAGTGATGAATCTCGATTCCGACTACTTAACGGCGACGGGAAGCTGAGAATAGGGAGCCAGGCTCATGAAGCTATGGATCCTAAATGCTAGGTTGGAACTGTACATGTGCATGTTGGCTCAATCATGGTCGAGGGTGTTTTTTCGTGGTACTGTTTGAGATCCTTGGTGCTTGTACCAACTTCTCTCAATGCAATTCGGTACGTAGAGTTGCTGGGTGATCACCTCCATCCGCTTATGCTGTTCTGTTATCCGCACGGTAATGGAGTTTTAATGGTAATCTGTACCTGTCACAAATCCCGGTTGGCTACTGGCTGGTTGGATGAGCATTCTTCTGACTTTTCTGTCATAAATTGGCCACCTAAAAGCCCAGACTTAAATCTTATTGAACACCTTTGATTTTTTTTGTAACAAGGCATGAAAGACCATCACATAGCACTAACGAACCTTACTGAATTTTGGACAGCTTTAGCCATTATTTGGCAAGTCATTCTCGTGGAACGTTTCCAGAAACTTATTCAATCTATTCCCCTCCGTGTGACAGCCGTTATCAAGGCCAGAGGAGGCCCAACTCGTTACTAGGTTGGTATCCCTAATTCAATGGCACTTCAGTGTATATCAATAAGGATTATTCTTTTTTTAAATATGGCATAACCTAATCTTAATACAAGCAAATTAATGTGTTACTTGCATGCAGTGGTTTGTTCAAACAAAAATGGATGCATCAATAAATTTTGGATCTCAAAATATTTTAGAAATATCTGCGAAGGAAATGTAATGATTAAAATTTTTTCTGCATTTAAATGTACATCGTGCATTTTTAATCACAAATATATTAAAATTTTCTCTAAATTATATTGAAAATTCACTTACTTCTGAATCAATATATATTCATGCATATTTAAAATGTAAATTAATTGATATTTTTTCTTTTATTACAGGCCTAGGAGTACGAAAGATAGAGCCTTCTGTAATAAACCCGACAATGGAATATCTTCAAAAACAATAGCAACTTTCCACAGAAGTAACGACTGCTTAAAATAAAATTGTAGTGGATTGTGTGTGTGTTTCTACGCAATATAAATGTGTATAATGTAATTTTATCAAAAGTACAAAATAAACTATGATTGACAAAAGGAAAATTAAGCTTTTTTATATTACAACTTATGATTTTATGTTTTACTATTATTTTATTTTAAACATATTTCCCCCTTCAATTAGTATTTCTTAGAAATTCTATTTTTAATAAGATTTAATCATATTACATTTTTTAAGTTCGTTTTTCAGTACATGACAAACATTTTACATGTCACAATAGAATTTCACAGTAAAATTATATATAATATCATTTGATAATACTATTTTTTAATATATCAGTTTTCTATTTTGTTTAAATTAATAAATGTGTTTGTATAGCAGCTCAATATTAGTTACTTATGAAATTTTACATTTCGATTCCTGATATACCATATTAAAGCTTAAAAAATTACAAAATTTCATTAAAAATTGTTTCAATTAATTTTTTTCTTGAGGACTTTACTGATAAAATAACTAATCGTAATAATAAATACTGACAAAGTTTATGCAAAAACTTGGTTTAAATATTCAGATATTGAGAAAATAATGGCAACTGTTTATATAACAAGCGTTATAATACAATAGCCGGTTAGGAAACTTCTAAAATTCCGAGATTTGTAAAATTTCTCACTGCATCTCACAAGATCTCATAAATGATAATAATGACAAACATAACACCTATTATATTAGGACGTTATAATCTGACATTGAAAATTACCAACTGAGAAAGAACAACAAGTAGCTCTTGATAAGATATATCGAAATCGATATCATTTATTAACAGCAAAGAAAGTTTTTACTTCGCTTCACATTTTATATCTGGCACGAGACGTAACAGATAAACTTCTCGAATGGTAAACGGTGACAGAGATACAGACAATTCTGTGCTTAGCAAGATGAATTGAAAACTCAAATTGGACTTTGTACTGTGGTTGAAAATAGAAAGTTGTTATTGTTTCTAAAAATAAAATACTTGAACATGAATATACGCTAATCACTTTTATACATGGGACTGTTTATTACAATAGTTTTTAATTAACTGTAGCCTCCTTTTTTTCAGAAAAAAAGATGAATAAATTTCCTAGCAAGAAAGAAAAGAAGTTATTATCGTTTCTATACAAATATACTTGTGTATTTTTATGAAATAATTATTTGCTACTCGAGTCTGTCTTATTAGAAGTTAGTTGTCATTAATACAGTAGCTTCTTTTTTAATCGAAAAAGACGACAACATCCCACACAAATTCTGGTTAAGAGTAGGTGCATTCAAATAACATTTACGTGTTTATTAGCACTTCAATTTTGTGAGGTTTATATTTATTTGGATTTTGAGAAATGATATAAGTTTCAGAGCAAGTTATTTTCAAAGGGAATTAGTTTTTCTAATCTTTTAATTGCTTGGATTTGAAATATCTATTAAACCTTTTCAATAATACTACTTTGAAATGAGTAAATGATTATCATTATTCTATTCAGTTATAGCTGTCAAAAGGAAATGTTCATGCATTAGTTGTTATTTCTACGCAATGTTTGTGTAAAGAGAAGAATATTACATAATGAGAAAATAACCCCAATTTAATTCAGCATTATTTTCCTTTATACTAAAATTCTGTTCTAAATAATGCTTTAAAACGAGAGAAATTGTTCAATCTTTGCAAAACTAAGCCGAAAATAATGAAATTCGTAACATCTGTTGCAAAATATTCCCTTTTATTTTCAGTTCTTATCTCAATTTTGAGAGTAAATAGATTGCACAAATGTTTCTTAATTTTTTTTCTTTTTAACCCAGCAATGTAACTTGATACATTTTCAATCACAAAATAATATTCGTGGATAAATTTTATATAACGGTGATATCAGTCACAGTGTTTATGATACGTTTAACGACACATTAAGCACAAATAACCAATCCATTATAAGTACAGTTAAAAAATCTTATTTTTAAGATGAACACAGATTCGTTTCATTGTACAATGGTATAAGCATACCCTTCAAAAAATTAATGATATTTAATTCGTTATATAAATAAAAAATTTACACAAACATTATTCAATGAAAGTTTGCATTAGAATACAACAGTGGTCTTCAAACTGCGTTCCATGGAACCCTGGGGTTCCACGAGTCACAATAAAAAATCGCGAAGAAATAAATATGTATGCAAAATGGATTCACGTTCTCTATGAAGTTTGTATAGTTACAAATATCTAAAGCTCATCCCCTATTCATTAAAACTGAAAATTTTATTCACATATAATAACATTATTTTGCAACACATTTTAAACACTTATTATAATATAATAAAAGAATATTAAAACGAGCGCATTTTATCTTTATATATATACTTCTTACCAGATTGTGAATATTCTATAACTTACTATCTCAGGTTTTACGAGATAATTTTATACTCGTTAGTTAGCACAATGTCTTACAAAACTAATTAGTTTTCTAATGGAAAATGCACCTTTTTTCATTTGTGGGAAAAAACACCTATAATGATGGAGATGAAGCAACTTACCAGATGATTCGAGGATGAAATCTAAATTTAAGCAAGAACAGACTCCTAAATTTTAGGTTCTTAGGGGTTAGGTAATTCTCCCCCCCCCCTCTCTCATGCAAAATACAAGGGATTTCTCACACAGCTATAAATATTTTAATGCCATTTAGAACATTGTGTTTAAGTGAAATATATTTCTTTATATAACTGGCTACAAAAACAAAGTATAAAACAAATTAAACTCAGAATATGTAATGCAATTGCATTTAATCTCAATTAACCTAAACTTCGACAGTTTGTGTGAAAAAAAACCCCATATCCCAGTTACTAAACATAATGCATGGATAGATGGTACGTGGATCACAAACTAATATCATTAATGAGTAAATTATATTAAAAAATTAGATTAGAATTTTTTAATAATAAATGCAGTACTTTTGTTAATTGTCTTTACATAAAGTGCCTGTAACATGTTGATCTACTTTAAATATTGTTTTAAGATATATTCTTCGAAGTATATATATGGAATGGGGCTCCTCATATAGAAACACTTTCTAGTTCAAGGAATTCCATAAAAGCACCTTCAAATTCTAGGGGCTCTGTGAGTTGAAAAAGTTTTAACACCACTACAGTACAGTAATATGCTGTGAAGCATGCAAACAAAAGAAAATGTGAAATAAGCTGGCAATGTTACATTTCTGAAAAAGAATCAGTTCTCATTTAACATTTTGCTAACTATTTGACTCACCAGATTCACTGCACGTGATATCAATTGAGTCATAGGGTTTTCCATGGAAAACAAATAATAAGCGATCAAATACAAGTACATATAATGAATGATGAGTTACATGAATGAATTAGTTAAATAAATCCAGGTATAAAAGATTTTCAGGAAAGAAGGTAATAACCAGATACATTTAGTAATTCTTCCAAAAAACGTTTTAAATTATTAGTTTCTAGATACTTAGTTTTTTATGCGTTTTTACATGATTTAAAAGAAATATTTAGGGCAACCTAGGATGTTGTTAAGGATTAACACTTGTTAGCATAATTGTATGATACAAAACACTAACATATACAGAGATAAAAGATCTGATATTTCACAATAAAACTTAACTTTTAAGAAATATTTAAGTTTATATATAATAAAACATTTACATATGTATCCCTAGTAATAAATTTAGAAATAAGATAGCTTTATTATATTCAAGTAATTAATTATGAAAAAGTAATTACATTAATGAAATATGTAACAAGAAACTGAATGTTTTATTAAAATATATTAATTCATTACTATAAGTTTAACTACTTAGAATAGTGCTATTTATAATAATGGAATTGTTTGTGTGTGTAAAAGGAAACCGTGGCTGATTTTATTTTGTTTTAGATATGATCTCTGAAATACTCTTGGAATGATTTTCTTTTGAAATAAAACCTGTTCGTGTTCCATAAAATGATCAAATTTTTTTAAAAAAAAAAAATGTGAGTAAAAGTGTGAAGTCTAGTATTTTATTGTGTTAGATAAAATGAAACTTTTAAAAGCAATTCGAAAAGCGCAACTATTTTTTGTGATATCCCTCTGACGTTATGCTTCATTGATGATAAGAAACATATTTACTTAATAATTATAAATTTACCCCTGTTAACCAGTTATTCAATCTTTGAATAATCTGTATCAAAATAAATATATGGAGTGGTTTAATTTAACCTGACTAACTGATAAGGTTTATAATAATATCTACTTAATATTCATCACTGACGAATATACTTCATTGATAATTAAAAACATATTTTTACTCAATAATTATCAATTTACCTTTTAACCAGTTATTCAATCTTTGAATAATCAGTATCAAAATAAATATGTAAACCAGTTCAACTTAACCTGACTCTAACTGAGAATGTTTTAAATAATATCTACTTATCCTATCTCTAAATAGACTTTAAATAGACTTAATAGACTAAACCGATAACTAAACGCAAGTACCAGAACAAAATACATCAGTTTCAAAAGGAACAATAAGTTAAATTTTTCGAAACTTATCAGGCGCAGCGTGACTGGAGTTTAAGGTCGACTACGTGCGAAACCGTGATTTTGCAAAAGCGTATAAATGGATAATATTTAGAATATTTAGTGTCACTTAGATTAGAAAATGTATATAAAATTGTTTTAAGAATATTATCACAATAAAAAATCATTTAAGTACAATAATTTGACAAAAAATGAACATAGAATGACCCATTTTCAAAATATTCTCCTTTTGTGAAAAATGCTTCTATTATAATAATATTTTGCCTGTATATAGCTCAGACCTCTGTACAGAGGCTCAACTAGAATTTTTGAAATACATAACTTAGAAGTGGGTTTATCCATGTTTACGACTACAGAGGGGAGAAATTTTAAGAAAAAAATGCCGATAACTATTTCAATTGGTTGTAACTCTGAAAATTATGTGAATTTTTCAAAAATTCTAGTTCAGACTCTCTGGAGAAGTCTTTACTTTATATAAGCAAAATATTATAATTTTAGAAGCATTTTTTATAAAAGGAGAACATTTTGAAAAAAAGGTTATGCTAAGTTAATTTTTTGCCAAAATATTGTATTAAAATAATTTTTTTTGTCAAAATGTCCTTAAAACAATTTTATACATGTATTCTAATATAAGTGACACTAAATATTATGAAAATTATTCATTTATGCGCTTTTTTAAAATCACGGTTCCGAACGTAGTCGGATACCTTAAAAAAATTGCCACCTTAAAAAAAACTGGCTGATGCAAAATGGAATTGCTCCCACGACACTCTAATCTCCCAAAACATGTATGAATAAAAATAGAAAAAAATGATAGACTTATTTATATTTTCTGTTCTATTAGACAATTATCCTGAGCGACAAAATAGATTTGTGTATTAACAGATGACTCTAGAATATATATATATATATACACACTGCTGGACAATTGCTAAGGACGGATCACAAATTGCTATGTAGCATAACATTAAGCGATACATGAGGCCTAGTAGGATAAAATATAGTAGCGACACTGTTCAGACATTAGAATAAAGAATATTTATTGTTCTGAAAAGTACAAAAGCTGTGAAACATCTGAAAGAAAAAAAAATGTTCATTTGATCTGCGTACGGAGAAATGGAACAATGCATCTAAAAGTCAGCAGGCACCTTAAAGAAAGGTATCAGTACGGGATATGTCCACCGTGGACTGTGATGCAACATTCCACACGTCGTACCATACTTTGCACAACATTATCCAGCAGTTGTTGAGGCAATTTATCCCATTCCTCTGTGAGTGCACGGATGAGGGTGTTCTTGTTTGTCGGAGGATAGTTTCGACCAGCAATTTGCCTCCCCAAAGCATCCCACACATTTTCAATGGGGTTTAGATCTGGAGAACACGCTGGCCATACGAGACGTTGAATACCCTCGCTGTCTAGACAATCCTGAACAGCGAGTGTTCGATGACATGTTGCGTTGTCGTCCATAAAAACAAATTTATCACCGACAGCACCACGGAAAAGACGAACATGAGGAAGTAGAACTTCATCAATGTATCGTTGGCCCGTCATAGTCCCATTTGCAACCACATGCAGGCGCGTGCGGCCATTGATCATGATGCCGGCCCCCACCATGATACTGCATGTCGGATATCGGTCCTTTTCCTGGATATTTTCTGGACGATAAGCAGTACCACTCTCGCGCCAGATCAGTTGGCGTCTACAATCCGATGACAGACTGAACCTACTCTCATCTGAGAATAGTACGCATATCCAGTCCTGTTCAGTCCAATTGTGATGCTCATGACACCATTGCAAACGGGCAGTACGGTGCTGTCTGGTCAATGGGACACACACAACAGGTCTGCGTGCGTATAGTCCTCCTCCCCTCAAATGTCTGGCAACAGTTTTTCGGGAGATCTGCTTTCCCGAGGCAGCAAGAAGCTGATTTGCCACCTGCTGAGCTGTGGTTCGCCTGTTCCTTTCTGCTGATAGGACGATATATCTGTCTTCTGCAGGCGTCGTACTTCTAACACGACCTCCCCCGTGCCGTCTACTACACATTCCAGTAGTTTTAAATGACTTCCACAGCCGTGAAACAACGCTGTGAGCGATGTCAAACTCTCTGGCAACATCTGTTATTTTTCGCCCTTCTTTGATCTTTCCAATAATTCGGCCACGCATAAAATCATCTATGTGATGTCGGGAAGACATGCCAAAAATTTTAAGTTCGTCTATTAAATCTTTCTAGTAAAACTTTGACTTGAAACAACAAATGTCCACACGCGTCAAAACCTTTAAAGCTCTTATGAACGCTATCACTTGATGAACAGACGAGGAAAAAAAATTTGCATACTCATACTTCTTACTAATATCCCGCACTTATTCTAATTTTCCACATTTTGCTTCCTTTCATTTTGTGGTTGCTATGGATGATAGTGTTATCCGTCCTTAGCAATTGTCCAGCAGTGTATATATATATATATATACAGAGAGAGAGAGAGAGATGGTCCTGCAGGAGTAGATGTATATTCTAAATTGTTTTCACAGTATGCCCTTGTGGGGCCAACATTTTCCTAACTTTGATGCGGAAGTACACGCGGCCTCTTTGACTGTGTCTAAGTAGAAATCTAAAGTTCAGTCTTTGACAAAGGCCAAGATTCTTGTTGATTCTAGATCGTTCATAGAGACTATAGCTTTTCTGCGCTGCTCTAAAGTCAGCATAATAGATATACTAATAAACAGTTTGTGCTCTTTGTAAAACAGACACTATAATAAATAATTAATACTAAACAGACTCAAACTAAACTTACTAAACTCAAATTTTAACTCGTAAAATATCCGTGTAAATTATCCACAAAATACTCATCTTTACATGGTTGCAGTATTCAAAGTGGGTTGTATGTTTTTCAGGAAACTGAAATGTCTGAATTTAATTTTAATCCATCTTGAGCAGTGGCGCACACAAGGGGGAGGGTCCTGGGGTCCGGACACCCCCTAAAGCCCTTGATTTTTTTTCCCGATTGATTATAATTCTAAGTATAGAGTACGTAAAATTTAATTAATTACTTGCTATTAATGATTAATTTTATTAATTAATGCTAATTATTTATTCAAAAACTAGTTTTTTACTGTGTTTTGTTACCGAAAATCGACAAAATCAAAAGGAGCATGATGCAAGAAGGGTTAACTTTCGACCCCTCCCCCCCCTTGAAAAATTCCTGTGTGCGCCACTGATCTTGAGTAAAATACAATTGTGAGCTTGATAACTTCTAAACACGATCTTTTATATTTGCCATACTTGTAAGTTAAAAATTTTATAGATTTTTGAGAAAATTTCAAGCAAGCAAAATAACAATGCAATGTTTAATGTGTGTGTACATTTATATGTAAAAAGTTTACCAATAAATATTTTTAGTTAAATGAGCTTTTACAATTAATCCATCCTTCTTTATATTCAATTTCTCTAAAATACCATTGAAATGCGCACATATCAGAATTTTTTTTAATTATTTTATTTGTTTCGTGAGAGCTTATTCTTCATTATTTAACAAATGTCTGAAAATAACTCTGTTGACAAATAACTTTATGTTTTAAAATATGTAAATAGCTAAGGTTGTAATTATATATATTTCAAATGGTAAACTTCCGGAAAAAATTCATAAGTTAAAATATTTTTTTTTCGTACGTATAAGTGTTAACCCTTTATCGACCGACGGTACTTATTAGTACCACTCAATTTAAAATAACATAGAATAACCATTTTTACGAATATACTGATGTTACTTAGCATGAATATTCTTTGAAATCCACTCTTCCAAGATACGTGAAAGCATGGGTTCTATGATGAGTATTTTAGCGGGGAAGGCGAATAGTTTTATAACAGAAATTTAACGGATTGCGAAGATTATCATTTTTGTCCCGAAAAAATAGTTAATGTCAAAAGGTAAGTGTCTTGTTTTTTTGGTATGTTGATGAAGACCTTAGAAAACGATTTGACTATTTATTTTACGTGAAAAGTGTATATAATTAATTTTACAGTTGAATATATTTAATTAATTAATTAGCTCTAACGGACTAAATTTCCCAAAGTTGAGTGTTTTGTTTGTGTATATCCCTTAATTTTCAATGTAGTGATTTTAAAAAAAAATTTGCATTAAAAAAACTGCAGTAAATCATAATGCGGTAGATAAAGGGTTAAACTCTATAACTCTTTTAATCAGATAATATTTTTTAACATGAATCCAGTCTAAAAAAACTTACGTACTTCAATCTGCATTTCACTTTATTAAATATCTTTTATTGCTTTCTTTGTTTTTATTTGATATAATTTGATTCTTTCACTAACGTCCCACTTGGTAGCTACATTAGAGCAGTTGGCGACATACTTCATAATTTTTAACCTCTGTCTAGAGACGAAGGCCATACTTGAACTGGCACCTCACTCCCCAAACTTCAAACATTAATGTGAGAACCTTGAGCATCGACTCATTTAAAGGCCATCAGCTTCCCTATAAAGTGGGTCATACCTTTCATTGCTTACATCAGACAAAGTGTTATTGACATTTCGAAAATTTAAGTACTATCTCTTTAAGGGTTCATAAGACCCTTAACTCCGTGCACTCGAAAAAAACATCCTTCTTCAAACCAATGTAACTTAGCAATAAAACAAAAAACAATAATATGAAATTTTTACTACATGATAATCATATATATTAACAATATTTCTCAAATTTTCAGAGAATTTGAGAAAAAATTTAAAAAGTTATAAAAAAACTAAAAATTGGATAATTTTTCAAAAATATGAAAATTTGTATTTTACACCGCGCAGGATTCTGAAGTACAAAATTGATCAAAATTTATAAAATTAATTTTACTTGGTATAAAAATGTTCACTTTTGAAGTTATACTAACATTTAAGAAATTTAGAGGGAAAAAAAAATTTTAAATACAATTATAACGAACATTTTAAAATTTTAAGAAAAAAATTAATTAAAATTCAAATAAAAAAATCCATTAAGTTTTTTTTGAAAATTGATGTACAAGTTATGAAGAGCCTGATTTTGAACACGTATATAAAATTTCAAATTTATATCATTAATAGTTTCTGAGAAATCCTGCGCGGAAGATAAGTTTTTTTTGTTTTGCGAAAAATGAAGTTAAAAGATAAGAAAGAGAGATAGTGAAATTTAAACGAAAACCACCCTACTTATTTCTCAATAACTTCGGAAGTTTTTACAGTATTAACACAATTTTGGTACCAAAGTACTCAGAAATATTGAGACTTTAACATATATTTTTTCCAAAAAATTGAAAAATTTGCAATTTAAGAGTCATGTGAGTTCTTAAAGGTTATATGATGTAACTTAAAAATACATCAAACATTTGTATACTCAATTATAACCTCCAGGTTATAATTCAGTATACAAATATTTGAATGGAAATCTTCTCACAAAATTGCTTCTAAGATATGCGTCGTAAAAGTTGAGCCCATTTTATTTTTTCCTCAAACATTTCCATCAGTTGAAACGGCTATTAACACTTCAAACGTGCATCTTATATTATCTCTAACTTATTTTATCACATTTATTTACAACCTCTTACAAGAAGAGAACTTACAGGTGTAGATAGGGTTAACTGGCAGCGATCAGTGATCTCTGGGAAATTTATATTGACGTAAAATAAAGAAAAAAGTTGAAAGTCATATTTTTTCCCACGCGAATCAAAATGAAAAACTTTCCAGTTGTTGCAATAGATATGGCACGATTAATTTGATTATACACTCGATTATACTTAACACACAATTTTTTTTTTGAAATATCTCGTTTTATTCCAACTATTACACTGTCTATTATTTCTTTCATATTTTAGCATATATTTTAGGTTATTTATTCAAATCACTTATGTAAATAAAAAAAAAGTTATTGTTCTAGTTTTCAGCAGAAAATTTCAGCACTAGTTATTTCTTAACTTTCACCTCTGTGTTTCACCAATCCAAGCAACATAATTTTCGTTGAGGGAAATAATAGATATTAAAAATTAGTTTCAAAAATAATAAAGTGTTATTTCTTTTTAGAACACTATTTTTCTAAAAAAGAAAAGAAAAACTTTTCTTTTGTGGATGTAAATATTGAAATTTAAATCAAGCTTTTGTGATTCAATTCACAGCAACTAAAGCAAATATATTATTTAAAAAAAAAACAATTTTACAATTACTAATAAAAAAAAGAACACGACCTCGTATTTGCGTTTGAATTCGAAATCTGCGCAATTAAGCTCTTTGCACAAGCAATAAATATTTCGAAAAGTTTACTGTTCTCAGATTTTAATATTCCCCCCCTTCTCCTAATACCCTAAACTTCACATTTAGAGCAACGAGTTATGACAATGTTAAGCTAAAAAAAATTATAAACACTAGACAAAAAAATAAAATGAAATAAAAACAGCGACATTTCACCATTTTTCAAAACTTTAAGTGCTTTGTGCGAGCGGATTTTTTAACATAGCTATTTTCCATAGCTAGCTAGGCAGAATAAAACCTTTCCAGCAAATGAAGAAATTGTCTTTCCCACCTACTGTAATATATTTACTATACAGTCGACTCTTGCTAATTCAAACCTTCGATAATACGAACCTCTCGCTAATTCGAAGTTTATGCTCAACACCTAGAAAAACTCTTAATATTTTGAACTAAAACAATACGTTTTGTCACACTCAATACTTCAAAGAAAAGTATGCGGCTGGCCAGACTACAGCACGCGTTAATTCGATCAGTGGTGTAACGGAGAATTTTCGGGTCCCCTGCAAAATCAGATTTTGAGCCGTAGCCGGATATTACGCAATCGGCATCACTCAGGCTTTGGGGCCCCTAGATTCCTGCCCCCCCCGCGGTGCAGGAGTAGCGGGGGTGTACGTTACGCCACTGAATTTGATGCTATATTATATAGCTCTCGACAATTCAAACATGTACTTGAAGCTTACATGTTTTGTGTTATATTATCTCTGCGTGTCTCCCCTGTAACACGTTGCCCCTTTGATGACCATCTAACTGCCATCCCTTCTTTGTGTTCCCGGTTCCTTAAGCAAAAGGGCATTTTTATTACTTTCCTTTTTCAAGTGGACAATATACCGGTCGCACTTGCTGTCAGCCGTCCATATCCTTCGTTTAACATGTGGCCTTGCTACACACGTGTTCAGAAAGGATGGTCCACTATTGTGAAGAAGAGATGCGTAGAATTGTGGATCTGATGATTTGTGACAAGACGATTTATGACTCATCTGTGTGAATTATTGCACGTAGCACCAAATAGCAATTAGGGCATGGGCCGGACTGGACCTGCCTTAAAGAACCAATGGTGCTGAGGATAATGTCTGAGGGAACCAATAACAGATTAAAAAGATTTTTAAGGGTAATATATTTTTTCGTCAAAAAAGATTCGTTATGTCCAGTATGTATTCTTTTTATAATTGCTTTTAATACATAAATGTACCCTTTTAATACAGGACTTTTAATATTTGTATAAGATTTGTACTGTATAATATGTAATTTTTATAAAAATACTTTAAAATAATTTTATGCTTATGTACAATTGCTGTTTTATTACATAGTTTCTAATTTAAATGTGTTAGAAAAAAATTTCTCTTCGTGTATTTTGGGAGTTCTTTTTCTACCCTCCTGATAATATGAAATTTTTCATTGGTCCCTCTAACTTCGAACTATCGAGAGTCGACTGCATAGGTAAAATTTTGAAAGTTGCGTTGAGACTTCTCGGAAAAACAGTTTTTTATTCATTCAAAAGACAGCTTTCATCAACTCAGCAATGCAAAACAAAGCCAGCTGTTCCTGATGAAGAGTTGAATTGTATATTTATTTCAATAACTACTAAATCATCATATTTTAGTTTAGGTTTCGAATGGAGAGTAACGCGTGGGAAATTACAGCCTGGGAATTGTAATGAAATATGATTGAAATAAGGTGGCATGATCTTTTCTGAGAAAGTACTAGCTGCTTAATTTTATACACGCTTATGCATGTTGGGAAAATAAATATGCAATACATTCAGGTACAAAGTCGAACTATTTGCTTACTTATAAGGAAGAGAGGGAGGATATTTAATTAATAATTCTTACATATTTTGTTTGAAATCCTTATATTTTTCCCAATGGCCTGCATATTGGCAACCAAGCCTTTGCAGACACGGCAAGTCCCCAAATGAGCGAACCATTTCATGGCGGCATTATCTAGTTGCGGCTTTCGCTACCAAATTTTGACGCTTGAATTAGATTTTAATTCAAGCTCTTGTCGGATGCTAAATATCGTCAAGATTTAATTTCTCAGAGAGTACCAGAGCCAAAATGATACTATTTTACATGCCACATAATCATATGACATGCATGCCTATGATTTTCGCATCCAGAAAATCCATCCTTCCAGCCAGGATTGAACCTTACATTTGAATATGAAAAAAATACGAAAACATCAATAAAGATTATTCTTTTTCTTTAAATAAGGCATTTTCTAATCTCAGTATGATTTAATTATGCAACAATTCCCACCCCGTGGATTGTTGATAAGAACTTTTGTTCTTCAACTTAAATTTAATACGCCAAAAAGTTCTTGTCTTTGTGCAAAAGCTTTAACTTTAATAAAAGTTATTTGATTCAAATAGTTTTGTTACTATCCGGCAATCTAAGTAATTTTAATTTAAAATCAGGATCTAGAAATATTTTAGAAAATTATTCGAAGTCTATGCAATAACTACAAATTTCTTCAGTGTTTATATGAATATCGCGCATCTTCAATAAAAAATTTAATAAAATTGTTCTCTAGACTATGTTGAAAATTCATTTTCTTCTAAATCTTTAGTTATTCATACGCAGTGAAAAATTAAACTCATATTTTTTTCTTTTATTTCAGGCCAAGAGATACGACAAACAGAATATATCATATTTTGAACCAAGCGTTGGAATAGCTACAAAAAGTCTAGCAACTTTCTGTAGAAGTATCACGACTTAAAATAAAATTGTATTGGAATATTTCCATAAAACGTTGTTTTCCAAACTGTGGGTGGAGACCCCCTCCGTTATTTCTCGGCAAAATCTTGATTGTATATGTATCACTTCAGAATTTGCAAGAATGCGATGAAAGCTTAAAATCTTCAAACCACAGACAAAAAAAAGCGCTGCGCAAACTAGGGACTCATGTTAAATGACAAGAATTGAAGAAATAAAACAAATGTCTTTTTAACGAAACATTAAAACCTGCTTTTTGTACATAATACATGTTTCGCGTCGTGAGTTGTTCCAATCTGTGAACCACAATGTTCCCTAACCAATCGGGAACTCCTTTTGTGACGACTTACGCGTATTTCTTTAACAAGTCCTTTGGGTTCTTTGGGCCAGAATTAATGGCAACTCTTTTCCAACCAAATCCAAGAAACGAGAAGTGAAGAGATGTAAATAAAATAGGATAAATATAGGATCTTAGAGTAAACGTGATGGCAATAAGGGCAATGATAGCAATGTAATGGTAGTGTAAAGGAATGTTCGACAATTAAAGTGCGTTGTGGTATTGGCTGAGTATTGAAGTTCGTTATTCAAGATTTAAGTTCTACGTGTCGTGGATAAACTTATTGGTGTTCGACTAGAAGTTAGTCGTCAAGCTGCATATCATTGCAGATAAAGACAAGTAGCATTACAGAATAATATAAGGTAGGATTAATTACTTATTAGTATAATTGAGGGTTAGGCGGTTCGCTTATTGAGATTGGTTTGAATTACAGTACAGTCCCGATAATCCGAACAATATCGGACCGACCCCTGTTCGGATTACGTGATTGTTCGGATTAGCCGGAGTAACAGCGAAATCACTATTTGAACCGGGAGTACGGGTCTATTGTGTCTATGTATTTTGTCGTAATGTGAGCGTACGCCCCCGCTTTTTTGCCGCGTGGACTATACTCCCACTCCTCGACGCGTGTGTCCTCCCTCCACCACTCCTAACTTAGTGTGTCAGTGTGACTGTGTGTGCGTGTGCCCGTACTGTTGGCCGTCAGTCGTTCCGCGCTCATTCTACACTCGTCCGCTTTTGTCTCTGTGTTAATAACAGTGTTACAGTATGATATTCTACAGTGAAAACAGTTTGTTGTGTGTTTTGGACATTTATCTGTGATACAGTGTACGTAAACAGATTGTTATGGCGAGTAAGCGTAAACACTCAACACTTACTCTTAAAGACAAACTAGAGGTTCTAAAGCGTTTAGATAAAGGTGAAGGTGTGACAAAATTGGCTACAGAGTTTAATGTTGGCAAAGCTACAATTTGTGATTGGAGAAAAAATCTTAGAAAGCTTGAACAATACTGTGCTAATTCTTCTGGCGAGACTCTTGAAAACAGACAGACAGCAAAGCAATCGCTGTACGATAAAGTTGATAATGCGCTTCATATTTGGTTTACCCAGGAAAGACAAAGAGAAACCCCCCTCAGTGGGCCTATCATTCAAGAAAAGGCAATTCAATTAAATAAATTAATGAACGGTGATGCCTCTTTCAGTGCTAGTATCGGGTGGCTAGATCGGTGGAAGAAGCGACATGGGGTACGTCAGTTGACAATTACCGGCGAAAAGCTTTCATCTGATTTTGACGCAGCAAAGGAATACGTGACCACATTTGCAAATTTAATAGCTGAGGGAAATTATTCTCCACAACAAATCTACGATGCCGATGAGACGGGCCTGAACTTTAGGGCACTGCCTAAAAAGAGTTTAGCTTCACAGGAGGAAAAAAGTGCTCCAGGTTATAAAATGAGCAAAGACCGAGTTACATTAATGGCATGCAGCAATGCTTTTGGTAATCACAAGCTCCCATTAATGGTGATAGGCAAATCTGCTAAGCCTAGAGCTTTTAAAAAAGTGAATATGAAATCACTGCCAGTATATTACAGGAGCCAAAAAAAAGCATGGATGAATGCAATGTTGTTTAAAGAGTGGTTTCATGACCAGTTTGTTCCCGCTGTAAAGAAATTCAATAAAAAAAAAATGATTTACCGCAACGTGCGATTCTTTTGATTGACAATGCGCCATCGCACCCAGGCACTGAAGAACTTTCTAGCGGTGAAATTAAAGCCATATTTTTACCGCCAAATGTTACACCCTTACTACAGCCTATGGATCAGTGTGTTTTGCAAAAACTTAAACAAATTTACCGTAAGCAGTTTTTGCGAACCTTGATTGAAGATGTTGTTTATTGGTCTGCTGAGTCCTGGGAAAACGTAACTGACCAAACTTTAATAAAGTTTTGGAAGAAACTATGGCCAATCCTTGAGTATGCAGAAAACCAACCAGAAAATGATGTGACCAGTCTGCTTCAGCAAGTGCAGACAATTCCAGGTTGCGAGGAAGCTGGGAAAAGAGACATCAATAAATGGATAGAAGAAGACGGGGAAACAGCCGAATTTCTGACTGATGACGACATAGCTGCGGCAGTGACTCAAGAGCCAATGGAGGAGGAGGGGAGTGCGACGAGACGCAATGCGATAAGAAGGACGTGGTGCCACATGCAGACGGCGCAGCTGCCCTTGACCTTGCCCTGCGCTACTTGGAGCAACAGCCCGACACTACACCAGCTGATGTGTTATTTATGAGGCGCTGGCGAAATTACGCATCATCGAAAAGACTGTCTTCGTTGCGTCAGAAAAAAATAACTGAATTAATGTAATAAGGTACTTGTTCACTACATTATCAGTACTGTACTGTGCTGTACATATTTTATATTTAATCTTATGTTGTACAATTTTTCATACTAAACATTAGTGTTCTGTTCTGTAGTTTATTCCATTTTAAAATTTGTACCATAACTTGATGTACAGTGCGTGAATATTAAATAAAGAACTGTTTTGAATTAAGGTTTACACTGTTTTATATTGAAATATTCACCAATTTTTTCGTCCTTAAAATTATAAAATTTTTTCCACGGAGCCGTTCGGATTAACCGGATGTTCGGATTAGCCGTGTTCGGATTAGCGGGACTGTACTGTATATTGTGTGTAGCGTATTGCATCATCGTAGATTCTCTCATATAAATTATTATAATTATATTTGTTAAAAGTTTAAGTTGAATATCTTAATAAAGTCATATTAAGATAATGCATGATTCTATTTCTTACGTTAATCCTACACCTCTAGCTCACGCTGATACTTCGAGGGATGTACTTCCAAGGGGAGGTACATCACACTTTTCGTTGGGAAAGCTCATTTTGCGTATGCATTAATTTCGAAGCTGTGTATTACCGTTTGTGTTACTCGTAAGGTTTGTTTATTTTTTCTCGTCTATTTGATCCCATTTGTGTTATTCATAATTGGTTAATAAACATCAAGCTAAGAGACTGCAAACAAAAACAATCTTTCATGCACGAATTCGTTCGGAGGGGTGTGCTCTCTCAGGTGTCATTCTCGTCACTTGACCTCGTTTAAAATTACAAGATCCATCCCCCAATAACCCTCTTGTTGATTCACAGAGAGCGACAAAATTAAAATTAAGCACTAATTCAAGGAGACCGAAGTGAAAAAAAGTGATGAAAAAGTATGATTCTGACTATTTAATTAAAATTGTGTTTTTCATGGAATGAAGATGAAGATAACCCCAAACTTGAATGTGCTATTTGCAATAAAATACTTTCAAATGAAAGCATGCGCTCAAGTAAATTACGTCGACACATTGAGACCAAACACACCTGTTTAAAAAATTAGAATCTCGAATTTTTCAAAAGAAAGCTGGACGTGATAAAAATGTAAAAATCAAAACTTTTGCATTTGACAAACATAAAAAAGATATGCACGCTTTATATTTGATTAGAGTTATAGAGTTGTGAAATCCAGTCAGCCACACACAATTGGTAAAACTTACGAGCTTCCAGCGAAAAAGGATACTGATGAAGTTATGTTAGGGGGAAAAGAGAACATAACAAAAAAATAAAATCAACTTTTCCTCTCTTTTTTTTTTTCAATCTCAGTTTATTTTGTACTTTTTTAAAAAATTACAATACAATTGTATGTTCTATGATAGGGCTCCAAAACTCATAAACATTGCAACCCACTTTTTAGAAACCTAATTCATAGCAAACCAGTTCATCCTCGGCACATTTAATTTTTTCAGAAACGAATGATACACGTTCTTTCTGAGATTTTATGGGTCATAAAAGAAAACTTTTGTGAAGAAAGAAAGAAATTATTTATTATTAGATATAATTTAACAAAAGAAAACATTTCTAATAAGGCCTATGTGAAGTATGAACTTGTTTTTGATTGCTTTTGATGAGGTCAGTTCTAGTTATTTTCAGACTTCAGGAGCCAAGCCACTGCACATTGATTCGATACATGATTTTAATTTCTACCTTCGCTGAAAGGTCAACTACACAAGGTATGGAGTTGTAAAAAAGAATAATATCTTTCGAGCTGTAGTTGTATAAGTTTACCAGGAAGTTAAATAGAATTAAGCCATTTTTTTACTGCTAAAATTCAGTTTAGTAATGTATTTTGGGATAGATGGATAAATTCTTCAAACTTTTTCGAAGATAAACCAATAGTATTATGTCCCTTGGAAAAGAAGCACAATCCAGTTTTCGTATTTCTTTTGTTAAGCATTAATTAAAATTTTCTATCAAAGTATTTAAATGCTTTGAGATCTCGGTAATTATGCTAAGAGAAACGATCAATAGTTATGGAGTTTAATGGGGATTTTTTTTCCTCCATAAAACTGTTTTTTTATATAATTATCCTCGAATGTTGTCATGTATTGCAAATATATCTGTACTTCTCATTCCTTACAAAAGTGTAAATTTAATTCGTCAAGTTGAGTGAATATTTTTACTAAATACGTGAACTTCAAAATAAATTCAGATCACTGAACAATTTTTCTAATTTGTTTCTATTGTCCCCAAACATTGGGAATTCTTCAATGAGTTCCATAAGCCTTGTTAGCACTTTTCCTCTTGATAGCTTAAGTACTTCCGTAAGCAAAGAACTGATTTGTGGATGTTTGCCAACTCTTTGTAAAGTTTTTCAACTAAGGGAGAATGTGGCAGTCTTGAATTGTTTTAAGTTCACTATTTTAAAAGCATTATTCAAAACTTTACATACCAGTAGAACAAGTCTAGAGTAGCAAGAAAAACTCATTTTTTAGAAAATTCTTTGGGCCATTTGAGATTTTTTGGTTTCTTTGGATAATACCTCAGTTTTGCGAACTGCTATGTTTTTTAAAAGAGCTATTGTTTCAACTTCCTTAATCTTTCGATCAATTTCTAAAATAAATCTTTCCATATCTTTCACAGATTTTAACTCTAATTTCTCTATCATATATTATGCATTTCTCAAAAATATTTATTTCTTTAATGTGTTACGTTTTCGGTGTCATACATATTTTTTAAATTACCAGGGGGGGAACATTTTACCTGTCTGGGTCTGATCGTCCCATATTATTAGCATGTATAGAAATGCATGTAAAATCAATTTAATATTTATAATATTTTTAATGAACGTTTTTTAATGCACTGAAATTCAGAAACAACGGCGTCGTTATTAAGAGGTTTTTGCGTTACTTTAATCCAATTAGTCTACAACGTATGATGAGTATCACGTGTAATATGTGACCTTTCATTACCTCAGAATAATGTTACCTTGATCGCTTCATGAGAGAAAACCGTTAATTACTTCCTAATTCAAGCCTTGATTGTGTATTAAATCTATAGTGTACTAAATGCTGGACTTGTGTTGCTTTTTTAATAGTGTAATATAGCATGACGAGTCTTAAGAGTTATCTTCCTGAAGAGGAGATTAAAAGCTTTTACAAGAGCTCAGTGATCTAGCAAGAGCTGATGAAATAAGTGGCGATTAATTACACGAAACCAATGAATCCTCAGATGAAATGCAGAAATTCCTAACAATCAGGCAGGTATTTGGGAACCAGAACGAGAAATCGTTCACCATTTGAGATGTTTGTTAGGCTTTTTCAAAGGTGCTCATTCCTTATAACAATTTAACAATAGAAAAACAGCTTGTATCTTTCCTTGAGAAGTTCCCCTACACAGAATATTTATCGCCAAAACCATGGGGAAAATATGGAATTAAATTATAGTTGATGCCTCTTATGTCAAAACAGCTTATGTTTGCACATCAGAAAAGTATACTGGAAAGCCTTTTGGGGAGATGAGAGTACCATAAATCAAGAAAGAAATATTGCTTAGCGCCTGATGAATCAATTGAGGGCACTGCTTGGAATATTGCAGTTCATTATTTTTTCACAGATTTCATCCTTGCTGACAATTTATTGAAGAGAAGATTAAATATTGTTGGAACTCTCCGAAAAACAAGCCATTTATTCCTCTTGAAATTGAATCCTCGTGTAATCGAAAACCACTGTCATCGTTCCTTGGGTTTCAAAACGATAGGACTCTTATGTTATATGAATCTAAAAATAAAAATAGGGTTCTTCTATCCACTTTGCATCAAGTCGCAAGAAAAGGAAAAGAAACCAAATATATAATTTTGTATCTTAATTAAATTAATATGAGGGAGTATACACAACAATTAAACTAGATGCGCCTCTTATAAATACATCCGGATGTTTATTTAATATTGTTGAATTAGCTGCAATTAAGGCCTTAGTTATTCTTTTTGCTTACCAGTCTATCATAAAACGAACGTAAGCTTTTCAAGGTGCTTCTCTCTCTCTCTCTCTCTCTCTCTCTCTCTCTCTCTCTCTATTTCTAAAAGAAAACTTGAAAAATATCTTCAAGGATCACATAAACGATAGAAGGAAGAAGAACATGTCAGAAACAATACGAAAGAAATAAACAAAATGCAAAAGGTGAAGCTATAACTGCTAGAACACTTAAGCGAGAAAAGTGTAAGGAATATGGGTCCCTAAATAAGACAGAGGAACTTAAGATGTGTATTATGCCAAGCATTTCTCTTCCAAGAACATATAAATCTTTCATATAAATCTTGTTAATCATTTTAAAATTCTCAATAATAATGAAAATACAAACTGTAAATAAAAACTGTTACAAAAACTTGTGAATTATTTAATTTGTCTTAATATTTTCAAAAGCTTATATGGATTCAAAAGACTTGTCTAAGTGGAGTTAAAAACAGGGGGAAAAGGAGAAGGAATTTTATAATGAACTAAAATGCGCCACTTATAATAATAATTACTAATAATATACAAAATGAACGACATAGAAAATTGTTTTAAGGTATAGAGTAAATCTTTACGAACTGGGTCAGTCAAACCCACAAAGGTAAAACGTGACATTTTTTTTAACAGGATAGGAAAGTTAAATTATGATTAATGATTTTATGTTTTATAATCATATTTTCCTTAATATTTTTCAGCCTTTGATTAATTTTTAGGAGCTTTTTTTTGGAAAGATTTTTAAAAAAAGATTATCCTTAACAAATCACAATTATTTTCGAGTACATAACAAACATTAGATGTTGCAATAAAATTTGCAGAAAAAAAATATTTGAAATATCAATTGGTAGCACGATACTCTTAAAGGTAACTATTTTTATTGCCTTTATATTAATAAATAATAAGATCAGTAATAGTTACCTATCAAAAAATTTATATCTCGATTCTTTAACTATCATATTAAGAAAAAAAATTTCATTGCAAAAATGTTTCTAGTAATAATTTGTGATGAAATTTTATTGAAATTTGAGCTTTGCCGATTAAAAAACTATCATAAAAACAAAAATGTTTTAAGTCGATGCAAAAAAACTTGACTTCAATATTTACATATTAAGAAAGTAATAGCAATTATTGAGCTATCTGTATAATATTAATAACTGAATAGAAGACTTCTCAAATTCAGAGATCTGTAAAGTTTTGTCATTTTCTGTATTTCATAAGACCACGTAAATGATAATGAAAATAAACAATAATCTTCTCATAATTATATCAATACTTTTTTATCTGTCCTCGAAAAATACCAGCTGAACAACAAAAAAAGCTCTTTTTGATAAGATATAAATCAAAATCGATATCCTTTATTAAAAACAAAGAAAGTTTTTAACCTTTTTTAACAGTTATATCTGACACACACACACACGAGACGTAACTGATAAACTTTTTGGAGTATAACTTTCGAAAGATACAGACAATGTGCAGTTTAACAACATGAAATGAAGACTCAAGTTGTATTCAATATTTGTTGGTTGTTGGTGGGGGTAGTGGTGGGGGTGGAAAGTAGAAATGTTAGGAATAATAGCTCAGTTCTGCAGGAATCTGAATTAAATGGACGTAAGTATATAGATTATATTAATCATTACTAGGACGTATTTTGGATAATACACATGTTCTGGAAAATTACTTCATTAAAAAATCTCTTAAATATCCAAAAGTTTCTAAGGAAATAAATTAATGTTGTTTTCCATTGGAACAAATTTTAACTATAATTCATATTACTTATTATACAGTTCCATCTTTATTACTTGCATATGTATTCCTACTACTTTATTTGATAATTTATTAACATGTTTCTCTCTCTCTCTCTCTCTCATATTCCATATTGCTTATTAATTAGTATCCAATACATAAGTTATTGAATTAATACATAAATTAAGCAATGGTTTGAAAAGTTAATACATTAATATCAATGTATTATTGACATCTCTAAGTTTTCATAAAGCTTTTAAAAGCATTTAAAAGAATTAAACATGGGGGATATACCAGGCATGGGAAATTAAATATGAAATGTTTAATACAACATTCTTTTTCGCACTCAAATATGCATTACTTAAAATCTTTTTCCACTTGTTTTTCTTTTTGCTAAAGTTAAACAAAATTTAAAAACGACTTACACGAGTAAAATAATAAGAAATATTATATTGTAATCTTCTAACAATAATTCCGTGAATTTGCTTTAGCACATAGAAGAGCAGAAAAAAAGTATACATGTTTATCGATTGCGTAGTATTTTAAATAATGAAATCATTTTAATTGTTTTACCACGTATCTCAAAAAGAATTTTAAACTCGGATATATTATGAAACATCAGTAACAAAACAATAGTTATGTTTGTATTTTCATTTTTTGTTGCATATCAATGAAACTTCATCCTTTCCCCTGAGAATTTCGGTATTTTTGCGTTGAGTCTTTTTCCCACACACACATACTCATTTTTCTTACTACTCCCACTCATTAACAAATATATATGCAGTTAGTTAGTTTATTTATTCTTTTTAGATTTTACCAATAAATATATAATTACATATAGATAGCTTATTTTTGCTATGTTTGCTTTGTATGAGTTTTTCCAATGAAAATATTCAAAATTTAACACAAAATAAGCATTTTTACGCATTCCGTGTAACCATGCATTTTTACCATAGATAGCTCTACAAGATCTTTTGAAATATTTGAATTGTACTGTTATGTATTCTCAAAGGGATAAAATTCAAGCTTACACTGTGCATCATAATTTCTCTCAGATAATCATTATTGCTCAAAAAACAAATACACAGATTATCTACGTAGTGTTGGAAGGAAATAGAATTATCGAAAGATATTCGAGATTTTAAAAAGTGGAGGAAAAGTAGCAGATATATATATAAAACGGCATGTAAAAAGCAAAAATTTATTTAGCATAGTATTGAATTACTAGGCTCTCATTCTTCAATGTATTAGATCATTTTACAATAATTTAAAAAATAAATACATCACACATTCAAATGTAACGCTTTGATGCAACTGCTAGTATAATATATTTAAACAACTAAGCAGTACATCATATGCGGCCGTCTTACTTTAAGATAAAAATGAGAAAGAAGTTTGATACATTTCATTCAGATCCATTTTGACCATGTCGTTGGTATTTACATAACTATATATATATATATATATATATATATATATATATAGGAGAATCAACTCATTCTCTCTTCATGATATCTCAGGAACTATTAGACCTCGGCAGATTTTGAATTCGATAATCATGTTTCTTTTGTTGTGTAGAGATCCACTAAAAACGGGTTTTATGGAAATCGATTCTCAAGGAATTATATATCTCAAGGGGTTAGAGGGGATTATATATAAAAAAATCCCGTTTTTGAAGTATTAGGCCTACACTGCAACTTGAAATTTGGTAAGCATGTTTCTTTTGTTGCGTAGAGATCTTCTAAAAATGGGTTTTGCTGAAATCAACTCAAGAAAGGAGATAACTGGGACGTAAAAGATAATTATACTTCCATTTTAGACATATAAAACCTGTCCTTTTAAAATCAAGAGGCGAGTGCTATTAGAATGTTTTTCAATATAATCGAAAACTTAAAGCTATCGGCCTTGAATATCATTAACTTACAAGCAGTATATAGTTATAGAACATCATGAAATATCCAACGAAATGTGGGCGGGTAAATTAGTATTAAATATAATTCAGAAATTGTTTCTACTATGCACGAAATTCTGCAATGTTTGTTACAGTTCAACACAAACACGTGTGAAATATGATAATAATTTTCCTATTGAAGCATTTGAAAATAAAGAATTTCTTACACACTAAATTAACGTAATATTTTGAATTACTCTAAGTGAACTAAATTTCTAAATTTGATAGTTAATGGGAGGATTATATAAATTGGAAAAACTACATTTGATGTATCTGACGAATAAAATCTCAAAATCATTTTCACTCCCAAAGTACATAAAATGTTTCAAAAATATTTAACTTTATTTACAAAAGTGTTACTTTATCTTTCTCGGATTTTTAACACAAAAGTAATTAAATTTGAGCATGATTTTGATTGGTAGTTTTAATGTTTCATTTTTAACATCAAAAAGGCAATGACATAATTATTCATAATTTAAAAAAACTTTGAAATACTTTTTGTATTTGAAGATTTTTATTAAAATATTATTACAGGAAACAAATGTGATAAAAAAATGTGTTAGTAAATTTAAAAGCTTTCACAAAGATTCGATTAGTCGAATTAACAATGCTCAAAATATTTTTTAAGCCTTTTGGTTCTTGCCTTATTCATATTGTTGAATAATACCCTCTATCACTTATAAATTTCTTTCAAAATTATTTCAAACTTCATAACGTTATTTTTATACGAACATTTTTCTTCGTGAAAAATAATTAAATATTTTGTTCATAAACTTCTTTAAAGCAATAAAAGATTAATAATGATGACTGAAGACCCATTTAATTCACAACTGCTTAGCATTGGGTTTCTAAATGTAGAGAATTTCATAATACAGTGAAATACGTTTAACACGAGAACACTTAAGACGAAATATTGATTAGCGCTAAATAATACAGTGGTCTCTACAAACTACTATGTATTTTCATATTTTTTTTTCTCTTAACACGAAAAGATTTTCCTTCAGGGAATGAACAAAATACGGAAAACACTAGCCCACACCCACATCATCCGACGTCATGAAAAGTAAGCCCACTTAATTAGACGCACATTCCAATGGGGAAATGAATATCACAAAATGGACGATGTCGAACAATTTGCTGATAATTTGATTCTAAAAAAAGCAATGCAGAGAAAAATATCAGATTATTTTCGAAAAACTCAATGAGTGCTTTGTTTTTCTCAAAAGAAAATTTTACTTTAAATTTCTTTGAGGACTTGTGAATGTTTTTGTTTCATTGATTATTATTAAATATATACATATCTATGTAAATGAAATAAACTCTAATAAACTTAGTTTTGTTTATATACATGCAATATCCTTTAATACGAAATTCTTTTAACACGAAAAAATATTTCAGTCCCTTCAGTTTCGTGGTAAGCGATTTTCACCGTACTTTTTCTCTTTGAGTTTTTGCTCAAACCCCCACAAACGAAGTATGGTATGTTTTACGTGACAACATACCAATGTAACACTTACGATTTATCTGAAAAATTGAAAACTTCCGTTACGTTTCGCTAGATAGAATATGTCAGGTATACTTCAAAAAAGTTCACGTCACTGGGAAATCGATCAAAGAGAAGAATCCGCCTGCTCTCCGGATACAATTTCTTTTCACATTTTCCTATTACCAATATATTTGTATTTATTATTTTATAAAAGTATAATATATAAGATTAAAAAGTCAAAATAAATTAAGTTTCAAAGTTAAAAAGAGTAAAATGCTGATGGAAGAAAGTATCCATTAAGAGTTTATTACACACTTAAATGTATATAACTTAACTTGCATTTTTGAAAGTAGAAGTGAAGAAAATATTTGATGAAATTGAGATTAAATATACTGCAAGTTGCAATAATAAATATTTTTTGTTCTCTCTTATTGCAATTCAAAGCGGACTCAAGTATGGGTTGTTGAAGCAAACGCGTGTTTGTTGTTTATTATCATATGAGATAAGGGCTTATATGTTTTTATCACGCGCACAACTTGATTTAAAAAAAGGATATCATGCGTTATCAATTATATAAAGAAAGATGAGGATGTGTCTATTTTAATGTTTTATGCATTTTGTTTGATTATAGTTTGAAAATTTTATGATATAACGAGAATGCATTGTTGTCATTCCTTGCTTCACTTCATCATTTTTATCGTTTCTTTCATTCGTATTACTATAAAAATAGTAGCGCAGTCTATAACTTTTCAATCTCCTTTATTAAAACTTTTATAAATGAAAAATAAATTCCTCTCATTTCCTCCTCAAACACACACACACACAAGTAATGAACTCAAAAATATTTTGAATTTTTCTCTATCAGTTTTAAATATTACAAGTATAAACGAAAATGAATTAACTATAAAATCAATTTGTCAATGAGTTTTAAACTTAAATTAATATATATTTTTTCTTAAGGTCAACATCATTTTATTCATAAATAAATTTATATAGTACAATGATTTTTTATATAGGTATATTGTCAAGTACATAAATATTACGTATCTAGTAAAGAACTATCGGAGCTTTGTACTAATACAATAACATTTCCCTTCGTCAAATGGGTTGGAACCCACGGCTCGACAGAAACAACTCCGTCCACGGATTCGTGGTCTTGATCACTCGGTTACGTAGTCTTTGAGCTCGATAACAATTTCTAAAGTAATAAAATAAAGTCATATCCTCATATTCCTTACTTTACATCCAGATTATTTGATGAATATACCGTATTTACTCGAATCTAAGCCGCACTATTTTTCCAGTGTTAATGATACTGAAAGTCGGGGGTGGCTTAGATTCGAAGGCAAAATATTTGTTCGATGGGGGAAATGGGTTTAGACCCCTTTCAAAAGTAAAAATGTTCCCGTCCATTCTGGCCACTTTCATCGATGACTTATCCCATTCCCTAGTTTACCTCCAGCAATTCAGTTTATCCTAAACATCGTTGTCTGCTCGTATTTAGGAAATTTTTTTGTTTTCTATTTCTTGGATCCCATAAGCATCAAAGATATCGGTAATAGCATCATGACGAGTTCACTATGACGCAAGTATGAAAAGGGAGGCATTTTTTTATGCAGAAAAAAAATGGAATCGGAGTAGCAGCCACTGAAAATTTGACATGGATGAAACAAATATATGTTGATGGCTAAAGCAAAATGCTATCATTTTTGCTTGTAAATGTTCAACCACGCGCGCGTATTTAACATAATTCTTTTATATTCGTCCATAATACATTCTTTTAAAAAATATTGCATAACAAATGCATTGGAGGGCAGGGAAGACGATACCGTGTGGGAAAATGGCGACGCCGGCACCAAATCCGAAGTCAGTAGTGACAATGGGAGTGACGAATCATTTTCGAAACATGATACTGACGATAAGAGTAATTATAGGATCACGTATGTATTTGAAAGTTTTTAATACTGATCAAATAAATTCATTATTAACTTCTTATTATATCTCATTAAAAAAGTTTTTTTTAAATTTCTTGATTATCGGATAATGTGATGAACCTTTTACACAATTTTTTTTTATTATTTTTTTCGCAAAACCGAGTAGAAAACTGGGAATGCAGCTTAGAATTGATAACAACAATTTTTCACAAAAACAGTTGGAGAATTCGGAGTGCGGCTTAGATTTGAGTACATGCGTTACTTTTCATCTTATCTCATTTGATTCATTTTTACGTAGCACTTTGAAGCGACAAATGGGATATTGACGTCGGACTTCGTAAATCTAGACCCCGGTCAAGTGATGAGAATGACACATGAGTTGCCCCCCCCTCTCCAAACTTCTACACCACACCAACATAAGGACTTAAAGTTTCGACAGACTTAATATGAATCGACTTCCCTACACACAACTCGACAACGCCGGCCATGAATTCGCGACCATGATTACTCGGTTACCTTTAATTAAACAAACAAGGACTAAACTCGTCTTAAATATACTGAAATTTTTAGAATTATACCTATGAATGGCAAGATTGTGCTTAACTCTATGCTAGTAGAAGAAAATAAGAAAACAAATATAAAATATTTGGATAATTACTTATATAGTAAACTAATTAAAAGATATAAAGAATCAAAATTATAAATAATTATAACGAATAAACATTAACTATTAAAATATTATTCAAGTAATGTTAAAGATTTTGTGTAGCATCGAAAAAAAAATTTTGAATTTGGGGCGAACCCGAGTTTGCATTAATGAGAAGGGTAATCGAAGGAAGAGACATATTGTAAAATCAACAGCTTTAATTTTCTTCAAGTACTTCTCTGTGTGATCGGGTCGCAATTTACAAATGGGAGCGAAAAAGCACCACATCTCTTAATTAATAACTAATGTTACTTACAAGGGGAATTCAGTCAGACGCACACAGAATTCGAATACCTGCAAACCTCCTAATAATGATAAGACTACAAGTTTTATGCGAAGATACGTAGATATTCCATTAAGTTGCTTTTAAAACAAAATTTAAACTATCAATATCCTTCCTGGATTCTTTTTACTTTACTTTAAATAGCAAGAATCCTTTAAATGCTCACATTTCCTTCACAGAAAGAGAATCTCAAAAATCAATTAACCAAATCATATATATATATATATATATATAACAAGTAATATAAAAAAATTAAGTCAATTCCTACTTAGATCAATAAAGAAAAATTTTATATTAGCTACTTTTTATTAAGTAATTACAATTAATATAAATAAGTATATACATATCACAGAATCACAACATTAGGTGGCAATTCATTTTTATTAATTATCATTAAAATAACGTATTGTCATTCAAAACAATCGTGTATATAACATTTCAGTTCAACTGAAAGCTTTAAAACATGAGAAAAAAAATCTTTTCAAGTTTTGACACAAGTCGCCAAAATGGTAGGTAAGTCACCAAAAGTGATGCCAAAGTGGCTGTATTTGTAATTCTTTAAATAATTAGTTTTAATCAATTAATTTTTATTAATTATAATTAAATTATTGTATTGTCATCCAAAATAATCGTGTATATAAAATTTCAGCTCAACTGAGCGCTTTAATATGTATTTTATTAACGATTGAAAATTCCACCAAGATAAATAAATAAACAAATAAATAAATAAATAGAGTGTGAGTTAATAGTAGGAATTAAAAAGGTTTTTAAACCTTGAGGACAGTTAGAGAAAAGTAGAGAAGAGAGTGAGTGTATATATATATATATATATATATACACTGCTGAACAATTGCTAAGGACGGATCACAAATTGCTATGTAGCATAACATTAAGCGAGACATGAGGCCTAGTAGGATAAAATAAAGTTGCCACACTGTTCAGACATTAGAATAAAGAATATTTATTGTTCTGGAAAGTACAAAAGCTGTGAAACATCTGAAAGAAAAAAAATGTTCATTTGATCTGCGTACGGAGAAATGGAACAATGCATCTAAAAGTCAGCAGGCACCTTAAAGAAAGGTATCAGTACGGGATATGTCCACCGTGGAGTGTGATGCAACATTCCACACGTCGTACCATACTTTGCACAACATTATACAGCAGCTGTTGAGGCAATTTATCCCATTCCTCTGTGAGTGCAGGGATGAGGGTGTTCTTGTTTGTCGGAGGATAGTTTCGACCAGCAACTTGCCTCCCCAAAGCATCCCACACATTTTCAATGGTGTTTAGATCTGGAGAACGCGCTGGCCATACGAGACGTTGAATACCCTCGCTGTCTAGACAATCCTGAATAGCGAGTGTTCGATGACATGTTGCGTTGTCGTCCATAAAAACAAATTTATCACCGACAGCACCACGGAAAAGACGAACATGAGGAAGTAGAACTTCATCAATGTATCGTTGGCCCGTCATAGTCCCATTCGCAACCACATGTAAGCGCGTGCGGCCATTGATCATGATGCCGGCTCACACCATGATACTGCATGTCGGATATCGGTCCTTTTCCTGGATATTTTCTAGACGATAAGCAGTACCACTCTCGCGCCAGATCAGTTGGCGTCTACAATCCGATGACAGACCGAACCTACTCTCATCTGAGAATAGTACGCATGCCCAGTCCTGTTCAGTCCAATTGTGATGCTCATGACACCATTGCAAACGGGCAGTACGGTGCTGTCTGGTCAATGGGACACACACAACAGGTCTGCGTGCGTATAGTCCTCCTCCCCTCAAACGTCTGGCAACAGTTTTTCGGGAGATCTGCTTTCCTGAGTCAGCAAGAAACTGATTTGCCACCCGCTGAGCTGTTGTGCGCCTGTTCCTTTTTGCTGATAGGACGATATATCTGTCTTCTGCAGGCGTCGTACTTCTAACATGACCTCCCCCGTGCTGTCTACTACACATTCCAGTAGTTTTAAATGACTTCCACAGCCGTGAAACAACGCTGTGAGCGATGTCAAACTCTCTGGCAACATCAGTTATTTTTCGCCCTTCTTTGATCTTTCCAATAATTCGGCCACGCATAAAATCATCTATGTGATTTCGGGAAGACATGCCAAAAATTTTAAGTTCGTCTATTAAATCTTTCCTGTAAAACTTTGACTTGAAACAACAACTGTCCACACGCGTCGAAACCCTTAAAGCTCTTATGAACGCTATCACGTGATGAACAGACGTGAAAAAAAATTTGCATACTCATACTTCTTCTTACTAATATCCCGCACTTATTCTAATTTTCCACATTTTGCTTCCTTTCATTTTGTGGTTGCTATGGATGATAGTGTTATCCGTCCTTAGCAATTGTCCAGCAGTGTATATATATATTAATGTTGCACTATAAAGCGTATTGGAGAACAAATCACGAAATTTTGAACCATGTTTAAATAACGAGGACGACACTTGAGCTGGCACACCCTTTCCACACTACGTCATTGGAAGAAATTTGAGACTCAACAAATTTAACGAGTATTTTCAGTGGTACTAGGGTCGAACTCCTGGCACGCCGGCATGAGTTCGTGACCCTAACCTGTAGGCTACCACGGCGATGTGTGATGAGAACTCGCTATAAATTCAATGTATGAAACATGCGCGGTTGTCTTAATTTATGTTTATTGGTTTATAGACACCAATACTAAGAAGACTCTCAGTGTCCTCCTTTAGGAAGGACAGTCCTCCTTTTATATGTTCTGTCCTTCCAAGAAAAGTGTCCTCCTACTTGTCCTTTTCAATATTTTAAAACCGATCTGTTAATCTCTGTATTCAGAGATAAACCAAATATATTTCCAATATGTCGAAGACTGGTCTGAAAAACACAGAAAATAACAGTCTTCAATAGTGTTTTTTGACTTCATCACAAATAAAGTGAGCAAATATAGAAAATTATGTTGAGTTTTTATCAAAAGAAATGCCTGATGTTAAAATCAATGACAATGGTATGTGCTTTTGAAGAAGAAAGACGACTAAATGCATATTTAAATTCTAATACATTAGAACAATCGGAAAATCAACATGCTGAAATTGATAAAAGATGGGTGAAAATACTTAAACCATTTCAAAAATGAACACATTCCATATGAAAATTTAGTTATTCTTGTTGAATTTACGTTGTGCTGCCCTGGAACTAATGTAGCAGTTGAAAGAGTTTTTTCAATTGATAATGATTTTTGGACAAGTGAAAGAAATCAAGATTGAATGTTAATATATTAGCTACACTGCTTACCGTAAAATTCAGAATGAAGGATATTCTTTGCTCGAAATTTCCAATACATTAGAAAATGATATGTTGACAAAAAAAAAATCATTCAATGGAAAAATACTCGTTAAAGTAAATAATTAAAAGCCTAATTAGCGTATATTTGTTTGAATTAATAAAATCTTTCATACATTTACGCTGTAATTTTTTGTTAAATTTTTCGTCCTCCTTTTCATTGTAAAAAAGCTGGTCACCCTACCAATACGTAAAGTTAAAAATTTGATTGTTTATTATTCCGTTACTTTATTAGTGAGGCCGTTAGTGCGCGTTCTTTAATTTGATTGAGCTTCGAAACTATTTATTTTCTACTCTATACACAAAAGTATTTCTAAGAGTTGAATCCACTCGTTGTAAGCGAGCTAAAAGCAATGTAGCTTTTATTTTATTTCTTTAATTCTTATTCTTGTATATTTATGTTTACATTTTGAATAAAAGAAAATATATCAAGTAAAATGTTTTACATTTGTATATTTTTCTTTCAGTATTAAAAAAAGATGAAGTATGCATGAAAGAATTAGGATGCTTCAAAATAACGTCTGATTTTGTCAGTATTTTGCACAGACCAATTAACGCCGTGCCTCATGATAGAGTTACAATTAACACTCGATTCCTACTCTATACTCGAAAGCATCCCAAAGAATCGGATCCATTGATTGCAACTGATCCAAATACAATTAAAAAATCCACCCTGAATCCAAAGAATCCAACTAAATTCATTGTTCATGGATTTATGGATAGTGAAATCTTTGGACCTTGGATGGTTGTAAGTATAAATGGATACCTGTGGAATCCTTTCTCCCCCTCTCCTCTACTCATTCTATTGGTTCAAAAATGTCATTGTGATATGCTGTCAATAACAACATTGCGTATCAAAAGGCATTTAAATAAATCATATAAATTTCTACTGGAAATTTTGTTTTTTTTCAATACTAAGTATTTTATTTTAAAATATGTTTTCTAAAGTGGTTGAAAGAGAGTATGTCTGTGTAATAATCGATGGTTAGGCATTATTAGTAATTAAAAGTAACTCTTTTTGAAGTAATTTGGATCTTAAATATTTAAAAACTTTAAAACCCGAGATCTGTACAAATAAATAGCATTTTATAAAAAAAATTAAAATTCTATTAACTTAACTCAGTGGCAAAACAGCCCATGTGCCCAACTCAGCATACGTGACCTTGGGCCCTAAAGTGCATGAACAGATGTTCCGATCAGGTGGTCAGTTTGACGCAAAAACCCCAGTGTTAAGTTCCCAAGCAAGCTTGGTACTCATTTATTGACGCACTGAAGGGATGGAAGGCAGAGTCGACCTTGCCCAGCTCGGGGTTTGAATACCTGTGGTGTGGAGGCGCGATGCACTACCACTCAGCCATTGGGTACCAAATATTCCTTTCTATTGTACTAATATATATGAATCAATACCAGCAATAATCTTAATCATATCTGTGTTCTTAAAAATACAATAACATTTCGAAAGTTTATTGTTACGTAAAATATTACTTCCTAAAAACTTTTCAAAACTGAAATAAAAATCACGGATATCACAAATAATGGCATGATTATAATCCAAACAATATGCACATTTTTTTAGATAAAAGTCTCGCCAAATCATTTATTTTTTTCATTTTAAGAAAGTGAGAATATAATCAGATTGGATGTTTATTTTTTTTGTTATGTTGTAAAATTATAAATAAAACAACAAATTACTACTTTGTTAATTGTGTTTTTAAAATACCAAATACACTCATGTCCATAAATTAAGAATACTGAAGTTCAGGCAGAGAAAGAGACAGAAGCAAAATAAATTTGACTTATTTGTCAAATCTATTTATTAAACAAAAGATAAAGAGCAAAAAAGATGCTATATGTTTGACATAATTAATAAAAATTGCGATTTTTACTCCCTGGAGCAAATTTCAAAAAAGAACCTATTTACAAAAAACAGTATAACATGGTTAGTATGATGGTTAATACGGCGTATGTCTCCCGGACGATGCAATACAGGCCTTACAACGCCTAGGCATGCTTAGTATCAAATTATCAATCTGATCTTGAAGAATATTACACCACTCATCAAGCAATGCCTTCCGAAGTTCCGGTAGACAGGTCGGAGGGGGTGGACGGGCTGCAATTCGTCGGCCAAGCATATCCCACACATGCTCTATTGGATTCAAGTCCGGTGTGTATGCTGGCTAATCCATACGAGTGATATCCACCGATTGAAGGCATTCGTCTACAATGTTTGCACGGTGAGGACTGGCGTTGCCATCCATAAACAGAAATTCAGCACCTATGGCGCCCCGAAACAAACATACATGTTGTTCCAGAATGACATCCCGATAGATGTGGCCTGTCATCGTTACACTCTGAGCATGCAGGTCAGTTCTGAAACAAGAATAATTCCTCCCCAAACGAGCCATCCTGCACCACCGTAACGGTGTCATTCAATGGTGTCCCCTTGGTGGTAACGGGTACCTGGCACTCTCCATGTTAAAGTCCGGCGAGAATCAGACTGCAAACTAAACCTGGACTCTTCGGAAAACATCACACAAGACCACTGTTGTGGTTTCCACAATGCATGCTCTCTTTTCCAGGTTAATCGCAGGCGACAGTGAGTTGCGGTAAGTGGAACACATCTGACAGGCCTACGAGCATATAGACCAATGTGCACTAAGCGTCTGTACACGGTCTGCCTTGAAACTGTCGTACCGGTAGCTGAAGAGAGCTAACGATACAGGTCTGATGCTGTGCTCCGTCGGTTTCTTTTGGCAGTAACTGCCAAATATATATATATATATCGGTCCTCATTCGGCGTTGTAACTCGGGGGCGACCTGTGCTGTAAGATCTACTCACATTACCATCATCTTGGAATCGTTGGCAAAGCCTGTAGATGACACTCTGGGCTATTCCAAGTTCCTCGGATACTTCCAGCTGGGTACGTCCACATTCCAGTCGTCCAATAATTCTACCACGTAAAAAATCATCCAAATGCTTCCTTTGTGTCATAACTATGCGGTTATTGCACTGAAAGGATTTTAAAGCGCTTGTGAACAATTTTACTTCTTTGCCACCATTCCTTATATACCCCTCTTTTACACTCTCGTCATTGTGACGTACTATCCGCGCCATCTGGTGGTTTCCTTTAATTTGCATATTCTTCTTCAAGATGTGTGTGATAATTCCACAGGTGAAATTTTTATTTTTATTTTTTTTCTGCGTGATTCTGAATTATTCTTAATTTATGGACATGAGTGTATTAAAAAATATATTGTAAGTGTTTTATACTAAAGAAAAATTAAATGAAAATGGTCTATACAAGTACAAGTAAAATAAATTTCCCAAATAATGACTAAAAATTAAGTATTTGAATAGAAAGATCACTTGAAAATACTAGAAAGTTTGGTAAAATATAGAAAATATCCGGCCATTTCGTAACAGTAAATGGTTAATCCCTTCAGAAACACAGAAACGAAATCTGAATAATTGTGGTGAGGAAAATAAATTTTAAAATGTTAATAAATCTGAAATTCGCTTGTCATTCTGGCAAGGAGCGAGAATGTGTGAAGAGGAAATTCTTGGAGGAAATTAAAACATGTTCTCACTCGATGTATCTCGGATCTTAAGTAAACAGCGGATTTCCAAAAAGTAAATATCCAAAAGATGTGAAGGAAATTATGTTAAAGTTACAATCCAAATATTTTTATACCGTTAGAAACGCAGTTAAGACTAATCGAAATCTCAACTGTCAAATTGTGTTATTGTTTACCAAATGAATTCAATTTTCTTATTTTAGGAAATGAAAGATGAGTTTCTCATGCATGGAGACTATAATATAATCATCGTTGATTGGAGTGGAGGGAATAAAATGCCTTACTATCAAGCCACAGCGAATACGAGAGTTGTAGGAGCAGAAATTGACTTATTGATCAAAGCTTTAGAGGTAGTTCATTTGTTTCGAAAGCATTTAATCAAGATGAAAAGACGAGTCTTTTCATTGTTATTCTTTTCTACGCCATATTGTAAATAGCTACTTACTTATTAGCAAATTATTTATTTATTAAAAGATACATTACAGAAAATGAATTTTAGTAATAATACATCAAAAATAAATATTGAACAAATAACTTAAGCAGATATTCATTCAAGATTCAATTTACATAATGGTAGAGAATAGAAAAACTCTGTTTATTCAAACAAAAATTAATGAATATAAAAAATATATCGTGGCTATGAAATTAGACTTAAATGAATTCTTTTTCATGTTTTTTATTACCTCCTCGTTGAAAAAAATTTATGTAAAACATTGAATCAATACACATTAGAAAAAGTACCAGTTCGATTTATTTTTAAAAATAAAGGATGACTTTTTTTTTTTAGAAAAGATGAAAATGTTTCATGTGAGACTTCATTTCAATAATAATATATAATATTTATATAATAACCAGAGGTACCCTCATTGTACAAGTAATACAACTGTTCATACACATTGCTCAAATTGTAAAACTGTAATTTACGTGTATTATGCAGTTCTATTTTTTCAATACATTGTACAGGATAAAAATTGTAATATTCACAAGCAACGCCGTCCCTTGCATTATAATGGCATTTAAATGGAAACTTTGTGAAATATTGGCATCATTTTTGGTGACCAAATTTGGTGACAATGTTGGCCACTACTTCTGGGGAAAATTTCTGAGGAAATCTATATCCTCACGATCTATGACATAAGCGAATTTTTCGAGAAAGAGCTAGAAGATAGGGAAATTACCCCAAGGCAATCTCTTCAGTTAAATTCAACTTTTTACGACCCCTTTTTACCAACTCTACCTTATGTATAAATAAATTTATTACAGCATCTCAAGAAAAACCCTTTTTACTATGAAGTGCCACTCACAATTAAGTATACTAACCTAGTAACAAGTTGGGCCTCCTCTGGCCTTGATAACGGCTACCACACGGCCGATAATAGATTCAACAAGTTTCTGGAAACGTTCCACGAGAATAACTTGCCAAATATTGGCTAAAGCTGTCCGAAATTCAGTAAGGTTCGTTGGTGCTGTGTGATGGCCTTTCATGCCTTGTTACAAAACATATCAAAGATGTTCAATAAGATTAAGGTCTGGGCTTTTAGGTGGCCAATTTATGACAGAAAAGTCAGAAGAATGCTCATCCAACCAGCCAGTAGCCAACCGGGATTTGTGACAGGTACAGATTACCATTAAAACTCCATTACCGTGCGGATAACAGAACAGCATAAGCGGATGGAGGTGATCACCCAGCAACTCTACGTACCGAATTGCATTGAGAGAAGTTGGTACAAGCACCAAGGATCTCAAACAGTACCGCAAAAAAAAAACTCCAGACCATGATTGAGCCAACATGCACTTGTACAGTTCCAACCTAGCATTCAGGATCCATAGCTTCATGAGCCTGGCTCCCTATTCTCAGCTTCCCGTCGCCGTTAAGTAGTCGGAATCGAGATTCATCACTCCATGCTACTTGTTTCCAGTCCTCTACACTCCTGTCTCTGTACTGTCTTGCCAAGGCAAGACGTGCAGACAAATGGCGAGCATTGAGCAACTGTACTCTCGTAGGTCGATGGCTCCCGAAACCCATACGATGAAGCTAGTGTTGCACAGTCCGTTTAGGGACTGTACGACTAGCACCGTCATTCAACTGGGGGATAATTTGAGCTTATGTTTGGCTTCACTGGCTAAGTATCATACGCCTGAGCCGTCTCTCGCCACGCACTGTCAAGGCTAATTGTCTTTTGCAGTTTGTCCGATCGCTACTTTTTTGCTCACCATCCATGCATTCTTGGTATACTCTTGACACATTCGGCCTTGAAAATCCTAGCTGTCTAACGATTTCGGAAATTGAATGGCCCATGCATCGCTTACCTGCAATTTGTCCGTGATCGAAGGCATCTAAATCAGGCAGTTTACCCATACTGGCAATTCCAACAACTAATTCAGAATAGGCGTTGCTTTTTGGGGCTTCTGGACTGTAAGAACAGTCCTCAATCCCATATCTGGACAAGTCTTCTATGAGGGGCATGGCGAGAGTGGTGTTTTGCATTCTGCTAGGTGGCATGACGGCGATTGGATGGTCGATGGAATCCGGAAGGCGAGGCTTCGGTGCTTCGTCTGGATGGTGAATTTAGAAAAGTTTTTTGACTTGGCTGAGAGCTTAGTGACTGCTCTCTGATTGGATGCTGGTTACAGTGAACAGTGACTCTAATTGGCTGCCCTGGAGGCTGGGATTTAAGAAATGAGGAGGCGCAAGTCTAGTGGGGAAAGCAAGAGAGAAATAATGACAAAAATATTTAAAGAAAGTAAAATTTTAGTAAAATAAGGTGCAATAAAAATATTGCACGAAAAATTAAAGTTAAGGAGGATTGTATGAATCAAGAAGTATTCTTCTTGGTCTTTTAGAATTATCATTTGGAATGTATGGAATTAGGTCTTGCATATTATATTTGTTGGTTGCTGGTAAATCATCAAAAAAGTTAATTGCAATTTTCTGAATATGGGCTTTAAAATTGGTAATTTTTAATGCTTTACGTATGTCATCATTGCGCATATATCTTGTGGCTTTGACAATCATACGTATTAAAGAATTTTGCAGAGTGTCTAAAATATTGATATTTATTTTAGCGGCGTAACCCCATACTGGACTTGCGTAGGCTAAAATTGGACGCATAACGACTGTATAGAGAAGCAACTAATTCAGAACATAGACGTTGCATAGACGTTGCTTTTTTGGGCGTCTGGACTGCGAAGCAGTCCTCAATCCCATATCAGGACAAGTCTTCGATGAGGGGCATGGCGAAAGTGGTGTTGTACGTTCTGCTGAGTGGCATGATGACGATTGGCTGGACGATAGGATCCGGGAGGCGTGGCTTCTGTGCTTTGTCGGGATGGTGGTTTTTCAAAAGTTTTTGCCTTGGCTGAGAGCTAAGTAGCAGCTCTCTGATTGGTTGCTGGGTAAAGTGAACAGTGACTCCAATTGGCTGCCCTGGGGGCTGGGTTAATTCAGAACAACCACAATATGCGTTATATATGCAGTTACCACAGCGCCCTCACTTGCGCATAAATTTTGCGCAGCACTACACAATTTGCATAGCATTTCCTATCCCTAATTCAGTGGAACTTCAGTGTATATTGTGTGAGAGATTATTACTATTATTGAAAAAGCGTATAATTTAGCCTTTTTTTAACATTTAAATATACTTAGATGTGTTATTTAATTGTTTCCTTGTTATTTCCTAGAAACATGCTCTTATGAAACGAAGTGAAATGCATATTATAGGACATAGTCTCGGAGCTCACATTGCTGGTTATGCTGGAGAACGATTGAAAACTCTCGGTAGAATAACAGGTAAGAAAATTCTGTTTTAATGTATTTGAATAAATTTATTTCTTCCTTTGTGTCTCTTATATTCATATGCCGATTTCACAGATTATGTTCTACTACTTCGCATTCCAACTTTACAGGCACAAATGAGTTCTTCTACAATATTGCATATTATGTTACCGTGACACTTAAGAGATTAGTTCAAATTAAAGATATTTTACGAAAATTCATTGCATGAATTCTTTCTTGTTGTACTTAACATATTTTCAACTGATTGTTAAAATATCTGAATGTTTGCGACAACTTTTTTTTTAAAGAATGGAGATATGGAGATTTTATTTTATTTTATTTTCTTATTTATTTATTTTTTTGGAGGGGGTTTAGATTTATTTAGTACATTTTAAGAAAAAAAAGTTAAAATTAAGAAGAGAAAAATAAATTATTACTAATAAAATGGGAAAAAATGGGCAAAAATTGACAAAAAATAACATAAACGGGGCCCGCTTTGTACAAATAGTAAATGAACAATTTTTCAATTTTGATGTATTACTTTGCTATTCCTTTTTGAAATGACCTTCAGGATAAGATATATTTTGATTTTTACAAAAACTAGAGCACTTTATATCAGTTATTATATGAAATTGCTTAAAAAAACAGTGATTATATTCCCATAAAGAACTGTAAATTTTTTAATAAAACAGTGATTAATAAATCTAAAGGTCAAAACACTTCTACTGTTATACAGAACATACACAAAAAAATTTCAGTAAATCAGTTTAAGAACTTTTTGAGCAATCGCTGTCCCCGTTTGAGCTTTTCGAAAAAAATACATTTCGAGTAAAACGCATTTTAAAGTTTGACATCTTATGTAAAATTATAGCATCTGGTTGTATTTTTTGTTCTAGAAAACGGAAAAATAAAAAACTTGGTATTTTTATGAAGCTAATAAGATGTCCTGTAAAATAAAATCATAAAAAAAAATTGTCATTTTTTTTAAAAAATCATGATTTTAGAGTAGTCGGATTCCTTAATGCTTGAGAATTGTTGATAAATTTTCTGATACATATATATACAAACTCAGTGATTTGTAATGTATTTCTTTCTTCATCTTTATCGACGTACGGTGCAACTTAAGCTTTATATACATCCAAGCCTTGTCTATGATTCATTTTAAGGTATCCGACTACGTTCGGAACCGTGATTTTCAAAAGCGCATAAATGGATAATTTTCATGATATTTAGTGTCACTTAGATTAGAATATATGTATAAAATTGTTTTAAAGACATTTTGACAAAAACAATTTCTTTTAATACAATATTTTGGCAAAAAAATTAGCAGAATAATCTTTTTTCCAAATGTTCTTCTTTTGTGAAAAATGCTTCTATTAGAATAATATTTTGCCTGCATATAGCTCAGACCTCTGTTCAGAAGCTCAACTAGAATTTTTGAAATATGTAACTTAGAAGTGGGTTTATTCATATTTTACGACAACAGAGGGGAGCAATTTTAAGAAAAAAAAAGCGAATAATTATTTCAAATGGTGGTAATTCTGAAAATAATGTGAATTTCTCAAAAATTCTAGTACAGCCTCTGTAGAGAGGTCTGAGCTATATGCAGGCAAAATATTATTATTATAGAACCATTTTTCACAAAAGGAGAACATTTGGAAAAAAGATTATTCCAAGTTAATTTTTTGCCAAAATTTTATATTTAAATAAATATTTTTTTTGTCAAAATGTCCTTAAAACAATTTTAGACATGTATTCTAATCTAAGTGACACTAAATATCATGAAAATCATCCATTTATGCGCTTTTTTTAAAATCACGGTTCCGAACATAGTCGGATACCTTAAGCAGTATTGGGAAATTTACTAAGATTATCTTCTTCATTTGCTGACCTTTTAATCTATCTCGTTGTATATCCGGATCATCTGAAACTGTATTGTTCCTTTTCTTAACTGAAATTTGGTATCTTTTCTGGTTTCTTTTTCTTTTTTCTGGTAGTTATCACATTTCCAGCCCTGCAAACCACCAGACTTTACACACAATTTAATGCAGAAGCATTTTTCGGGTTTTTCTTCTCTTCTGTTAGAAATACAAATTCCTAACTTTCCTATTCTGACTCTTCGGCAGTCTGCCGGTAATCGACAGCTTCTGTAGGCGGGAAAAATCCTCGATGCATATGAGGATTGCCTGCACACATGTACTGCTCCATCCCTCCCTTTCTTCATTCGCTTAAGCACGAAAAATTATGCTCGGTTTTTATATTTTGAGTGTACCTTGTATATAAAATAGACATTAGTATTTAAAAATGTTCGGAAAAAAATTATTACTTAGAAGCTATAGCTTCCTTACATGAAGATTATTCTATTTGTGAACTATTACTTATAGTTACCTGCAATTTACATAAACCTGACTATAAAAATATTCATTACAAAGAAACTTTCTTTTATGAGAAATCTATTTTATGAGTGAATAATAATTATTTAAGTTAGTTATATTCCTTTTTAATTAACTTTTCAGATAATTTAACATTTTCTGGATATTCATGTATTTTACAAACTTAGGTTGTGATCCAGCAGAGCCATATTTTGAGAACATGCCAACTACTGTTAGACTGGATCCAACAGATGCCACTTTTGTTGATGTAATACACTCGGATGCCGCTTCTAAAATTAGGTTTATAGGTAAGCATCACACTTTGTGTGAAGGAAGTTCTCACCCTTTCAAAATAGATAACTTGAAGTGCAATCTATACAATTAATAAATTAAAGTAAAAGCCTATTTTTATACTCCGTACTCATTTTTATTTTTATTCGAATCCGTTTTGTATGTATCACTAAGAAATGTTTCTTTATTATATGGAGACTTTTTTGTATACGCATTAACACAATCAAGCTCTTACAATTCAGAGTTTTACTTGAAATGAGTTAAAATGAATATTTTGGTTTGGCTCAAATAAAAAAAAGAAAGCGTGTATCAGTGTGAACACGCGTTAGAAGTTAACTTCTTTGGCTTACATGTATTGAATTGTATAATAAAGTTTTATTTTGAAGTAATCGTATATATAATTAACAAATTTATTATTATCATTATTATTTAAAACTGTATTTCAAAAAATAATTAGGATGGAAAAGGTTTAAGTATGGACAAAATTTTCATTTTCAATACATAATACTAAAAAAAAATTTATTGTATGTATTTTGAGAAAAGTATCATCATTATTAGTCTATTTCCATTATGCTTATGGGTGCTTCTGTACATACTTTTGTTATAAAAGGCTTGTGGTAACGACAGTAAGAAATGTAGGTTTTGCACTCAATATCGCTTAAGTATCTCGAAAAGACTGCATCAATCGTAGTATTTGATTTTGTCGTTGATATTATTCTGTTGTTTTGTAGAGATAAGGTGAAATTGTCTTTTAAAAATTCAATCAATTGTAGAGATTTGTCTAAATCAAAATTGACATTAAAATCTCCACTTAAAATCATAGGTATTTTATAATAATTTTTATTAAGTAAAGCAGAATCTCTTAATGTATATGATAATAATGATTGATGAAGGAACTCGATAATGTCATCCAACTTTTTTTTCGGAGTAACATATACTGCTACAATTATAATTTTTTGTCCATTATCTATTACGCATTCAGCCAAGCACAAATCCCCCGTAGAAGATTGTATGGTACCATAAATATCGGATTCACTGACAGAACATTCCATGGATAGAGTTATAATGCTAACAACATCGCTCGAATTTTGATACATTGCAACTCCTCCTGTTCTCGTATTTGATCGTTTATTCTTCACAATGCAGTTGAAATTTAGAATAGATATATCACTTTCATTGCCCAGCCAAGTTTCTGATAAAACTAAAAAATATTTGAATTTCTTATTACTGAATCTTGTAAGTCTTCAGCGTGAGCTGTAAGACTTTAGCAATTAAAAGTAATTCTCGATAAACCTTGTCTGTTCGTTATGAAATTAATCAAAACTTCATTGATAGTTTGTAGTTTGTTCAATGAAAGTCGTTTAAACTATATATGATTTAAAAACTCACTTCTTAAACTGGATTTAGAAATTCCATTCGATTGAAAATTTAGTAAACACAATCTTTTATTGCCAAACTATTGGAAGAAATGTTGTGTTGCCACTAAATTTTAGAACAATAGATTGTTTGTATTATTTCCCCTTAAAAGAATTTTAAAACTGTATATCCAACAAACTCACCTTAAACTAATTTTTGACAGATTTTGAACCATTTAAATGCCTACTTCGGGTAGATTAAAGACTCACTTCCAATTTTTTTTTTTTTTTTTTTTTGAATTCATAAAATGGATTGTATTTTGACTTCTAGGTAACGTAAAAACAAAACAAAGTATGTATCGCAAAGCTAAAAGAGGAAAGGCTTGTTGAAGCTGCTGTTGAGTGAGGAGAGGGGGTGGGTACTAGCTCAGGGCTAATAGACGAAAAACACAAAAGAAATTTTAAAAGCCGTAATTTTTAATCTATTTTTTCAATCTTTGAACAGATTACGGATAATACTATTCTACATATGGAAAAAAGTTTCGTTAGATTATTTTTAAAAATAATGAAGTTATTAAATATTTAATTCAAATTTTGAGTATTTTTTGAAAAATCGCAACAACAAAAAAAAAAAGATTTCGTCATTTTTTTTATTTTTATAACTGATTCTAAAAGAGAAAAGCATGAACTTGTTTAGAATAAAATATCAATTCATTAACTCGAAAGGAAACTTAAAGGGAATGATTTAGAAACCATTTTTATAAAAGTATATCAATTTTGACTCATTTTAAAAAAAATCGTAAAAAATAAAAAGTATCATTATTTTGTTTAAAAAAATATACCATATCGTGGCGAAAAGAATGATCTTTCCGATTCTGTAATTATTTTTTGTCTGAGATAGATAGTATGAATTAGATGGCGTTTTTTAAAACGAGGGGAAAATTCGGAACTTCATTCATTTCTACCTTACATTCATCGCTAACCGTAACTGGTAACTTGTAACGCGTAACGGAAATTTCTCCCTACCGTGCCATAAGAAGTTAACTTCAATAAAACAATTTTATTTATCGAATAAATTTAATGGTGTAAAATCACCACTTATTCAAACTTCTCTCCTGAACAAATGTATACATATATATAGCTTTTCTGAATCTCTCCAAAAGATTCAATTAATAACTGTTGCATCCAAAACTTTTAATCTTTGTCAGAATTGCTATATTCCTCTTTTTCTCTATTAAAAACGTGAGCTTGAGTTTCGGTGTTAATACACTGGAAGACAAAACCCAAAGATATTTTTTTAACTAATTTATTTGCAAACTCCTCATGCTCCGCATTACATAACATGAGGCTTACAGACGTAAGTGGTGATCTTATTTTCATTCGTAACAGCCTGAAAATCAGGTACATTAATAGGAATTGCACGATGGAGTGGTAAATGTATTGTATGAGGCTAAATTGAGAGGTACGATATAGGAAAGGTTGTCAGTGTATACCAGGAGTATTGACCACACATAGTAAAATCTGAATATGGAGGAATAAATTGACGACAAAATTTAGAGTATGTCCGGGAGATATCAGTTAGATGACTTTATATGCGGAAGGATTATTCGAAAACTGGAAGAAGGGTGACAAATAGTGGATGTTTCTGGGTAATTCATAATCGTACAAAGTTTTTTGCTGTGTGTCTTAGGGTACCATTTCAAGCAAATGGAACTTTAGGTGCAAACTAGAATATAGTTTTTGCATTTTCACAGAAGTAAACCACAGATGTATCGTTTTAACAATGAAGAGGAACCTTCGCATTAAAGTTTGTAGATTGGTTAATGAATTTTATACCATGGCTATTCAGATATTGCAGAAAGCTGTTTTCAGAGGCTTACAATAAGTAGGATTGTGCGCTTGAAAATCTGTTGGATGTGTCCCAGTGACAAGAAAGCATCTGCTTGCAATTGAGTAGGTAGCATCTAAATTGAACAGAATACTATTGAGCATGTCTCTGATGGATGTATATTCAATTGTTCATCTGATTGTAAATGACAATCTGGCGTGAAAGTGGTAACGCGCATTGACCACAAATATCCGTGTAAGGAACCTAAATGGTTCTTATAGTGATAGGTATGATCCGACATCTTAGTTAATGACCGTATTTCACAACATGTAATGCTATCTGGAGTTATGAATGTTGAAAAACGTGTTAATAAAATTATGCTGCTTCTTGTTTGTCTATTCCGTTCTGCTTTCGGAGATACATTCTGTTATGTGGTTGACAATGCAACGTTTCACGGCATAAGCGCTGACTTGGACTGTGTATGCAGCAATAATATTCAACGTCTCTCTTCAAGTCATCAATTTCTTCAGATTTAAATCATTTTGAAAATGTTCGGGTCTCCATAGAGTGACATTTTGCTGCTAGACTCTGGCCTCCAACAAACAAGAAACTTTTATTCGTAGGCTAAAAGAGGAATGACAAAACTGTCCTCAACATCAAATGAAGAATGTTGCTATTAGCATACTCCGACATGGGGATAGTAACATCTGACTTTACAGTGGACATACATATCCTATACTAACATGTGTCTTAGGAGTACATGTGGTGTGTTCTTTGCATGCTTTATGCAGCTATGTGTTCAGGTCAATTCGTATATTTACCCTTTGTTGAAGCACGAACTGTAAAATAGTGAACTGTATGGAAGAGTAGATAAAGCCTAAAAGTTTCATTTCAGAATTTCAGTGTAATACAAGAAAATGGCCTCGATGATGAATCAAACTGAAATTCGATACTGTTGAAGGCATATTTCATGACAGATAGAACATTTCACTAGGAATAGAATATTTCAAAAAGGAAGTATAGTTCGTAGTAAAATTTGAATGAGGGAGAATAAATTGACATGTGTATTCACAAGCACATATTTATATTCTAAAAAAGATACGCGCACTGACTGTTGCCTCAAGCCTTGTTTTAAATAGAAGTTGTTCGCTGCAACAGCGCTATTTAATGGGCTTTTATGATTCAACACCACCAACAACACAAACCCTCTGCACATTACTTTAAAATAAATAATTGGCGTAGTGTACAATGTTCTGAAAACACCACATCTGTAATTCTGACACTCAATAATTCTTGTGTGGTTTTTACACTATATAGATTTTTTTTTCTGTACTCAGATTTTGTCCGCCAGTGTAATATCGAGTTTAAGTATTAAGAAAACATAACATTTTTGTTAGCTTATTATATAATTTTTAACTTTTTTTAAGTATTTATTTCCAAGCTGAGGGATAAAATAAATTCTTAATTTCATCTTCGTCAATTTTATAGTTGATGGATTTAAATTTTTTAAGAAATATCCAAAACAAAAATAAGCAATTATTCAACTCATTCATAACCTCTCAAAGAATTTTGATTAAGATAATAGAATATATATATTTATAATTGCATAAATTCATTTTTAAACAATTTGTTATATTCTGTTCTTCAATAAAACCTAATTCTCATTAAATTAAATCTGTGTTTAATGGTACTAATAGTATATACAATATAATTTTGATATTCTATAGTCATTGAAAAATTTTAAAAATTGTCTTCTAATAAAATGCGGATTTGACTTTATAACTTAAATAAACAAAATAAATATTGACTTCCATACTTAATTTATCAAATACTGTCATAAGCAACTTTTTTAACTAAATAGGGCTTATTTTTATGCTATCAAAAGCAAATTATTTCTTTGTAAAAGTTAAAGAGTATCATATTTTTATGGTGGTAATATATTTATCTCTCTCTCAATATTATAATAAACTGTGTGTATTAATTATCTTTCTTATTTCCTAAATTTGAAGTTAAAATTGCCAACAAAAAGAGCATTTCAGAATAAATCATTTAATATTTTAAACAATAAAACGGAACCATTTTGTCCCCAAGTAAAATACTTTATACTTTAAGAAAAGGGCAACGACTTTTCCAAACTTCACCGTGATCATCTAAAGTTGTCATTCAATTATACATTTATTTTATTTCAAAAAATTTTCTATACTAATACGGAAATTAACATTTTAGGCTTTGGAATGAATCAGCTAGTTGGACATGTGGATTTTTTTCCAAATAATGGTAGAAGACAACCGGGATGTACCAAGGAAAAATTTTTGACATTCATTACTGATGGATTAAAAGAAGGTAGCTCTTGTAAACCATCACTTATTTTAATTTGTACTATGATTCCTGAATTCATTCACGTTATTACACATGTTATACCAATTTCTTAACTGACATAAATCACAAAATTGGTCTGACATGCACGAAATGAACAGACACACCTCATAATTTATTTAAAAGACCTAATGATATTATTTCATTTTTAATAATTTCCCTAATAAAAAATTATTCAAAAAGACATCAACTGTTGAAGAAAGAAATTTCGCTTAATGGAAAGTGTACTTATGCTCAGATTTAAGTAATACGCTCAAAATTTAATATCGTGGTAAATGATCAAAACTATACATAATGATGAATTTGTCAAAAAACATGACTCTATTATTAATAGATAATCTACTACAAATTTAAATACAATTGTATAAAGTAATTTAAATAACTTGACTCGTAAAAAGAAAATAATTTAAATTCATCCAAAAACATTGATTATTGCCTCAACACTGGGTCATGCTTCTGAATAAACTATAAATATTTTTCGGCCTACTTCAAAAGCTTCCTTCAGATGAAACGAGTTAGAGTAAAGTTTTCTATAAATTTTCCGAAATAAACTGTTTCTGTTTCTAGTGACATCTTCTGATTTAAATCAAAAGAAATTGAACTAATATGTGACTATGCATTACACTTAATTAAATTTTAGCAAAAATCAGTAAGATTAAATTATACAATTTACATAATACAGTAAGAAAATACAAACTAAATCATATGCAAATTAATGACATTCCTATGAGATAGCAGAGAACAGTTCCCGTTTTAAAGACTAAGCAAGTTAAAAAAAAAAGTAACTCTCTCTCTATTTTGTTATGCATTAAAAAGAATTCATATGATAAAACTTTATTTTGTAAGAACAATTATTTAATATATCTGTTCAAAAACACATTCTTACTTTTAACTCTATGATACATTTTTAGGTTTGAGACGATTCGGAAGCTGTAATCATCAACGTGCTCTTGACTTTTTCATAAGCTCTATAAATTACAGAAAAATTGTGCCTGTGGGCTACCAATGTTCGACTTGGGAAGATTTCTTAGCCGGGAAGTGTACCGAGTGTGGAAAAGATATGAAAATGTGTGCTATCATGGGTATGAGAGCAGATGAATACAAACCATATATAGGAAAAGGAACGCAAAATCCGTTTTATCTCCAAACATCAGGAAAAATTCCGTACTGGCGTAAGTAAAATTTGCATTCACACACACACAAATACTTTTAAACCTTTTATAAGGTAATTCTCATGACTCAATATATCCTTTATTGAAAAGAAACAACAACTCTTTATTTACAGGCTAACGGTTTCTTTTCTTAGACATTCCACTAGGCATGTTCTTCGTGTAAATATTAAGTTCAACAACATCGATGTTTCTAATCGGGGCGTAGCTCCCGCCGTATCAATGATACGGGGCCCCCAAGCCGCAGGAGCTCTAACATGTGTAACTACAGTCCCACTAACAGGACACTCATATCTAGAAAGGGGCACAAAAGGAATTTCGATACAGGGCCCACTCAGAACTAGCTATGCCAGCGTTTCTAATATATAAGTTGTGTTGTTTTCCTCTAACTCTACAATAAAAAAATACAGATTTGAAAAACCTATCAAATACAAATTTTGCAATACTTTTGTAAAATTTTATATTTTTACTTAAATTTATACCCACCCAAATGTTTTCCATTTTATCATTTGTGATACATCATTTGATTGATATTTAAGTGCGACATCACCCAAAGACCTTTAATTTTACTTTTTGAGAATTCTGCCGTATTATTGTGATACATTTTATCATTAGAATAGATTGAGGTTAAGGACTACGTTCGGAACCGTGATTTTGCAAAAGCGTACAAACGAATATTTTTTTAACATTTAGTGTCACTCACATTAGAATATATGTATAAAATTGCTTTCAAAATATCATTATAATAAAAATTATTTAAATGTGATATTTTGGCGAAAAATGAACATAGAATTACCTATTTTCAAAACATTCTCCTTTTATGAAAAAGGCTTCTATAATAATAATATTTTGTCTAGATATAGCTAAAACTTCTCTAGAGAGCCTGAACTACGATTTTTGAAAAATTCACATTATTTTCAGAATTACTAATTACTAACAATTGAAGTAATAATCGGTCTGTTTTTGCTAAGCTTTTTAACTCTGATGTATTAAAATACAGATAAATCCCCTTCTGGATTATATATTTCAAAAATCCTAGTTCAGGCACTGTGTACTGAGTTATGTATAGGCAAAATATTATTATTACAGAAGCATTTTTCATAAAAGGAGAAAGTTTTGAAAATAGGTAATTCTATGCTCATTTTTTGCGCAAAATTGCATTTAAATAACTTTTTATTGTAATAATATTCTAAAAATAATTTTATACACGTGTATTCTAATCTAAGTGACACTAAATATTAAAAAAGTATTCGTTTGTTCTCTTTTGTAAAATCACGGTTCCGAATGTAGACGGATACCTTAATGGATAGATTAACAAACTATAAAAATTAATCATCCATGTAATATATATATATGCAAAGTACATCCCATTACGAACATTTAACAAAAAAATATATTTCGAATTAATTTTATCAAGAACATATAATCTTTACATTTTATTGTTAATGATACAATTTAAAAACATTTTCTTTTTACTTGAAGCTCCTTTCTCAAGAGCGAGTAAAATCTTAACGTACATTTTTGGACAAGAATTTTTACGAAATATCAAGTGAAATAAGGTTTAAGATTGACGATGTGTGTGCTTAAGTATTGAATATAATGAGGTAACATTTATCCTGGGGACCGTAAACGTTGAAAAAGGATTATGTAGAAGAATGGTACTTTTTTAATAAATTCCAAAGAAAATCCCAAACATTCTTTTAAAAAGATTATGTTGGATTTTCTTATCCGATTGAAGCAATTGCAATCTCAATCTCATGGTATTATGTTGCACTGAAAATTGGAATTTCTATTCCGCATAATGGATATAATTGCTAAGGGAGGTACGATATTGAAAGATTACCTAACATTTCTCTCCATTTCCTTAGTATGTATTATAAGATAATTTCCCTTCCGTCAAATGGAATGAAATCAAAACATTCGATACATCCTTAATCTTCGCGATTTCTATAAAATGGAATAAATGTAGAACGAAAATTCTGTTTTCTTAAGGGTATGTGACAAAAATTGCTTTACTGCATTTCAAATCAATATTATTTTAAATAAAAGAATGCATGCTTAGTTTCACTATTTTAAATTTTGATTCACTCTTTTGTTTTTTTTTTTTTTAAATTCGATGCTCTTCATACAGCATGTATTTTTCTTCATTTCGTTCTCGTGTGATAGGAAAATGTACGATTTAGAATGCCGTACCTGAAAATGTTTTCTTCTTTCATCAAAAACTTCTTTCTGCTTGTCCTTTCGAGTAATAGTTTTAACAAGACATATTTACCCTTAAAAAGACGATAATGTATTTGTAGATCGACACTATTTAAAATATTTTAGAATAAAAGGCAGAAAAAATAGAATTAAAATATCAGTATCGTTCAGAATTTCTTGATCAAATTGACGTGTGCCACTGAAACATTTGCCGTTGTGTCGCTTACTTTAATAAAAAAAAACACCAAAACATTTCCCACTCATTTCGTGTCTGTAGATTACCTTTGTATATCTTTTTTTTTTAATCTTTGATTGTGGAGCTTTTAGTTTAATTCGGATAAACTTTTAATAGTAACTTCGTTTATTATGCATTATGCAGCCACACTCATATATATATTTATCATTTCTGAAAAGCATCGCATCATATACTTAAAAAATTTAATTATATTTAAAAACTGTATTTAAATTTTATCTCAGAACCACCTAATTAATTATTCCCGAAGAATTTGAAGAAAAAAAAAGAAGTTGCTTCTCTTCGTATAACTAAGCGTATTGATAAAAATAAGTGTTTATAAGAATATTGTTACCGATCAAGGTTCTGAAAATGGCGAGAACACTGGGCGTCCCCAATCATTTCCTTTTTTAAAAAAAAAAATCTAAACAACATTTCTAGAATAAAATTCTTTATTAATTTTGAAATATTATACTTTTTAAATTGGCAGAGTTAATGAAGAAGAGCTGAGTAGATTTCGTGTTTTAAAATCTTATATTAAAGTTCCAAAGTAATTAACGCTATATTAAATTTTATATTTTTTGTAACATTCAATAGCTTTTTCATAGGATAATTTTTTTGTTCCTTTTACGGGTAAAAAATATGATTAAAAATTTGGCTTTCTTATATCAATAAGATTACAAATAAGAAACTAAATAATTTACTAAAAGAATACTTATGACGATTAATGGGCGAGTTTGTGTATTTTAACTATCCAAAAAGGTTTTTTTACGTATCTCTGCCTACACTCATTTCCTTTCTTAAAAGAATTTAAACATATGTGTAATCGCTTATCAATTTACAGACAAGTTTTAATGTTCAAAACCTTTTGTGACGCTTTAAGTTAACTCTGAAGCTTTGATTGGTATCGTTACAAAATTTTGATTTTATCCAATATAATAACTCCGAAAAATTGTTTTATGATTTTTAAAAAATGCGTTTTCAATCCAATGTAAAATTTCAGTAAATATATAAAATTTTAAAATTTTCTCATTCTGAACCATAAACATTGGATTTATTGACAATGTATTCAGGTCTTAGCTTTTCTCGTTATTTATTGAGATTATTCTTTACTTATCAACATGCACATCAAAGTACTTATTACAGTGAAATATGAGAATATTATGAGAATTAAAGAAAAAGAAATGAACGCTGAATCAGTATATTCAGAAGTTATTTTTAAAATATTCGTGATAATGTAAAGAAAAAATTAAGATGTGATACAAGAAATATATCACAAAAATTAAATTATTTCACAGAAGAATAAACTAAAACTTTCACCAAGATTTATCAATTTTTTTTTTTCAATATTATCACCGAAAAGTGTTAACTGTTAAGGATCCATATAAAGTATTCTTTACTAAAAATACATCAATTCAACAATAAGAATTAACTACCTGATAGAGATTTCTTATGTTTAATGTTGGTTCCTACGTCGAAAAAATTCTCATTTGTATGTATATATATATATATACTTTTTCTTTATTATTTAAGCTGAATTCCTTCTTTTAATATAATTCAAAAATTGCATGTTTAAAAAAAGTCACAAATTTTTCATTCTAGTATTTTCAAAACATCTATAATTAATATTGACTAACAATACATTTTGAAAAGATAGAATCCGAAGGTCGGAAAACAACAATTTTTGAAAAATCCTAATTCCAACAAAACAAAGCTACATTTTAGACTAAAGAAACAAAAAGTTTAATAAGCTCCAAAAAACTGTTAATTTATAAGCTTTCAATTCAAATTTGGACTAAGCAATCTAAGCAATAGTCGCGTTCTTCTTTTAAAAAATAAAAAAATGAAAAGAGATTTCCAAAAGGAAAAAAGAATGTGTTAAGGTTTTTGGAACGACTTTAATAAACCGGGATTAAACAATTGAAAAGAATTCTAAAATTAAGGATGACGCAGTATATAGGATTAGCATGTATCGTGCAAGTTATGTTTTACACTTTTATTTCATTGATACTGCTTTATCTGTTTAAGTAACATAAGAATAAAAATTGAAAAGCAATTTTTCTGGAAACATGCCACAAACCGAGCCCCATCATTTATTCTTCTCAGATGTAACGAAAAGTATATCTATTATTATCTCAATGTATTTTATCATGAGTGATTTTGTTACAGAGTATCATTATCAAATATCTATAAAATTGTACAAGCCTGCAATTTTTCAAGATGCTTCAGGGAAAATTGATGTTACTCTTTTTGGTTCAAAGAATGATGAACTTTTCCATGTGCAAGATAAGTAAGTTTTATCTCCGTGATATTGTCCATACATACATTTAACAAGCTAAAATATTTTGAAATTCATATACATGGATATAGGGAAGATAGAGGGTGGAAAGTAAGTACGAGAGGGCATATTTATCCAAGCTTTATGATTCTGCGTGATATAACGTGTTAATTCTTTGCAAAATTCTCAAATGAAGTATTTCATTATTCGTTAACTACATTCCTTTTTTCTTAACTTATAGCTTAACTCCATTTTTCTTTTCTTAATTTCAATAACTTGTTATAATTATTATTATTATTATTATATTAATTTTTGAATAAAATCATATTTACATATAGTGTATGTCACAATCCGGGGGTTGTAGGCTTAAGAGGGTTCGAGGAAGAAGCAGAAATGATTTTAAAAACCATTACTTTTATTTTAGATTTAACACTTTATGAGCAATGTACAACTTATTCCTTAACCTTTGGAGCAATCCTACTCTAAACTCTTTCATCTAACTTATAAGATTATTCAAAATGACTTATCTCTAGAGGCGCCTGTATTTCCCTTAAAGGCTCCTTCTCGAACAGCAACGGCTTGGTGCAAATCGACTTCTATACTCCTTCCACATCTCTGAGGGGATGCTAAGATGAATATTAACTTCAGCAAGCACGACTTCCTCTATTCACAAATCACTTTCCACTATTAGCCTAATACAACCAATGTCAGGGTTTAAATAGCATTTACATTAGCATAAAATTAAGTCATCTCTACGGAAAGCAGTTTTTAAACTAAAATCACATTTAAAGAATAGATGATTAAAAGTCCCACGGATAGAACCCATCACATATGTATAATTATATTTTTATATTGATATCATTTCTACTATTTCATATAATAAGCATTATTGTTTTAATAATTTTAATAACTTTCACAAACTGATCAAAAATTCAATTTTAAGTTTTGTAAGACTAAAATGTTATTCTGTAAGCTATTTATTGCAGTTATCTATTTAACGAAATTAAAATTTGTTACCAAAAACATCATTTTCTAGAATCCTACTTTTACAAATTCTATACCATCACCGAATAATTTATTTAAAAACCATATCCTAACTATTTAAAAATCATACATTAATCTGACTCATTGCATCATCAGAGAAATCTTTCTCAAGATTAGAAATATATATATATTCCGAAAGTTATTTAATATCTATGATCGATCAAGAACAGTTTCCGTCATTAGATGGTTTTGATTAATCCATTGAAAGAGATTGCTCAAAAAACTTAGACCGTAAGGTTCTATTTAAGAAATCTCGGATAAATATTTAATAAAATAAACATTAATTTTGTAACACTTATTTATCATATTGCAAAAACTTGTTAATAATTAATATTTGTTAGTAATTTATAAGTATCAAAGACAGAGTGTGCATCTTTTTACTGTGTTTTCTATCAGACAGTTTTCAGGAATTAGAGAGTAAAATATTTCATTAAAATGCTGTTTGTTTGCCCTAAACTGCTTTTATATTAGACATGTATAAAAAGGTTGCTCCTAGTTCCATTTTCTTTCAGATGAACCCTGCATACTCATTTAGATAAAACGAGTATGTAAAAGAACTTAGAAATTAATTAGTTTTAAAATTCATGATATAGAAAAAACATCAAAATTGAATAGAAAATCCGTGGTAGTTTAAGGAATAAAGGAATAAATTTTTTAAGCTTAAGAAGAATTTAAGTATACGCTTTTTTAAAAGCAGTATATTATTTATTTATTCTAATTTAAAATGGTACCCTGCTGGCCGTTAGAAATACAACACCAAGAAAAACAAAAGATATCAAATTCAAATGTTTTGGGGGAGAAAAATATGTATACTCATTACAAAGATGAAAAGATTGAAAATACAGCCTTCTGTGATGTGAGGTTTGACTTTTGGAACGATCAAAGACTCAGCATGGGGAGATGATGCCTGTTAACTTTGTTGAGGCTCAAAGCTCTCATATTGGAGTGATATGGAAGTTTAGAAAGTAGGATGCCACGTCCATGTCACTTGACCAAGATAAAATTACGCTGCCTGTTCGCCAATAACCCTTTGTTACTTAGAAATGCGGCGTTAATAAACAATCAATCGATCTACAAGGTGAGGGAGGCTATGAAATCAATAATATTGCCACATTGCTAGTAATAACCACTGCTATACGCCTCAGCATTGAATGAAAGAGGCTTTGGATGTCTTGTCGGATCAGCCTCCACACATTGCTTAAGTTGATCCAGTGTAGAAGCAGGTGGTATATACCGGGTCTGCTATTCTTCAATCATCGAGTTATGTTGGGTAAGCAATGTGTACGACAGCAATACAAGTCGCTGGGGGGAAGAACATTGCGTTCTACATGTAGTTGCTCATTGTCCTGTTGGAATTTGGCTACAGACAAGCTCTGAAATTAAGACAAATTGCGTGTAAGTTACGGAATTCCTAAGCCCAAAACAGGGATGTGCTTCCTCAACAGAGCTAATACAATTAATTGCTTAGACTGGGATGCCTTTGAAAAATTTTTAAATAAAGGAAGACAACAGAGAGGCTCCAAAATCTCAGGGATATACCGCTGACTGATCACTGTTCTAACAATGCATACTAGGGGTGAGGGGCAGAAATGGAATTCAACATCACACCAAGACAAAATACCTGGGTGCAAGACCAATATGGCGATACATCAGAGAATAAATAAACAACCTCTCTCTATAGTGTCTTCAGACTACAATCCAACCCAGTATCGCTGGTAGAAACGTATATTATTCAATGCACCATTGCAAAATCAAACATTTGTAGTTTTGAGACAAAGGAAAGACGTCTAATAGTATGTGCAGACACCGAATGTTCTGCAACAGATCGTTTTTGTTGCGATATGATTCCTGACGTGGTAGCGCAATCCTTTAATGTACTTGTCATCTTGTGTGACAATGCGGCGAGGCTGGAGTAATCGGTACCATCAGTCGATCGTTTTGTTCACATCCATTAATTATAGATTCGCACCACTTTTACTTGGTTATATATGGCTTGTTTATCAATTTCTCGGAAAGATATATAGTTTCCATTCTCTGTACGCAATAACATAAACGTGCTCAAATGACGCTCATATTCGTTCTTCGAGGCATACTAGAGCTGTTCACACGTAACAACTGTACAAAAAAGCAATTGCAATACTTCAAAAAGGCCTTATTTTCTTCCTTCATGCAGAGGTTGTTAGTTCTAAGGTCTCCGTGAAGTGTATTTGTGCTGAAATGTTAATTATTTGTACACCCCATTGCAACGTACGAACAGTGAAAATTTCACGTTCCTTAGATGCTTCCTTCACAGAGTTGCATTTTTTGATGGCTAGCAGTGTTGTTTAAAATTGTGGTATCAATTTAGCTATTTATAATTGAAAGTAAAAATGGGTGTTCAGTTTGTTTAAATATCATATTTCTTTTGGTCATTAAATAATAATAAAACTAGGAACATAGACTGTTTTTATAAACATTATTGCATAAACAATAGAAGTACATGAATGGTAAGAGAAGCCCTAACAATAGATAAATTACCAATATATTTGGCATTATAATACGTATCATTTTAGAAAAGAAAAGGATTCAATTTCAAAAATTATAACAAATGACGGAGGACTTACTTGAATGAAATTATTCATAATGAGTTATCGTGGGTACATTTCCTAAGATTAAATGAATATTTTGAATGTTTCATTCACTATCGGTACTTTTTGTATTAGCTTTCACAAATTTAAAAACAGATTAATTACATTTAAAAATAATTTCACTCTCTCTCTCTCTCTCTCTCTCTCTCTCTATATATATATATATATATATATATATATATATATGCAGGAGTATATATACAGGGGGTATAGTGTGGGGGTATACTTAAATAAAACCTTCTAAAAATACACTCTCTTGTTCATTATAATAAAGTAATTTCTTCCTGAAATTAATTTGTTGAAATACAAAATTTCTTTAATACTTAATAATTCATTACATTCCTTTCTTCTAAAATTTTGCAATTTATGACAAATTATGTATACATACATATATATATATTAATGAAGAATGAAAGAATATCTCATTATTTTATCCCCGCAAGTTAACCACTGCCAGATCCATTGATAATGTCATAATTAAAGTAATTTCCTTTCGCGTTAAAAGAGCTTTTGGTTTAAAAACGTTATAATAAATGAATAAAGTAGTAAAACATACTTCACAAATTGAAATTTTCTGAGCCATAAACAACAAAAGAGAAGTGAAGTTTTTTAATTTATTTAAAAAGAAAAGAAAGAGAGAGAGAAAAGGGTCTTTAAATGCATTTGCTCTTTCTAATAAAAAATTAATTAATAAAGAGGAATGTAAACTAAATATTGTATAATTTGTGCAGTAATTTGTGTATTTTACATTTTATTTAAACTAAAAATATACTTAAGAAAAATTTTACATTTTCGCGGTGTTGTTCCTGCATTTATTTAATAGTTCTTGCGTTTTTTAAAGATATAAATAGAACTCCACTAGGATACTGCGAAATTAGACTTATTATTAAATTAAAAAATAATACATTTTATTTTAAAACGATTTTGATGTTATTATAACATATGACCTTCAAACGTTTCTATAAATTTTGTTTTTTTTTTAAAAATGCAAAGAAAGTATTCTCGTTTCTCGTTCTATCTCTTAATACTACTTTCAATTATAACAGCATTTAGCCAATGAATGCTTGGTTTTGAACAACTGATAATCACGAGGAACAACATGAATGGTTTTAAATGTGTGAAGCATCTCTAACAATCTATTATATTGCTTATTAAAAAGACATCAACTTTTATGTCTACTAATCTAAAAAATAAAAAAATTCTATTATTTAATAAACTTCTCCTTAAATGAAATTCATATTTTCTATGCTTTTAGGGCTGTTGATCTCATCCATGGATCACGGTACCAGTATTTAGTAACTACTGATAAAGACCTGGGTGATATCAAAAGTGTATCTATGCAATGGTTCGTCCAAACTTTAAATCCCCTTAAAATAATTTTTAAGCCAACATTGTACGTAGAATACATCACAGTTGTGCCAATGAACACTGTTGAAAAATCGTAAGTAAATTATATTCATATCTCATTTATTATGATTATTGTTTACTCTTTTTCGAATACATTAATCTGTATATCAACTTCCTACTAAAAAACTGTAACATTTTCAAAATGATCTATAAAGTTAAGAAACCATTATTAAAGGTTTCAAAGTCGTAAGCCATCAAAAATTATAAAAACATACTACAGCGTTAGTGTATAAAGATTTGATTAAATTTTAATCATTGTTACAATTCGTGCCAAAAAAAAGTAATACGTATTCCAGGAAAATAAAACAATTCGCTTCAGTATGCTAACTGATAAAGCAGATATAAAATTTGAAGTCTTAGTTACGACTTATAAAAGAGGAGGAATGTTTTCAACTGGGATCACTTTTCACACAAAATTCATCCTTACCGGTGCGCCATCTATAGGGTATTTTACGAGTAATTTACTCTTCTTGAAAAGAATTTTCAAAATACAGCAATTTAAAAATGAAATTTTTAAAACTATAGAGCTTTGTTTAAGGTGTGTTTGTGAAGTTAGCTTCTCTTACTTATATTGTTTGTTTTATAATGTGCGATTTGTTCAATACTTCGCAGAAATTATCGATATGAAATTAAAATTTGTGTTAAGACTAAGAATTTTCGATATACGTTTGCATTTATATAAAAAAAATAATAACAAAATATTCGAAAATAAGATATACATTTATTTTTATATAATATATATCAAAAATAAAAAATTTAAATCACGAGAATATTCCCATTACACTCAGTGTAATTTTAAATAAAAATGAGCTCCCAGTTTTATTTGATTGATGAAATAGAATAAATAATGTTTTTTACCTTCAGTACTAGTTCTTTTAAATAGTTTTTCAAACCCTGATATAAATTTGAATGTATAAAAAGTAAAAAACAACATTCGTAAATCAACCAAAAAAAAAAGGAAAGTTTTATAGTAATAATACTTGCTTGTTTCTGACATAAATGAAAATGGTACATTTTAATGTCAAGATAAATATATTTAATTAATTTTTAACCAAATTCATTACAATTAAAAACCATATGAATCATGATTTTTATACCCGATGGTTCCTTTCTATGAATACCGAATTTTTTTTTTTTTAAAAAAGCCTTAAAAATTGTGTGTTTTGTTTTCGAGTGTCATTCAAAATTCAAAGAAATATATTCAGTTATAATTTCTAGTTCCGAATTTTAAAAAAGTAAATTTCTACTTTGTTGTTAACAGCATACTTTAATAAAAAAGAATATTTGTATTGATTTGAAAAATAAATTTTTATGGCCGATGTATTTACATTAAAAAGGACTTAAATATGAGAGAATAATGAATGTGTTATGTTCATTTGCAGGCCTCGAAAGCTGACTGGCAGAGCGTTTTGTGGAAATCCAAAGGCAGCTATTAAATCAAAATCCACAGTCACGTTTCTTCAAAAGAATACTTGTGTCAAATAAATGTCTGTCCACATATAGATTGTTGAAAAATCTACAAAAGTTTATGTAACTTAAGAAAATATATATAGATCCTGTAAATATAACTCATTTGAAGATTTGTATGAACCTTAACAATGTGTACAAATTAATTTTTTTATCTAATGAACATAACTTTTTTCTAAGCAAAGCATGTATTGTTTCTTCAAAATATAACTGAAATGAACTTTTTCCCCCGTGATTTTAATACTGTAAAAATTGTATATATGCTATAATATTTTTCTGGTAGCACTTTAAAAACATAACGAGATTCGCAATTTAATCCTTCCCTTTAAAATTTTTAAACGGTACTTTATATCATCTTCTCTACACACAACCAAGTTTCGACTAACAAGTCGTAAATAAAAATAGTCATAAATTGGAGGGAGGGAGATTCATTTTTTAACACTACTTTCATTCAAAAGGGTTACATAAATTGTATTTAAAATCAAAAACTCAATCTATATAGGTATAATTATTTAAGGAACTACTTGAATTTTAAAGAATTACTGCTGTAAAGAATTACCTGAGACAAGAAGAGAGAGGAGGGAATAGATATATTTAATATATTATTTACATATTTCCAGAAAAATGTCTTATAAGAATTACTTTGTGATTTGTACTGATGGTGCTAGATTAAATAAATGACTTTGTAAATCTTGCAAAAGAAAAATATATACCAGTGTTCTACGTTCCTTACACCCATATTCATAGAGAAGTGCTGTTGTCAAACTTTTATGATAATTAACTACAAAAGATATTTGATGATATAAAGTGGTAAAATTCATTAGACTAAACCTCTAGTGGCAAGATTCTTGAATTTAAAAGAAAACTGAACTTAGGGGAAAAAATCATGTTATTAAAAGGAATCTCGATATGTTTGAATCATTGGAGGAGCTAAAAAGTGAAGACGGGAATCTAAAAATTTCAAGTCTTAATTATCCCACCTAAAGGATTTATCGAAAAAATAATTTATTATTTTACATCCCTGTCAACAGAACTATGGGATTCATTCTCAGAACCTAGCTTTAAAAGAGTTTTTGTTACTTATAATTGGATGGTTCATTGAAAATAAGATTTGATGACATGGTTTTGAACATATTCTGGTTTTCCGTTGAAAGTGACTATCCAACAATTCATAATACATGTGTGTGAACAAGCTTTTTCTTGCTTAACATGCATTAATAGTAAGGACAGTAATCCTCTCCTTTCTGTGGAAGATGAAATCTACATATTTAAATCGAAAAACTGATTAGGAATTCATTATTTATGTTCCAGAAAAAGGGCACAGGTATCACATTACATATTTATTATAAACTGTTATACTAAAAGAGAATTTATTATTTATCTATACCTAATTATATTTAGAAGGATACCGATCGCATGTGTGGCAAAGTGTATCCAGCGGATAGAACCCGCCACCTATGGATCCGAAGCCGGGTAACACACCACTAGACAAAAGTGAGATCACCCCAATCTGGTGGCTGTAACTGGTTTATGTAGATACCGCTACAGTACTTCCCCAACAGTGAGTCGGTGGATAGGAGAACTAACGAGATATTTGTTATGGCGAGCATGTGAGTTGTTGCGGTTGCATCAAGTGAGTCTGACGACTTTTTTTGGTTGCGTGGAGGAATACTGTAGTGGTATCTACTTAAGCCAGTAACAGCCTCCGGACACGGGTGATCACTTTTTTTTTTCTTTTTGCTCTCACTAATGATAATTGATGTAAGTATGAAAAAATATTGTTACACGATGCTGAGATTCCCTAGAACTCGAACGTTGTCTCAAAGGTTCCACATAAGAGTGAAAATATTGGGAAACTTTGTGCCGTACCTAATGGACAAAATTAGATGAAAAAATTTGATTTATAGAGTTCGTGAGAAACAAAATCCAAGTACCAAAAAATAGTTCTATATTGCTGTTTCACTAATGAAAGGGAATCGTATTGAATAATTCATATGTAATGTGTTTTGTGTGGATTATGTATTTGACATATATATTGGTAAAAAGTGTGTTTAAAAAAAATATTCTGCAGAACTTCATGAAATTTTAAAAAGGGTATATAAAAACGAGACAATGGGGATTTTTTTCCTAAGCACAAACAATAGTTCGCAAAACCACAACTAGATGGAGAAAAACAGTTTTGTAAAAAAAAAATTCACAAATATTTTGTAGACAAAACATATTAAAAATTGTGCCATCATTATCTGTTATTATCTGGCTACGTAAGACCACGTGTTCGACAACTCAAACCAGTGTGTCTGAACAATGGAATGCTGCGCATATGGTGTGCTACACTTTCTGTAACTTCTTCAGACCATGCTTTAAATAAGGAAGAAAAAATTTTGATGAATTAATTTGTAATAGTATAGTCAGAAGTACAAATACTAGGAAAAAGATTGAATTTTTATATGTAGTTTTGTTATGCTGAAAGGTATACAAATGTGTACCACAGCAATAAAAATATCCAATTTTTTTCCAATGACATTTATTTTAATAAATCTTCTTTAACTCTTTAACGGGCACACAGCTAAAATACAATTTTCTGTGATAAAGTACTTGATAAATGTAATGTTCTTATCCTCTATAAACATTATTTAGTCTCAAAAAAATATCGACTCGTGGTTTTTTTTCCTTGGTGGCTAGACGTTATAGCCACTGCGTATTTAAGACATTTAACTTACATTGCAGGACAGAAATAATGAATCATATTACAATAAACTTTTTTTATGAAAAATTAACATTCATGTAATAACTATTTCAATAGCAATTAAATACAAAGTATAAGTGTAATTTAATAGTAATAGAATAATTGTACAACATAAAATATATACATGCTTACTTAGAAAATATATAGAATACTTTTAGAATACACATTGAACTTGTGTGTGTGTGTGTGTGGTATATATCCACATTTTATATTTTATTTAATTTTAGTATGAAAAGTTAGAAATAAAGTAATATTTTTGAGAATTTAAATTATAGTTATATTTCCCAAATTTGATGAGCTATTTTCTGTGGAACATAATAGTATGCAAACGTTTTCTCTGAGCAGGAAAACTGTAATGAAAGATTTTTGAACAGGAAAATCTTGTCCCTCATATTGTAAACAAAGTTTGTTTATATTTCCCACCCCCAACATTCTCACGTGATTCTAAATGCTCTCTCTCGAGTACAGGAAAAGCGAAAATTACTAGGTCATTTTTCTGTTCTATGTGGGCAGTGGATAGAGGCTCTATCCACATATTGAAGGCTTCCAAAAACCTAAATAAAACCTTTTTTTTAATTGAACAACTGCTTAATTCATTCAGATGAAAGAAAAGTATACTTAAAACATGTCGAAATTTTTTTTCAAATATCAGAAATTTTATTTATAGTAATCAAAATACAATTTGTGGAATTACACTAAGAAAAACTATTTTTAACTACCCATCAGAGGACATGAGATGCAAAAAAAGGTATCGTGCTGCCATCTGTATTAATTTTTATGCGTTTTAGTTTCAATTAACGTATATAGATAAACTAAATATCCCACACCCTCTTTGAGAAAAAAACTTTTAATGTGTGGCTAGACGTATTAGCCACTCCCTGCTAAAGGGTTAAAAATGGAAAAAATGCACAATAATTGAATTTTCAAATGAAATGTTTCGAAACGATTAATTTTATGAACAAAGGTACAAAAGAATAATTGTATTTAGTACAAAAAATACGGGTTCTAGATTTTTAACCTTCATATATACACTGATACAAATTTGTCTGTCATAAATTGAGGGAAATGTCCGATTCTATCATATTGAACATCGGAAAAAATTGTGGTCCAGCTTTTACTTCACAAGTGTTCATCATAATATCTGATGTTATACCTCTGTAGTATCATTAATACCCCCTTTTCATCCTCCTTTCCAACGAATACATCAACCTCATCAGGCAAAACTTCATATTCAGAATTCCCTTCTCATGCTTCATCAGAAATATAATCACTTTGATTGATAATTTTCTCTATTTATCTCCAAGTTAAACATTCTCTAAATCAGAATAAAACAATAACTATAATAAGTTTCTCAGAATATATGTGTACAAATTCAAACTCAGATTATAGAATTAAAATTTTTATTTATATAGCCAGTTATAAATAAACCAAATCAATCTCGGATTAGTACAAAATATGACGTTAATGCAAATTACTATGTAAATTGTATGTATGTTTAAATTTTTCTTAAATTTATGACTAGAATATAAACATCATGATATGTATGTATTCATCCTTAAAATTAAGTATATAAGTATAAATCAACAAAATAAGCCCGTCATCGTTATAAAATATAACATTATTCTCGAAATTTAAATTTAAATTCCATTTGCATCTGGAACCAAATCACAACCGGAGGTGCACAAATGTGCGCCTGAAAGTTATTTCTATTTAAAACACTACAACTCTGTTAAGAGTGTGATAATTATATGATCTATCGACTCTACATCAAGTAAAAAAATATGAAGCTCAAAAGTTTTAATTATATATTTTAAAAAATAGCTCGCTTTTTCTGTTTCTTGTCGAGTCGGTCATTGCTACTTTAAGCGTTGAAATTCTCCAGAAAAAGATACAAATATTACCCTCTGGTGGTAAAACTGAAAAGCATGAATGTGCACGAAAGATAGCCTTCAATCTCAATTGAGTGTTTTTTCCGTTAATAAGATACAAAGTTAAAACCACAGGCACACACACATATATATGTTTACCTTGGGTCTGAAGAGGTTAAGGTCGAAGAGTAATGGAATTATGGTAGACAGTGTAGCGCACACAGAAATTTTTCAAGGGAGGGGGTCCGGGGTCGAAAGTTCACTATTCTTGTATCATGCTCCTTTTGATTTTGTCGATTTTCGGGAACAAAACACAGTACAAAATTAATTATTGAATAAACAATTAGCATTAATTAATAAAAATTAATCATTAATAACAAATACTTAATTAAATTTTACGTACTTTATACTTAGAATTATAATCAACCGTTAAAAACCAAGGGCATTGGGGGAGGGGTATGGAACTCCAGGACCCCCCTTGTGTGTGCCATTGATGGTAGACCAAGTATATGAGGTATCTTCGCAGCCCCAAATCGCAAGATTTTCCGGTAGATTCCATTTCCAAACTGATTTCTTGTCAAGGATCCGATGCTCTTCCGAAGGAAACCCAACACGCACGTGCGGTCACTTGGTTTCTCGAGAGAAAGTATACTGAAAACACTCCCCCCCCCTCCCTATAAAATATGGGGAAAATCAATCTTTGACCATACATGAATCAAGGAGTGTGAGAAACCAGACAGAGTTTTTTCGAGAAATCTTCCGATTCTGACAACAAATTCCACCCCATGAGAGGTGACAACTGACCAATGGCTGATTGATGATTTCGGCTATGCCCAATAGAAAGTATTCCAAATCCCGTGTCTGCATTAAAAAAAAATCGACTGGATGACCTGAAATTCACACTACAGAGACACAATGTAAAGGTTGACGAAAGTATATTAGTGAAAAAATTAATTGTACGCATACATTATGGAACGAAACAGTAAAAAAAGCTTTATTGACAAATTTGTCGTTGGAAAAAAAACATTGTCTGGCCATGAGCAGAAGCAACAAATCGAAGTCCATTTTGAGTGACATGGCCTCCCATAACTGCAATGGCTGCGTAACACCGTCTGTTCATACACAATACCAAATTATCCAGCAGTTCTAGTGGTCAGTTACCACTGTTCAAAGACCAATTATTTCATTAGTCTGGTGCTCTCCGGAATAAAGGATCTTATTGCCAGACGTCTCTTTAATTAATCCCACACATGTTCTATGGGATTTAAACGAGAGAAACTCGCTGGCCAATCAGTTCTGAAGATACCTTCACTTTCTAGAAGCTCCTCAACAGCAGAGATCATGTGTGGCCGTCATTGTTGTTCACATTAATAAAGTCTCGACCAATGGCACCTCGGAAAAAGCGCACGTGTGGGTAGAAATTTTCCTTACAGTAACGATTTCGGGTAAGAGAGCACTGTCAAAAATATGGCACTCTGTTCGTCCAATTAACATAATACCTTCTCAGACAAGCCCTCCAGGACCACTCGATCTCCTTCCCGGATGTTTGTAAGATGAAACCGTATCCCTTCCTTCAGGGGCGGCTCGAGGGTCGAGCAAACCGTACCCCTGCCAAGGGTGGCATTTGGATTAAATTTGGAAAATACTTCCTAATGTTACAAAAAATTTGATATATTTTCTGAAAAATTATTGGGTCTGACTTTGGTATTTCATTTTACGTATCTTATTCCTTTATTTTGTACTCTGAATGCTTAATGTCAGTTTTCTTTTACATTGAAACTTGAAGGATTCGAGGCAAGAGTACATGTTAAATCATAAAGGTTGATATGTTTACACATTTTCACTAGTAACTTTCACCCCATCCAGGAGTGGGTCTCACAACGGACATTCCTTTCATCCATACAATATCCGGTGCCAGCTTTTCTAAAGGGGACAAAGGTAATAAGAGTTTTTAGTAGGTAGAATGTGCCACAGGAGATGTTTTATTTAAGTCTTGAGTGTAGTTACTATAAGTTAATATAAAAACGCTTGTGATCCCCACCATGAGTAGACTCTTTTTCGAAGAAATTGGGCTGCTGAAATGGGCTATTTTCTCTCTTACATTTTACTCGTTTGAAATCATAACAGGGGCTTAGATATCACCGTATCAATGATACGGGGTCCCAAAATGTGTAAGCGAAACATTGCAAAATGTAAAACCCTCCCCGAAAAAATCCCCAAGGAATTTAGAAACAGAACCCACTCAGGACTAGCTATGCTAGAGAATCATAGCGGTTACTTATGTGTTTTTATTCGAATTATTTTGTATTTTTAGAACAATATATATATATATACTAGTTTCATGGCCCGGCGTTCCACGGGCTTTCTCTACTTTTTTATAAATTTTCCTTTCCTTCACAAAATCAGCACTGCTAATACTCTTTTTCAAAATGACTCCCCCTTCCACCGCTTAGCCTGGCGTTGCTCTGTCTTTCTCCTTTCCTCATGACACCAGCATTTCTCTGTGTGTGTTTGAACGCGCACAATGTGAGGGATTTCTAAAATTATGTCAAAAAATTTCCCTTTTTCGAAATTTGTTCCACATTTCACTTATTTTCGATTTAAGACAGGTTTCTTTCTCCTCTTTATAGCCCGAACACGGTTTTTTTTGTGTGTAAAATTATTGTTCTATCTTCCCCTACTTCTCACAGATAAGATATAGCTTCAAATTTCGATGTATGACTTATAGAAAATAATATTGCGTTAGAATTAAAAAAATTATTAATGTGAAGCAATAAAAAGAAAACGATTTTGATACTCTAAGAGTAAAACAAAAAACTTTCAACGTTTTCTAATAATAGTTAGTTTCTAAGAATCTAAAATAATAAAATATATAGATTTCAGATTTTCATGAATCAATCAATCGTTACATATGGTTAGCTAAAAAGCTAACTATATGTAACGATTGATTAGCATTATTTTTTAATCATTGAAGCATTATTTTTGTTACATTTTTTGTTTAAAAATTACCGTTGTTTGAATCGATATATGAAGTTTCAAGGCATTAACTTAAAAATGAAGCCCGAAAAAAAATTTTAACTTTAACAAATAACGCAATGCGAAATTGAATATCTCTTCCTTCTCAGTTTCGAACCTAGAAACTACCGTTTATTAAAGAGGCGCCTTTGACATCCACACTGTGGTTTACTACGGGGCAAAGCATTGAAATGACCTTTAAAATAAAGGAAGATATGTTCAATTTCGCATTGCGTTATTTGTTAAAGTTAAGATATTTTTTTCGGGCTTCATTTTTAAGTTAATGCTTTCAAACTTCATATATCGATTGCATACAATGGTAATTTTTAAACAAAAAACTTTAAAAAAAAGTAATACTTACATATTTCTCGCAAAAAGGGGAAAAAACGAAAAACACATTTTTTTTTAAAAAAATCCTTAATTTTTAAGATATTTTATCAATCTTTGTACAGGTTACGTATAATATCGTTCTACACATGGAAAAAAAAGTTTCGTGAGATTATTCTTATAAATAAAGAAGTTATTAAGTCAGTGGTTCTCAAACTGTCACTACTGGCGACCCAATTTTCAATCATAATTTTATCGCCCCCCCCCCCAAAAAAAAATATAATAACGTATTGAATGCAATAATAATGCACTTTTTGGCGCTAAAGCTACAATACGATCATAATTATAAACCATACAAATTAAGAAGATAAGTATTAGATTTTGTATATGTTACTTTCAAGTAATATATATATATATATATATATATATATATATATATATATATATATATATATATATATATATATATATATTACTTTTTAGTTCGATTCACTATAAAAGAGTGTTTTTTAGTTTGTTTTAAACTATAATTTATTTTATAATTATTTTTACTATACACGATAAAAATCACAAATTCAGTGAATAATTTAATTAAGAGAAAATATACTTACCTACTTTCAATGACTTTTCAATTTTTCTCTGATTTTTTGAGAAAAAATCCAATAAAACTAAAGAAAATGTTCCAAACCTGCGTGCCCTTAATAAAGGACATAAATAACAGACACTTTTCGCTAACAATACAGGAACGTTATTTTCCAGGAAAACTGTCATATTTTGTTCACGTTATTGTAGTTTTGCTGTCATTTGATGATCTACAAATAGCATTTTGAGCTTTTTCTTCCTTGTGTCTTTTAGACAAGGCGAAGTGCTACATTTATGGCTTCATAGTTTTGTTCATAGAATTCTTTATGCAGCATTTGAAAATTTCAATTCAACTCAAGCGTTTCATGTCTTATCTCTTTTCTCATATTTACTTTCACTCTCTTGATTAATATGCATTATTTCAGCAAGTTCTTCAATCGCTTGATCAGTTTCAACTTCCTTAAATGGAGATCATAGATGCTAATTTTTTTTATATTCTACTCATTTACAATTATAAACCATAATAAGTCGTACAACACCGCAATCAAAACCGCAAAATTGTTCATGGGGAAAAGTGTAGAATGTTCATAGAAAACTAGTAACTTGATTGTATGAAAAACGTTTGCAACTCCCAAAAAAAGAGGGCGAAATGTGATAAATTCATTTTAGTTCCCATCAAGATTGTCATATTGGAGGGTACTCTGTCAAAGTCATTGATAACAAATAAACAGTTTTCCCAGAATTAACGATTTCGTAAACATTAGATGAGCCTGCGCATCTCGCGACCGATCCCGTGTTAAAAGAGTATTCAATAAAACATATGGATATTAGTTCTAAAAAAAAATTGCGTAAAACGTTTTTCATTATGCATTATATGTTTCAGAATACTCACAAAAATACATCTGAACCAAATAATCCTTCAAAGTGCTCAATATACTTATCCATTTTTCATATAACTCATTCACATGGGAAAAAAAGCAACCGAGAAAAATTATTTACAGATTTCCTAAAAGAAAAAGAGACGGAATGAAACATACCAGTAAGTTTGAAGGTCAACTATATGATAGTCAAAAGTAGTATTTTAGGGGTTAAAAGAAACGTAATAAAAGAATCTCTCATCGCGGGATTACAGTAAAGCAAACACAATGTCTGTTTTTATTTGGTTATAGGATCAAAAATAGCTAATGAGAGTTTGAAGTGGAATCTTTTACTTTTGACGATCACCAGATGATAAATTTAAATTATATCAGTGTAAATGTGTATTTTTTATTAAGTTACAAAGCATTTTGTTTTTCTTCATTCCAAAAAATAATTTTTTTAAAACCTTTTATTTTCAATATGCTCGCGCTCCTCTCTCAGGGTAACTGCGCCTCCCCAGGGGGCGCACCCCACAGTTTAAGAAACACTGTTTTAAGTAATTAAATAAAATTTTGAGTATTTTTGAAAAATTGTAAAAAATAAAGTTTTTGATATTTAATTTTTTAAATGACCAAATTTCGATGTATGACTTATAAAACACAATATTGAGTTAGAATTAAAAAGTTATTAATGTGAAACAATAAAAAGGGAGCGATTCTGATGCTAAGAGTAAAACAAAAAACTTTCATCATTTTTCAATAATAGTTAGTTTCTAAGAATCTAAAATAATAAAGTATATAGAATTCAGATTTTCATGAATCAATCAATCGTTACATGTAGTTAGCTTAAAAGTGTCTCTAAAATGTATTTTTATCCAAAATAATGTGAACAATGTACTTTTAAATAAAAAAATACTTAATTAGTAATGAAAGGATAGAAATAATCCTTTTAAAAAAACATATATATTTATTAAAATCAAATTTCTATAAGTAATAAATAAAAGAAAAATGTACAGATAGCTATTGAAACAATTGCTTTTTTCTGAACGTTTGAATGTTTGATTAAACATATAAATATATATATACATATATTTATAAGTTATAAAAAACAGTATGGGGGAAAGCCTAGATATATATACATACATATACTGAAAAAAACATTCAAAAAGAAAAAAAAGCAATTTGATAAAAACATTTTGATATTTTATATTAATTTTAACGTTTTTCATTCTACTGTGTTTAGTAAATTATTTAAGCACGTGTCTGACAAAAAAAAGTATGTTATACAAAACTAACATATTCATTATTTTAACAATAATTTTATGTATTATTATAATAATTTATATAATATCTTATTTATAACATATTGTATGTCATTTTATAAAACTTTTTGTAACTAATTTTTATATAAAAATATCATTTAATGTTTATTATAACAAAATTTACAAAATGTATTATTTATTAATAATTATATTTATGAAGTATAATATAAATATTTATATAGTTACAGTAATTATTTTATTTTTTAAAATGCAAAGTAATTTTCTAAAATATATGATTTAATAATCAATAAACCTTTTTTAAATAAATTAATTTATATGCAAAGTTTCGTTGTTTTGTAAAAACAGAATTTTTAAGGTTTTTTTATTCCACTGTTATACAAAAATTCTCCCCGTTGTTTATTGAAAAGACTATTAATTTCTTTATTGCGTTGTTTTTGAATGTTAGATTAAAATATATATTTGAATAAAAGGGTAAAAAGCCTGCACTTTAAAACAATTATCGATAATGAATGAAATGATTCGCCTGGCGACTGAAATGAGAGAGGCTTGTGACGTCACATATAGTAGGTATAGAAATCCCGCCTGATTTGAAGTTCACTTTACTCGCCTACGCCATTTTGATTGTTGCTCCTGTACAATTCGCAGCTTTCTACATTTTTATTGCAGATTTTCAATTTATTTGTGACGATTTTGGATAAGAGCATAAAAAAATGATCTACACATGCGTTGTACCGAATTGCAATAGCAATTATAAAGATACTGGGACAGTACAAATGTTTGATTCCCAAAAGAGGACTTTCTTCGAAAAAAATGGATACAAGCCATTTCAAGAAAAGATTTTGCTCCATCAAAGTATTCGAAGGTAAGTTTTTTAATTTTATTCTATTTATGGAAATTGCAATAATATCTTTATTTTAAAAGTCTACAAATAACTTTAATAGGTTGTTCGATAAGACCTTTGAAAATGTACTCATTTCTTTTTCTTCATGTGAGTTTCTTAAACATTGGCAATTCATTTTTATTTATCTATAATGATAAAGGTGCTTTGTTTATGAAATAAATATTTTGTTGCCCTAATAAAATTTATGTTTTTAAAAATGAGCCCAAACAAGCATTGTTAATGACACAAAAACTGTCTAGTGTTTTTGCTATTGCTGCTTTATTTTTGTGTCATTTACCAAATACCTTTTCGTAGAATCAACGAAAGTACCTTAAGTATTAATAGTTTGTTAGCAAAGAAAGCCCATTATGATATACAGCTCGTAGTCAATGTAAATATGGACATAAGCAACCATTTATTGTATGTTTTGTATATTAATATGATGTGAGATACAAAATGCAAAACACATTCACAACAACAACAAAAAACTACCTGATTTTTGAACTATTAGGATGACTTTTTAAAAGTAAGGAAAAATAAAGCTGTAAAAGTAAGCTGAAAACAAATAAACATGACTCAGCGTTAACCTCACAATTCGTTAACTTCATAAATTCATTTTTAAAAAATCAAACTATCAGAGAAATGTTTGTTAATTCTAACAAATATTTTCTGTTGATGCAAAGCAAAGCATATATATATATATATATATATATATATATATATATATATATATATATATATTTAATTTTATAGGTTTGTGCATTACACTTTTCGGATGATGCAATACGAATATACACCGAAGCTTACAATGAAAAGACTAGAGAGAAGATATGTGTGCCCTCAAAGCGTTTCAGACTACAAAATTTTGCTGTGCCAACTATTTTTACAGATTTCTCTACATATCTTTCTAACTCTGGAAATCCCGCTCGAGAATGTCCTGAGCAGAGACTGCAAAGATTAGAAAATGAACACTTACAACGCTCAATCCAAGCAAGCATTATTTCCAAGAAAGAATTCGAAAAAAAAAAACATTTTCGTCGTTTCCAGAATTAGTAGAGTGTTTAAATGCAGAGGAGCTTCAGGACATATGGACTGTTTTTTTTTAAATATCTAGTAATAATTATGATGCTAGACACAATAATATCTCCTGTTATTAAAGCATCAGTGATTATAAATAAAGACTTACATTTAACAATTTACATAGGTCAAACAAAGATAAATCAACTTGCTAAGTACAAATGTCATGTAAAAGTTAATAATGCTATTGTTGTAAATGAAATATTACACGAACTGGCTCTCAGAATAGAAATGAAAAGCTCCCATGATTTTCTTACAGCATTTGGTTTTATTGTTAATCTTTTAGAAAGTATGTTTTCAAATTAAGATGATGATAAAAAAAATTGCACTCCATTTCTTAATTGACCAACTCAAGTTTTTAACTAGTAACAAGTTTTCTTTTGGATATTCCTGTGAAATGATGGGTTTTTTTTTGTATATTACAATCCATATCATCTCATGCCTATAAATTTTTAAGAAATTCAGGATATCTCAATATTCCCCATCCCAGAACTTTGCGCAAAATTTGTACATCTTTAAAAACTAACCCTCAAACAGAACAATCAAATGAAAACTTTCTAGCATACATGAAAAAAAAAGTAAATATCCTAAAATCTGTTGACAAAACTGTTCTACTGATGCTTGATGAAATCCATTTAAAGTCATATTTAGATTTGAAAAGGGGTAATATTCTAGGGATGGCATATAACAGTGAACAAGCTGCTACTTCAGCATACGTGTTCATGATTCAAAGTCTTCTTTCTCCTCTTAAAGAAGTAGTTCGTATAATGCCAGTGAAAAAAATCGATGGAGAAAAATTGTTTGTTGTTGTTAAAAAAACTATCGTAGAACTTGATGGTATAGGATTCAAAGTTATAGGTGTAGTTTCTGACAATAATTCTATAAATCGAAAAGCAATGTCAAACTTTTCTGTTCCTCCCAAATTGAGTATTGTATATCCACATCCTTCTGATTCTTCCAATCCTTTATTTTTTGCTATTGATTCAGTGCACATTTTTAAATGCATTCGTAACAATTGGATTTATCAAAAAAATGCAGGTCAATGTTTTTATTTTCCAGGTTTTGAAGATCATAATAAGTTTCCATTATTAGAAGCAAATTTCTCTACACTTAAACAACTATATGACACAGAAAGTAATAATTTAGTAAATTTTGCTTATGGTTTAACTTTGAAGGCTTTATGTCCTACAAATCTTGAAAAACAAAATGTGAAACTTGTACTTAAGATATTTAATAATTTTGTTATTCAGGGGCTTCAACTATTAGGAGAGCAACATAAACTAATTAGTTATGAAACAACATCAATTTTTATTTCTTTAATTTGTACATGGTGGAAAATAGTTAATGTTAAAACACCTTTAAAGGAACAATATTTGCTTGATCCTTATCAGCAACCGATTACTTTATCTCCAGACAACCAAACATGTGAATTCTTGCATAAAATTTTGTCATGGTTAGACTCGTGGAAGGGAAAAAAGTGTACTACTGGCACCCTTGAAAGAAACACACCTTGCTTTTATTCATACCACATACGCTTTACTTGAAATGTCAAAATATTGCATTAACGAATTAAAATTTCAGTATTTTCTTCCCGGAAAAATTCAAACAGATGCGTTAGAAGGTCGCTTTGGGAAATATAGAACACTTTCAGGTTCTCAATATTTAATATCAATTCGACAGCTTTATGAAGTAGAAGCTAAACTAAGAATGCAAAATTTTTTACCTCTAACTTTGGTTTCAAACCCATATGGCCAGCTTAACTTAAAAGACATTCATTTGGAAGATTCGTGTAATGAAAATCCTTTAGAGTCAACAGTATTGCATAATTTTTATATTACACTATCTGAAAAAGATTTTCGTGATGCTCAGCCGTATCTACCTGTTTTAATATATTTAGCTGGTGTTTGTGCTAGAGCAGCACTTAAAAAATTAAAATGCGACTTTTGTTCCAAATCACTTGTTCTTAATAAATCTTTTGAACTAAATTCTAACTATGATTTAATACGTAACTTAGACAGAGGAAGTTTATTGTGCCCTTCTCCAGATGTTGTTACAGCAGTGCTCTACAACTATATAATAGTTCAGAAACTTCTTTCTAATGATTATGAAAATATGTTTCTTAAACAAAATAATCAACGTCAAATTGCTTCAGAAATATCGATTAGCTTGATAAATTCAAATGAATTTTTTTATATGATGAACCTTGTAACAAAAAATGATCATTCTTCTGAGCTAGTTTTAAAGCATATTATCCTCACTTCTACAAATGCATTATTAAATAACTAGTGTAAGGAAAAAAATGATATTAAAAAAGTTGAAACAAAGAAAAGAAAAAAAAATACATACTTCATTAGCTAAATAAAGTACATTATTTTTATGTATGTGGGTGCATTATTTTTTTTCTCTCTCTCTCTCTCTCTCTATATATATATATTTAGGTGTATATCTATGCTTTTATACATGTATGATTTATTTAAAAAATATTTTTAACTTATATTTTACGATAACTTGTCATATTGTTATTTGTAGGAACTTTATTTTGGGTAATTTTTAATGCTTGTTATTGCAAAGAGTGTGTGTGTAAATTTTTGTTTATTTCTTTGCATGGTACTAATGAAGTTTTACAACATATTTGATTCCCATTTGTAACAACGCATAACTGAATAAGTACTTTTGGGAGAAAAAGTATCAAAGATTTAAGGAAAGAAAAGTAACTGTGACAACAGTTAAATAAATTGTGTAATCTATTTTTATGTATGTACTTATTTTCCTGTATATATCTATAATTTTATAGTATAGATTTTTGTCTAAAAATATATTTGAAATTTATTTAATAATTCTTAATGCTGTGATTGCATTTGATACCAATAAAGCTACTGTTTTTAAATTTGTTTGTCTTATTTTTCTTTTTTTTTTGCTTTGAAAAAAATACCTACTTTATTAGCTAAATGAATCTCATTTTTATATACACTGGTGTGCAAAAATTAAGGACGAAGTCGAAAAATTAGCATATCAGCTGAACGAAGAGGCAGAGCGGACAGAAAGACCAATCAGGAGATTAAGTAAGGTGATGTACGGTAGCACATGCGCAGATATGCAGGTAGACGTAATGGGGGAGTGTCTGAGTAGTATAAAGCCTGTTGTCGGTGTAAGATCAGTATTTCTGGCAAAGAGATTGCACGCCGTATAGCAGTTAAAATCACACCGAGTTGCTGCCTCAGCGAGAAATGGCGAATAATCAATCTGTTAGACGACATCTGGATGCTTTTACCCGAGGTCGAATCATTGGGAAGTTGGAGGAAGGCCGCAGTGTGACAAGTGTGGCTGCAGAGTTCGGAATTGCTCACAGCATCGTTTCACGACTTTGGAGACAATTTCAAACTACAGGAACAGCTATCCGGGGGTTCAGTAGTGGTCGTCCACGAGGAACCACACCCGCAGATGACCGGTACTTTGTCTTACAGGCCAGAAGAAACAGGCGGCAGACAGCGGGAGAAATCGCTAGACACACGACACAAGCGACTGGACGACCGATATCGCGTTTTACCGTGGCCAGAAGACTGTACGGTGGTGGTCTGTTTGCACGACGCCCTGTACGGTGTGTACCTTTAACGCCTGCCCATCGGAGAAGGCGTTCTCTGTGGTGCCGGGAACACCGGAATTGGAGAGACAATGAATGGGGACGAGTACTCTTTACAGATGAGAGCAGATTCAGTTTGAGCAGCGATTCTCATCGCATAATCTTCTGGAGAGAGCGGGGAAGCCGCAATCATCCCTCGAACATCATTGAAAGGGACAGGTATGGAGGTCGCGGTGTTCTCGTTTGGGGAGGCATCATGCTTGGTAGTCGTACAGACCTTCACATCTTCGACGCAGGTTCAGTCAACGGGACCCGTTATTGTAACGAGATTCTTCTTCCATATGTGCGTTTTTTAGAGGCGCTATGGGTCTGCAGTTCCTTTTCATGGACGACAATGCACCATGTCATCGCACAGTAGCTGCCGAACAGCTCTTAGAGAGTGAGGATATTGAACTTACGGATTGGCCGGCATGATCTCCGGATCTCAACCCCATCGAGCATGTATGGGATTTTCTAGGCAGACGCTTGGCAGCTCGTACCTTACCACCAGTAACGATTCGGGAGCTTCGATTGGTGCTGCAAGACGAATGGGCAGCAATGCCTCAACAACTCATTGACACCCTCATTCTCAGCATGGGCAGACGCTGTGAAACCTGCCTAGCAGTCAGGGGAGATCATATCCCCTACTAAAGACCGGATGTTTCTTGCTGGACACCCATCACAGGGATGTTTCGGCCTTCAGTCGCATTGCGCTCCATGCTACTTTTTCAATCAAGCTTCTTTTTATCCCTCTGATTTCTCTTTTAGTAAGTGTTGCTTACATTACACATGTCCTTACGTATTGGGGATCTTACGGTATTAAATGTGTTGATTTGGAAAGCTTTTGTACAAAGTTATATTGAAAAAACCGTCTCGTCCTTAATTTTTGCACACCAGTGTATATGGGTGTATTATATTTTCTCTATATATATACATTTATTTTTTAGGTATATATCTATGCTTTAATATATGTACAATTTATCTAAAATATGTATTTTTAACTTATTTTACGATAACCTGTTATATTGTTACTTATGGGAACTTTATTTTTTGATAATTTTTAATGCTGTTATTGAAGAGAGAGAAGAATTTTTGCTTATTACTGTGCATGATACCAATAGTTTTAAAGCATTAAATTTACATTTTTAACAATGCATAATTGAATAACTATTGTTGGAGAGAAAATATAAAAACATTTTTTAAGCAATGAAAAGTAACTGACAAATAGCTAAATAAACTGTGTAATCTGTTTCTATGTACATATTTAATTTCATGCATGTATCTGTAATCATATACATATGGGTTTAACAAAAAATATTCTTGTCAACTTATTTTATGGTAATTTTTTTACAAACTTTTGTTTATTAATTTGATACCAATAAAGTTTTAAAACATATTTAACTACTTTTGAGAGAAAAAGTACTAAAAATTTAAGGAAAGAAAAGTGACAGACAAACAGCTAAATAAACTGTGTAATCTATTTTTAAGTATATATTTATTTTCCTGTATATATCTATAACTATACAGGTGTTGATTTATCTACAAATATATTTGAAATTTGTTTAATAATACTTGATGTGCTATACCAATAAAGTTACTGCTTTTAAATATGTATGTCGTTTTTTTGTTTTGAAAACTATTTCTAATTTTATTTTCCTCTTTGTAACTATCCTGAAAAAAATAAGAAGATAAATCTTAAAATTAAGAAATAATCATAGTTATGTAAAAAAAGAAATATACGAATACAAAAGGCTCTTATAATTTGCTGCAATGCAATGTGTTTATGTTCAACGCAATGCGTTCGTAGTTAATACATGGATAATCATATACTTGCTATTATTATTTAAATAGGAAAACTAATATTTACTCATGTTTTATGTACATGAAATACATTTAATGATTAATTTACTAGTTTTTTTTAATCTCCTGTAAAAAAAAAGTGTATAATTAGTTTAATAACAAAAAGTATTCAAAAAAATGCATCAGAGAAACTCCGTAGGCGATGGACGATCTCTCCCTACTAGTAGTGACGTCGCAAATAAGTGGTCAGGCCTTGTATCAAGGAGGTGCTGGCATAACACGGGAAAATTCCCCTGTCACACAACCCCCTCCTTCCACACGGCTTAGTTCTAAACAGCAATGTCACTAACGCGAGGATTGGAGTTCCCCCGATTCCTCACGCGCGTTCTAAATGTCTTCAGTCTCCGGGCAGCATCACCTGTAATTCCCCTTTTCCTATTGGGCATCACAAATGCAAATACAAAAAGCAGACAAAACAAAGTAAAAAGTAGTAATTAAAACTATGCAACTAAACCCTGCTTTCTGTTTTTAAAATCATGTACAGCAAATAAAAACTTAGAATAATATGAAGATTTAATTATTATATAAAATGCAAAACAGCACAATCATAATTTTAACACAGCTGAAATATAAATTCTTATTATATTAATAACGAATTATAATTTTAACAATTTCTTATTTAGAACCAAAAATAGTAAAATGGACTAAATTCATACAACACACACACATGACAAAATATTAATTTATAAATACTATTGCGGATATTACAAAATAACCAATGCAAAAGGAATCGAATTAATAACAATATTGATTAATAAGCAATACTAATTTAAGCTATTCAAAAGCAAGTTAAAAAAAAGCTGAAATAGAAATTCTTATTATTTATAATTTTAACAATTTCTTATTTAGAACATAAAAAATAGTAAAATGGACTTTGTTCGTACAACACAGAAATGATAAAATATTAATATTAATAGGCAATAAAAATTTTTATAAATTATACGACTTGTGAGAATTAACCACGTTTATTGAATGCACGTCAAGGCAAGACAAAATATCAAAAGGATCCAAAATAAAATGTTAAGTGTTGCCACAGCTGCAATTGAATATTTTAATTGTAAGTAATTAATCAGCCAGACACTAAACATAATGACATAATAAATGTGAATAAACAAAGATTGTAATCAAAAAGTATGAAACAAAAATAAAGAACGTAGTTAGAATGAATTAATTATTACAGTCATTTTTAGGCAATTTTTTTCGCTTAATTTCGAAACGCAAAAGTACATTTTTTTAAAAGAATAGTTTATGTATGGAAATAAACAGAAAAATAGAAATGCTCAAAATTACAAAATTACCTGAAAAAATTAATGGAATTAGCTTGAGATTATATATATAAAAGTCAAATCATCGATGCGATTCAATAACTATCGATTCGTCCTCCGCACATGCGCAAATCACTCAGATGTTATTTGGAGGTAAAATGCATAACAGTCGTTTGGGTGCGTGCGTTCATTAAAATCAAGTTTTAAAAAAACTTTTTTCGGACTTCATTTTCAAGTTAATGCTTTCAAACTTCATATATCGATTGCAAACAACAGAAATTTTAAACAAAAAACTTTAAAAAAAAGTAATGCTTACATATTTCTCGCAAAAAGGGAAAAAAACGAAAAACCACATTTTTTTAAACCGTAATTTGTAAGATATTTTATCAATCTTTGTACAGATTACGTATAATATCGTTCCACACACGGAAAAAAAGTTTTGTGATATTATTTTTATAAATAAAGAAAAGTATTTAAATAAAATTTTGAGTGTTTTTTGAAAAATCATAAAAAAACAGTTTTTGACATAAAATTTTTTAAATGACTGATTCTAAAAGAAAAAAGCATGAATTTTTTTTAGTGTAAAATATTTTTTTTTTCATTAGTGCGAAAGAAAATGCAAGCGGAACGATTTAGAAATCATGCTCATAAAAACATATCGATTTCGACTCATTTTAAAAAAATCGTAAAAAATACAAAATATAATTATTTTGTAAAATAAATTATACCATATCGTGGCGAAGTAAATGATCTTTCCGAATCTGTAATTATTTTTTGTCTGAGTCACATGAAAAAAATTAGATCGCGTTTTAAAAACGTCTGAAAAAAAAAAAATTCCGAATTTTCCCCTGGTGGTGAAAAAAGGTACTAATTATGCGTTTTAAGGTTTTTAATTAATAGTTTTTAACTAATTGGAATATCGGAATATAAATGGCCAAAACGGATTCCTCGGATCATTCCCGAAATGTTGGTACCTTCGACGAGTTTCTACGTCTTGCGATTCGTGAGAAGATAGGGCATCATACATTCCTAGATAGATAAATACGTTTGTTTACCTAGAATTTTAATAGTGTAGATATATATGTAAGGATAATTAAATTAGATTTAAAATTAAATTCCCTATATATAGCACTTAACTTTTATTTTTCATTACATCCTCAAATTTTAAATTAATCACCCAATTATTTCTTCGAAACATATGGCCTAACGACTAAACATTTCTGATCCCAGATCACTATATTTAATAGCCCTATATGTCAGCATTGACTTTCAAGCACACTCATAAAATCAGAGGTACTTCTCACATCTGGCTTAAGTGGTAAAACACATAGATTTCACTTTGCGTTCTTTTTCTCTCTGCCTCTCAGCGTCAGAACTTGTACTGATTTCATCGAATAAAGATCCTTTTTAAAAATTAAAACTGATTCTGGCTCGAAACATGTCATATGTATATCAATTATAATTTTATGCTTTGGAGAGAGAGGCGGCATTTTCTATTTTTGTCCGGGGTGGTAAAACTGCTGGAGCCGGCTCTGCTCCCTTCCTCCTTATCAACTGGTCCTCAGAACGATACTCAGACTAAAGCAACTCTAATCAGTAAACAGAATGGGACTCTATTAATGAGATATGAAGTCTGAATTATTGGCACGACTGTAAAAGGTGCCAATGATTGGCTGCTGTTCATGGTATGCAGCGTTCAGGACCACGGGTGAATATGCTCCTTTTTTGCAATCGTACCTGTCGTACGCAGCTGCTGAGCAACGCAGCTCGATATCTGGGTCCGGTCTCTTTTCATCTGCAGAAACGATTTACTGATTATTACATGCCTTTGTTTTTCACAACCGACCACCTCCAACCTTTTTCACAACTGTACCTATTATTTGGAAGGCTTTCCAAGCTCTCGAAACGACACTTTTGTCGATTCCAAAGTTTTGCGCAACATTCGTCAAACTATGCCCCTCTTCAAACTTGCTGATCCTTCTACGTGTGTTTATGCATCCTGATGGTTTCTTGTAGCCATTATGTACATATGATTTCACTTTCACGTGCAGGGAATATCTGGAAAGGCGTCTTTTCTCCTCCTAGTGAAGTTGCCTTGGCACTTAAGCACGAGCATTCCATGCTTTTGCTTGCCGTGATGTCAAAGTGTTGATATTTGCAAAAACATCCCCTGTCTAATGAGATACATTTTCACTGTATTGATCACAAAAATTTTTTTCATGGTTGTATGTTGAAAAATGCATTTGTTAAATTTTGGTGTGATCATTACTGTATATTTATATATATACATATAAATCAACCTTACTTGATATTACTTTAAATCATAATCTTTGCACATTTCGTCTGTGTATCTTAATTACGAATAACATTTTTCTTAACGCCAATCTCATTTCATTTCCTCACGTTAAACGGATTTAACTCGTGCTTTGATTTATTTTTTCTATTCTTAAAAAAAACATCTAAATAATTAAGTTTTCCCCCAAAACCACCTACACAACTTCCAAAATTATAACGACTATTTCCCTTCCCTTAACCTCGTAATTATAATATCCCAGTTACATTTTCACTAGTTGAAAATACATGGGAATTCTGTTCAATGAAAGTGCTCCTTGAGCAGTATTGCCGTTAATGATTGCAGGTGACGCGCGGTTCAGGGTAACTACGTTTCTTTGTTTTTAATTAGTTCTTTAAATGTGTGTGAACCACCTTAACAAAATTGTATACGTTTAGTTTGTAATTATTATTTTTTAAATTCGATTTTGATTTTTTTATGTTAAATTTTGAAAATTATAATAGTGTTTTCAAATGTTTTGATAGTGTAAGTTGAAATCAATATCTAAATTTTGATGTACTTCATGGTGTCAGAAGTTGTATATATAAGTCATGTTTAAATTTAATTTATTTGAATGATACTTTGATATGAAAACACTCAACTAGTGATAAACCCTTAGAAAAAGGAAAATAGTTCTAAAAACAAGCTGATAAAGTATTATAAAGTATATCTATTTAAATACGCTGTTAGTTCTGTTAATGAACAGCACCCTCTAACTGCTTGTAAAAATAAAACTTCAGTGTGTGTGTAACAATAACTCCGAGAGGTAGTGTACGGAGTAGAGAAATTAAAAAGAGATCACAGTCCACTACTAGGGTTGTTTATTGTGTTGAGACAAAACATGGTCTCTCAGTACGAGCCAAAGTTAAGCGATCTAATGGATATGTGTATTTGTGAAACCGTTGGATTATCAAACTTCACAGAGAAAAAAGTGATGGCCAAAGTGTGAATAGAGACCGATTGCGAAACCGAAACTCTAGCGAGTGGCGTGAAGCAGCGATATGAGGTAGGTGCAATTAATTGATCCTTATATTAGTGGCCTTAATTCATAAATATGTCTTTAAATAAATTAAAGAAAGACGAGTTAAAAATCGTTGCAGATGAGTTAAATTTAACTGTACCAGAAGGAGCAAAAATCGCTGACTTAAAAAGCTTAATTGTAAATAGTGACGTTTACAAAAAGGATAAAGAGTTAGTTCAATCTGCAATCGATTATGCTTTGGCGGAAATTAAAAATAAGAGATTGGATAGTGAAACTAAATTAGAATTTGAACGAATTAAATTAGCGCAATTGCAAAAATAATTAGAGCTTGCAAATATCCAGAAGAATTTACCTCAAAATTCCGATATTCGAAATCAGAGTGTTCTTGAAACTGCCGCCAATATTAATGTTGAGACTTTGTTAAAGTCCGTGAAAACTTTAACAATACCCGTACCTTCAAGAGTGGAGTCATATAATTTATTTTTCCAGTCGCTCGAAAAAGCATTCAAAATAAAAGAGGTTCCCGAACAATTTAAAGGCGAAATTCTTTTAAATATTCTAGGTGAAAGAGTTAATAATTTACTAGTTCATGTTTCCGAAGAAGAATTAAATAATTATAGTAAGCTTAAAGATGTAGTATTAAAAGAATTTTCCCCCACATCGCAAGAATGCTATAATAGATTTCAGAAAGCGCAAAAAATAAGTTCAGAGAGTTATGTACAATTTGCATCACGATTATGCACGACATTTGAGTATTATTGTCAGCTGCGCAATATGAATGATTTTAAATCATTGTGTGAGTTAATTGTATCGGATAAAATAATGAGCACGCTCGATAGAGAATTAATGTCTCACATGAGCATAAAACAGGGAGAGAAATATTTTAAACCACATGAGTTCGGGCGTGAGTGCGATATATATTTGTCATCGAAAGGCAAAATTAAAAATGAGATATTTTCTAAGCCTTTTGTGAAAATGCCAAGCGTTTTAGTTATAATAAACAAAACAAATTTAATGCTAAAATACAGCGAAATGCATCTAATGTATTTTTATCTGAGTTAAGAAATGATAAATGTGTATTGTGTAAAAATAATGAAGTTCATGCTTTACAATTTTGTCCACAATTTAAAATGTTTTCGGTAAACGAAAGAGTAGATTTTGTTAAAAATAATAGACTTTGTTTTAAATGTTTTTCACCTCAATGCAGCGTTAGAAGATGAGGATCAAAAAACTGTTTCTGCTCTAAACCGCATAATAAATTATTACATTATCCCAGAGAAATGAAAAATAATTCTTTCTTCCCCCTGGAGACGACGACAGAGGTTAACCGAGAGGAATCACAATTCACCTTGAGTGTAAATGCTGAATATTTCGTTCCGAAAGTAGACAAAACACAAATCGTGGCAACGGCATGTTTTAAAAACAAATGCTTTTTGAATACTGCTTTAATTCTTGTGAAAGATAAATATTCAGAATGGCAGACATTTAGGACCTTGTTAGACTTGGTAAGTGAAACATGTCTAATTTCAAATGAGTGCGCGAATAAATTACAACTTAAGACCGAAAGAATAAATACATTAATCTCGTGTTTAAATGATGTATCTATGGTTGTCAATGGGTGTGTTAAAGTGGCGATTTCTAATCGAAATAAATCTTTCGAAAGGGAGTTGGATATGCTCGTAGTTAAAAAAATCACTGATTTTATTCCGCAGAAAACGTTAGAGATAAATTCTGATTTTTCTAATTTTGTGGAATTAGCGGATTCTAATTTTAATGTTCCCGGCAAAATTGATTTATTATTAGGTGCAAATATATTTTATGAGTTATTGAAACCGGAAAGAATTAAAATAAAAGATTCGCAATTAATGTTAGTCAACAGCGTATTTGGTTATATAGTAACGGGTAATTTAGGTTCAATAAATGAAACTAAGGTTCACTGCGGTTTGATTCGTGATGAGGACTTAAATAAAACTTTAGAAAAATTTTGGAAAGTAGAGGAGATAGAGAAACCAATAGTTAAAAATAAAGAAAGGCTAATTTGTGAGGAACATTACGCGAATACTCATTTTAGAACTAAAGAAGGTAAATATGTGGTATCTATGCCCTTAAAAAAACCCTCGTGTTTGGGTAATTCGAAAGACATAGCCCTCAAACGACTTAGATCGCTGTGGAATCGATTAGCTAGAGATGAAAATTACTTAAATTTATATCGTGAATTTTTAAGAGATTTTGAAAGACTGGGTCACATGAAGGAAGTGACTAACGAAACTGAACCCGAAATCACATATTACGCTACCCATCATGGAATTTATCGTCCAGAAAAGTCCACAACAAAACTTAGAGTTGTCTTTAACTGCTCTTCGTTAACTGATAATGGAATGTCTTTAAATGAATTCAATATAATGGAGGAGTGATACAAGAGGACTTATATGCGCAAATGCTCAGGTTCAGAACTCACACGTATGCATTTACAGCAGACATTAAAATGATGCATCGAACTATATTAATTAACCCTAAACAGCGTAATCTGCAGAGAATCATTTGGTGTGAAAGTGAACATGAATCACCCAAAATTTACGAACTTTCGACTGTTACCTATGGCACTGTAAGTGCTCCCTACTTAGCACAGAGAACTTTGGTGCAAAAATTAAGGACAATTGTCGATGGATGAAGAGGCTAACTTCCCTATAGCAGCTTCCGTTTTACGGAACAACTTATATATGGACGATGTCCTTTGTGGTGCTGCAACGTTAGAGGAGGCAATTGTTCTCAGACAACAATTAAAAGGAATTTTGAAAAGTGCTGGAATGGAGTTGCATAAACTTTGCGCCAATCACGAGAAATTGTCACCAGATCCCGAACAGAATTACAATTTTGCAACTTTAACAGAGACGAAAACGTTAGGAGTGTCGTGGAAGCCGAACCTAGATTGCTTTTTGATTAAAGTGAAAGTCTGTTTCGACAGCTTTTATGCTAAAAGAGACGTCTTCTCTACTATTGCCAAGATCTTTGATCCTGTTGGACTGATGGCACCAGTAATTTCCAAAGCAAAGATTTTCCTCCAGCGTTTGTGGAGAAGCAAATTGGAATGGAATGACCTTCTGCCAGCTGAAGAATATCGAGAATGGCATCAATTCCTAGTATCTTTAGAGAATATCAACAATATAGAGATACCAATGCGTATTCTTGTCGCTTTTCCAGAAGTTATTGAAATCCATGGCTTTGCTGATGCCTCAGAGCGGTGCTACGGTGCAGCAGTTTACTGCAAATCTAAAAATTTGAACAGTGAAACTTCAGTTCGGTAGTAGCGCCTATTAAAAGCCTGACAATTCCCAGACTTGAATTGTGTGCTGCAGTGCTATTGGCAAAACTTGTGAAAAGAGTTGTAGTTGCTTTACAACTAGAAACTGCTAAATTATATCTTTGGTCGGATTCGATGATCGTCTTGGCGGGGCTTCGAAAGGAACCGATGGACTTAAAGACCTTTGTTCAAAATAGGGTTGCCAAGATACAAGAACTCTATCCTAATCAGTTATGGAGACACGTACCATCTGATCAAAATCCCGCAGACTTACACTGGTGCGCAAAAATTAAGGACGAGATGGTTTTTTCAATATAACAATTAATGTATTTTGGACAAAAGCTTGAAAAAATCATTAAAATTGGAGACAAATCAACATAAATGGGCATTAGGTAGAATTGTATTATGGCGAAGATAAAAAAGTGCGTGTTGTAAAAAAAATTATAACTCAGTATAGTACATGTAAAGCCATATCAAAAATTTGTGTTTTACCAATGGAAGATCCTTAAATATAATTTGAATTTTTCATTTAGTGTACCATTGGTGGTGTGTAAATTTGGCTCATTGTTAGTAAAGTGATTTGTATTTGTATAAAAAAAATATTGTTATTTGTGAAATCTTGCATTTATATAATGATTTATGTAATTGTATTTCTTGAGAATTGTCAAGTGTTGAATGTGTAAAGTGTTCTAGATGTAACAAATATGAATGTTAATTTAGTAACAATGATTGCATGGTTAAACCAGTGCAATGTGGGGCGGTATGTTAGTTCTGTTAATGAACAGCGCCCTCTAGCTGCTTGTAAAAATAAAACTTCAGTGTGTGTGTAACAATAACTCCGAGAGGTAGTGTACGGAGTAGAGAAATTAAATAGAGATCCCAGTCCACTATATACTAGTGTTGTTTATTGTGTTGAGACAAAACATACGCAAAAATAGAAAAAAAAGCAATTCCCCATCTTTTTAATAAATATAGAAAAAAATATAAATGCAGAAACGATACTAAAAATAATAATGAAGATAATCAGGATAGGATAGTCAATACCTCAAAGGAAATTTTTTCACCTTTGACTATCAAAGAACTTTCAAATCCAAACTTATATCTCTTTATCAATGTATTTCCATGTCTCTCTTAAAAAATAAATATGATATAGGTAAAATGAAATCGGGAGAATAAGAAGTCAGATTTTTTTTTAAAGTTATTGTGAAACATATCACAATAAGAAACAAAACTAGTATACCTGTTAGTAACTAATATTAAACTAGTAACACTTCATCCTGTTTTTATCTTTGAAGAGGTGAATAGAGTCCCTACTTCTTGGATGGTAGGGAAAAAATTGAATTATATTCCCTTTTTCCTTAGTAGCCTGCAACCCAAGTCGTTTTCAAGAACTAGAAAAAAGGATTCAGCACAAAAATGTTTATGCAGAAACTTGCATTTTTTTATGATTTGCATCATGATAGTGTTTCATAATACAATTTAAATCTTATTAATTTTCTTATTTTAAGGCTCAGTATTCCTAGATTGATATTTTTGTGTTTTGAATTTTATGTTGTAGATGATAATGTTCTAAACATTCCTATGAATAGTAGCCCAGACAGATCTACACTACAGAAATTGTGTATTATTTTTGTGAATCATATTCTATATTATTGGTTTAAAACATATATTTATATATTTTCCCACACATTTGGTCTCCTTGTTGGAGATTATTTCCATGTTTATGTTAAAGGGAGAGGAATAATTCTAAGATAATACTAGTTCAAATTTAAATTTTAAGTTTATAAAGGGTGTTTTTTTAGAGGTATAGAACTTTAAATTGCAATAAAACAACGATGTATTATTCGATTGACATGAATTTTTTTTATTCGAAAGATAATCTTGTGGCATTACATTTTAAATATGATTTCTGGCATAGGACTGCCACGGATGTAGTCCAATCTGGACGTCCAATTTTCGATGACTTTTTCCAACATTTGTGGCCGTATATCGGCAATAACACGGCGAATGTTGTCTTCCAAAAGGTCAAGCGTTTGTGGCTTATCCGCATAGACCAATGACTTTACATAGCCCCACAGAAAATAGTCTAGCGGTGTTAAATCACAAGATCTTGGAGGCCAATTCACAGGTCCAAAACGTGAAATTAGGTGGTCACCAAACGTGTCTTTCAATAAATCGATTGTGGCACGAGCTGTGTGACATGTTGCGCCGTCTTGTTGGAACCACAGCTCCTGGACATCATGATTGTTCAATTCAGGAATGAAAAAGTTAGTAATAATGGCTCTATACCGATCACCATTGACTGTAACGTTGTGGCCTTCATCGTTTTTGATGAAGGATTCCACCAGCCCATAAAGCGCACTAAACAGTCAGTTTTTCTGGATGTAACGGTGTTTCGACATACACTTGTGGATTAGCTTCACTCCAAATGCGGCAGTTTTGTTTGTTGACGTAGCCATTCAACCAGAAGTGCGCTTCATCGCTAAACAAAATTCGCTTATGAAAATAGGGAACAACGGCCATCTCGTTTTGGGCCCATTCGACAACAATTTGAAAGCGTTGTTCAGGCGTGAGTCTATTCATGATGAAATGCCAAACCAAACTGAGAATAAATCACTTGACAGCTGTTAAATCGGTCACCATCTTGGAAAGTAATGCCAACTTAAACTTCTATACCTGGAAAAAAACACTCTTTACTTAGGTATTTCCGTAAGATACAGGTGTGTCTCAAGGACACTAGCACTCACATCTTACGGATGGGGGATTGTAATAACCTCACTAAAAATCAATTTCAAAGGCAACATTCTACCCTAGGAAAATATGAAACAAAGTTCTTAATTAAAAACTGTGTACACAATACATATCAAAACAAAAATATTGAAAAAAAAATGAATTTAAAAACAAAACTTGTAGCATATAATTTATTTCTTATTCCAAAAATATACATTTCAAAAAAATATTTTTTTTGTAAAGTTACAATATCAGCTTTATAAAGAAAACATAAAACTTTTTATTATTAATTTCAATTAGTGATTATAACACAATTCACAACGCATCATTATAAAGTAAGTAAAATTTTAACATAAGATAAATATACTAAGTAGATGATTCAGAGATCAATCAGCTATTAATAAACAAAATTTTAATGTAAAAATAATTTGAATATACTTAATTGTGTTACAATTACAGGTCAAAAATTTACAAAAGAGAAGAGTAACTAAAGAACAATACTTGATTATTTCTAAGGAAAAGTAAAACAAAAAAATTACACATGAAAATGATTTTTTCAGTAACAAGAACATACTGTTTCAATGCAACCAGTGAAAAATCACAAAATTAAATATTCAAATACATAACTTTGTTTTTCATTCAGAATTCTATAAAATAAACCAAATAAAAAAATAATGTAGAATTAATGACTGAAAAGGTTATAGATGAAATTTACATCCTTAAAAAATTTTAAAAATGTGCATGCATAATATTTAGTATACAATTAAATGTAAAATGCCAAAATTACTGTATTGTAAAAAGTACACCTCAGATATATGAAAAAGGTAATTAAGAATTAATAATACAATTCCTTTTCCAATAAATAACAAATATTTTTAATGTATATGTATTTCATTTGTGAAAATAATGCCGTTCAAAATACGCACAAACTAAAATAAGGAAAGTTAATAGCTTGAAAGTTTCTCAAATAGCTACATGCACAAATAAGATTTATTTCAATAATACGCTAAAAAAAACCCTTAAAATGTTGTACTGTTTTTAACCATATTAACAAGGAATACACATGATTATAGCAAGTATAATAAAAATTGAGATATTCTTTATTCCAAAAACAAAAATTAAATGATTTACTTATATGGCACACACACAATACCAAAATTGATAGGAACACAAAATGAATATTTACAAAATTTTAAGCCAACACTAAAATTCCAAACACAAAAATTTAAAAATGGAGTAAATTTCACTTACATAATACAAAAAAATTATACATATGTATAAAGTCTCAAGAATTAACCTTCTTCAAACCCAATGAAAGACAAAAGATAACCAATTCGGACTACAAACTCATTTTATACATTAAAAATATGATTCATAGAATTGTTTCATTCAATCATGATTTCAAGAAGTAGAAAACGAATTTTCTCCCTACATTCAAATAGCCATTACATAAAAGAAAGTATTTCGCTTTTAACAATGAACACTGACATACGTATTACATTATTACTCAAGAACAAAGAATCTAACCTAACATTATGAATATGAAAAAAAAATGCATCCATATTATTTTCAAAAACATGTCTTAAATAAACTTTAACACAAACAAAATTCTTTGTAATTGTCATAAAAAATAAAGACAGTAAAATAAAAAGTCACATCAAGGCATAAATACTTGCTGAAAGGGGGAAATAAATCACATTTACATAAAGAATAATTTATCAATAACAATTAGCTGCACTGAAATCTTTGTTAAGCTACACTACACATAACTGATACGAAATAATTATCAAGGAAAAAAAATCTTCAATATGTGCACATTACATAGCATGCATATTAGTACATTTAGAATTGTGTGGAAACTAAGAAAAACTGTAGCACTTGTATCAGTGGCATAAGGAAAATATTAGGGTTTCCCAGCAAAGTCAGGCTTTGGACCCCAAACTGGATCTTACAAAGGATTGCAAAACTATAACATAACTTATATATATATTAATCACTGAGTTTAAAATGAGAATCAAAAAATTGTATAAGGATTCAAGAAAAATTTCAAATTACTTAATATAAAGTAAATTTTCACCACTATAGATAAGTAAAACTCAAACCCAGTGGTGCAACAGCCCATGAGGGCAAGGGACTACTGTGGCCATCCCAGTATATGTGAACATTGAGAGCTGAGGTGCATGAGCAGATGTCCCGATCAGGTGGTCAGTCTGAAGCGAGATCCCAGTGTTTAAGTCCCCAAGCAAGCTTCATACTAATTTATCGACCTATTGTAGTAGATAGATAAGTATAGAAATAGAAAATCTTTTGAGGAAAAGGAATAACTGCATAAATTAACCCCCCAAAATACTGTTAAGCATCATTAACAGTAGAACCTCTGGGACTTTGATTACCCTTAAACGTCCGCCGGTGTCATTTCGACATTGTGATATAAAATAATTGTAATAACTAAATAATTGCTGGACTACTGCTCAGTAGGGTTTAATTTTAAGACTTTTAATACTATTTCATGTAATTATATATTACGACCCTTTATATCATAAAAAACTGTAACAAAACAAATTATTTTTGTAAAATGGAATAAAACACAATATTCATAAATATTACTATAATAAGCAAAATCATAATTTGTGAGAATGCGAGTGTGTGTGTTTTCATCATTATTTATTGTTTTTATGCATAATGTTTAGTACATACCTCATATTTTCTGCATACCATTTTCATGCAAGAGACTTTTTTAGTTGCATTTCCATTACTCTCTTTAATTTTGCACATTTTGCGTTTTAATGCATTTGTAATTCCTTTATAAATTCAGTATTTACTCAACTTTTTAAATTTCTTGCACTTGCGTAATTTGAACGTAATAGCAGATAAGCAAATGTTATGTTAAAAAACACTTAGAAACAACGATTGTAGAATAACTTGACTCATTTCCACTGTGAATGCAATAACAATCCATTCAAGGTCAAATAAATGTGCGATATTACTTTCAGAAGTTTGTTTTACTAATGGTATCTACTTAGTGAACTACTTTTTTGCTGAACAAGAGCTATTTATAATGATAAATTGCCTTGATGTCGAAATAACACCAGCGGATGTTATTGGTACATTTAGTTCTACACCGACGGACGTTCTAGAGATAAAAAAAATACATAGTTATGGTAAAATATTGCTACCAACAAAATGTTAACATTTTGAAGACAGCACAGTCATCAAGGATATACATTTCCATTCCAAGCAAAAAAAAAAAAAAAAAAAAAAATACAATACACACAATAAACCAACTAAGAACACAAAACATTTCAGTGCATCAATTTTAATTAGTAAAATGTCTATTTCAAGCATCATTCTGATTTTACTCAAATCTAATTATAAAGCATAAAAAATTAAATAATTTTATTGGTAAACCGATATGTTTTTCCGTAAGTCAATAAACATCGTATCATTATCTTGCATCCTAAAGCAAAATAATTTGGGGGAAATAAGTACAGTATATTTCCGTCGAAAATTTTTGGAACTTTTTCAGTTAAAGTAAGGGATATACGCGAATATCCGAATTTACATCTCTCTGAGTGAACAAAAATGAGTTAATTACCGTCACACTATAAAGCAACCTGAGGGCTTTGGGCGACGAATCTCGGTCAAGTGACGAGGGCGATACCTGAGCCGACACCTCTCTAAATAGCCACACTACGTCAATGGGAGAACTTTGAGCCTCAATAGATTTAATAGGTGGCAACAGGATTCAAACCAACGGCACACAATGCATATGATCATGCAGTGCGTTTTCCCTCGAGGGTTTGAAATGTAGGTAGACAATCATGTGCTGTACACAAATTTCCAAGCAAAGAAATGATGCAGAAAATCTGATTAGCACAGCTGTGGGATAATAAATGAACAGGCAAAATGCGTTAACTTTGGCAAGAATAAAGAAATGAAATTATCGTCAATGGCATCTAGCGTTTTGCTTTATGGCAATTTAACTGGAATATATTCCACCGTTTGACATTTTCGCCCTCATGTTTAAAAATTACAGTAAATTAACAAAAATTTCAATTTGGTTTATATATTTCGGTCGAAATTTGGCGTAAATTTTTTAAGAAAAAAATGCGCTCTCTGTTTATAAACGGATCGGCTAATATTCAGAAATGTAAGTCACATATATGAAAAAATCATTTCAGTCAAAATTAAAGAGATAGTTATATACCTCCTCGCCCTCTCTTCAATTTAGCACATAAATAAAAAATGTACGAATCTGATGAAAAATACAGAAAGCCATATGGGTTGGATACAAAAATGAGTATATTCACTCAAAACCTTGGTTTCAAAAAATTTTAAAGAATTATGAATATAATGAGAATCTATAACCTTTTTATTGTTTTTCTAAAAGGTAAATACGAAATACATATATAATCCTAATAAATGAGCAGAAAATAAATATAATGCCTATCTGAAATTTAGGAAATGCTATATTAAGTACCAAGAAAAATACTTTTCCAATAAAAAATATAGAAAAAAAAGATTCTTTTGTAATAAAATACAGCTTATATATTAAGGATTATTATACAAATGAATAGTTTTCCTTTATATAATATTTCAATAAAATATTATTATGCTTTACATATATAGCATATTTGTATCAGTGAATTTCGTCCAAAAGTAAGCTTTTTAAAATCTGGCAATTAATCTTGCAATAACGTTTGAGATAAAGATGAACTAGAGAATTAATTTCAAAACATTAATTCTAGGATGATAGTTGGCTGGGTGGTGCAGTTTGTCACTAGCTTTGTAAGCCTAAGGTTGTGGGTTCGACCCTGGCCCAGTGGCCGCAGTAGCCGAGTGGTATAGGTATCGGACTGTGGCTTGCTTTGTCACGGGTTCGAGCCCAGTACCACTAAAGACCCGCCGTGTAGGGCAGCGATGCACGTTAAATCTGTCGAGAGCTGAAACGTCCTCCCGTTGGTGTGGCGTGGTAGTTAGGAGAGGGGGGTGCCAGCTCAGGTGTCGTCCACGTCACTTGACCATGGTTCAAAATTACGTGGTCCGTCGCCAAAAGTCCTCGTGTAGCTGAACAGTGCGACGTTAATATTCAATCAATCAATCAACCCTGGCCCAAGTCTGTGGATTTTCATGATGCAGAAAATCAATAGTGTCCGTGTCGTATGATTTTGCAGCAAGTTAAAGATCTTGAAAGTGCCTTTTTGACTTGGGTGCCCTCGGCAAAATTAATTTCCTAGAACGATTTCGCATCGTCAGAGCTCAGGTGCGGCGTCAAAATTATATTGCAGTGGTTGGTATTCCAGCTACATGGTGCCGCACTAAAATGCGATACCTACTCCCGGGGAATTGTACTAGGTCTGCAATGGTAAAATACCAATCCACAACCTCATTGGGGAAAAAATATATCGGATGTTATCTCAAGATCATTGTTCTTGTACTTGTATCCACAGAAATTCCCAAAGCACTTCATTGGAAAACTAAACTTATTTTTTTAAAAAATACATTTCATTTTTAATGCTTTTCACAAAGAATGAATTAAATCTACACACGAGTAATATACTTACATTCTGAAAATGTAACTATTTCACTCTACTCCTTTTTAAACTAATATCAGAAGTGATAATTATTTGTAAATGAGAAGACTAGACAAGATACAGTTGGTATTTTTGAACTGTTGATATTGCAAAAGATCCTTTGAATTTGTTTTTGAATTTGTTTTTGACTATATTTCTATGTGAAGTTTTCATTCATTTTTTTTACCTTAATTTGTTTTTTTCTCCCTATTTTGGGGGGGAGAAAAACAACAGAAGGCTCTTAAGCATGAAAATATGCCATGAAGTATATTAACATATTGGAAGAAAGTTGCAACCTTCAAACATTAGAATACCACAAAAATACCCAAAACATATGCTGTCTTTTTGAAAGCCAATTTTTGACACAGCAATCCTCTAAAGATGGAAGAAAAGCTCCAACAGAAATACATAAGATAACTGAAAACAGAAATGTTCAAAACAAAGGAGATTTCTTTCAAAAATCAGAGGCAACAAAAGTACTTGAAGCTTTGCATATGCAGAAAATCAGAGAAAAAGTTAAACTATAATATGAAGGGAAAACAAGTTATGTCATATAAGGAATATAAACAAAAAACAATATCCCTTTTAAAAAATATTTAAGAATTGGACAACAGGATAGAAAAGTCTTAAATTTATATTATATATACTTAATATATAACCAACACTTAAAATAATTTAAATCATAAAAAAAAAAATTTATACAATAATTCCAAAAAAAAAAAAAAAATCTTAGTTTAGTTTCAAAATGCTGAAATATACTATGAAAAAAACTCAAATGGTGTAATTATTGGAAAATGGTATACAAAAAAATCTTGCCAAAATAACACTAAATGCAGAATTTGCACAATAGAACATGCAAAATAATAATAAATAATTCCTCTTTAAAAAGAATTTTTAAAATGTGTCAAATGCTTATAGAATCATACAACGCACTAAAACATACAAAAGTATCAAAATGAAAGCAATGTACTCAACATTCAGGTCAAATTAAATCCTTGACATACAAAATAAAAAGAAATTTGATGCATACTTTCCCTTTCCCTAGAAACGCAGATTTTTGGTATAGTTGTGAATGGAGAGAAACTTGAAAATTTTCAAAAAACAGAATCAAAACATAATTAATTAGCAGAGACAGCTTTTGACATCTCTGAGACATCACAGATTACAATGGCACAAGAAACGAATGTGTCACAGACAACACACATCCAGTGATTGATAATTGTGTAAAGGCTATATAAACACAAACTCAATCATGAAAAAATTACTCCAATAAAGCGAATACCATATATTTCCATATATACGCTGAGAATTCTTTTAGAACCTTTTCAAAGTTAAGGGGGTTGGCTCCTATATACAGATCCTCCAATCTCGATAAAGACGTAGTTTAGGAGAAACTTTAATATTTTCCCATTGGCCATGAGAAAGGAATTTTAATATTAATTTTTTTTTAGTGTTTAGAAAGGAATTTTTATTCTAAAAGAAAAAAAGTAACATGAAACTTTCAAAATGTGGTTTGAATCCAAATTTCTGAAAGGTTCGTAAAATTCAAATTCACTCTTTGGGATGTCTGAATGAATATATGACCACCTTTGTAGCGAGTTTTTTCTCCAACGCATGAAACATAGGTCAGCAACCACATGCCATGGACAAATTTAGCTTACCACTCTTTTTCAAAAGAAAAAATGGCACAGAAAATATGATTAGTACAGTACACAAGATAAATGATTGGAAAAAATATTAGCTTTCACATGATTACCAGAAATAAATCATTGGCACCTGGCATTTTATTTAGCAGCAATAATTTGATTGAAAATTTTCCATCTTTTTAACAACATTTTCGCCCTCATGAAAACATGTTTGAAAATTACAGAAATTGTTTTTCCAATTTGTCTTATATACGGTTTTCGAATTTTGGGTTGATTTTTGGAGAAAAAATGCACTCTCCGCTTATACATTGATCAGCTTATATTCAGATATACACGTTAATTTTAGAATATAATAAAATGGAACAAAAAAATGGAGAAAAAAAAATAATCAACAGGAAGAAAAAATTTTAATTCTCAAACAAGACACATTTTAAGAAAAAAACTACTCTGACTGTAAACAAATTAACATCAGAAATGAATATAATTAACTTAATTAAACTATTCTTCAGTACTAATGTAATCCATTGATGCAATTTTACAAAAATTAGTTACAAATATTTTAAAACGAAGTTCCTAAGTCCCAATAAGTCATAAAATACTGAAAAAAAATAAAGAAAAAAAAATCCTGCATTTATAAATATCAAATCCAGAAATTAAAACTGTTTCCCAGATTTAATGAATAAAGAGATTTTCAGTAGTTTTACTAATTACTTTATGAACCAACACACTTCCACTTAACTGCTCACAATCTTTCTGCTTAATTGCACACACATATCCTCAGCCTGATTATCAGAATGCGTAACTCCTCCTAGGGTGCTGATTTGATATAGGAGTGCTACATGCCAAGTTGTTGTTTATGTCCACCAAGATGGGCGATGACATAACAATATGGTTACATTGACTTTTTTTATTGTGTGGTAATGTGGTTGCTAACGGATAACGTATGTGTTTGGCATGTAGCACTCCTATATCAAATTTAGCTCCTTTGTGGAGTTACGCATTCTCATAATTAGACCGACGATATACTATATATAAATAACATTACATCTCAGTTAAATTTCTTTCTTTTTGCAGCTAGACAAAAACTTTTATGACCTTGTAATAATAATGAAAACAAGTCAATGGAATTTTAGATAGATAAAAAAAAGACAATGCATCTTTTTTAAAAATGCCAACTCCCTAACTTTTTAGGATACATGACTTTGCCTGACTGAACACTTCTTACATTTCAAAAACATATTGTTATCCAGCTTAACAAAATGTCTCAAAATTGCTCAGTTGATACTAGTACTACTAATTTGGATCTAAACTCATTATTGAATTTAATGAAGACACAAAATTACTGAACCTTCATCTGGTAAAAATAACATTTAATGGGCATCTTTAGATCTTGAAACTATAGTTCAAAAATTATAAGTCACTAAATAAAAAATGGAAAAATAGTGAAAAAAGGATCTCCAAAACCACATTTCACACTCAGAAGCATAGAATAAGAGTACCAACTAACAGAAAAAAGTTCTTGTAGAAGTTTTAAAATTTATAAAATTTTATACACAATTTTTTATTCATATTTAAAAACACAGATTCTCTACTTTGTTTAATCTGTGCTGTTACAAAATTAGCAAAAAAATAATTTTTTTTTTAATCTACAGAAGAAAAAAACAATTTGTAGGTTTATTTCAAAACAGACTGAATAATCTTAATGAATAATAAACTACAAAACTAAGGACCACTTTCAAAAATTTGAAACACTTTTAACATCCATTCTGAGAGTTGAAAAACTATTTGATAGTTCAATTACTGTTTCCCAGTAGAAAGTTAAAATCAAAGCTTCATTATAACAATCACTAATCACACGAACTAGGATAATTAACAGAGAGAGAGAGAGATCTCCAGTAATTTTGTTTCAACAATAATTTCATGCTTAATAGACTTGGATAAAACAGAAATTAAGTAACCAATGTATTTAAATTCAGTATACACATCTTTTAAATTATGTCTATTCTGGAATTTCATAATATACAGATTCATAAAAAGTTACAGCCTAATATTCATTGTTGTGAGCTTATGGCCGGCACTGTCGAATCGCACAGGTTCGAAACCTAATACCACTGAAGACCTGCCGAGTAGAAAGGCTGATGCATGTTAAATTGGTTGAGGCTCAAAGTCCTCCAGTTGTCATAGTGTGGAAGATAAAAAACGGGGTGCAAGCTCAGGTGTTAACCTCGTCACTTGACAATATGATTCGAAATTAGGAAGATGGTCACTAATAGGTGCATGATGCACCTATTGGTACATAAGTATGGTGCTTCACGGTGCGATGCAAATCAAAAATCATATCAATGTCTGAAAAAAATCACATGATTTCATCACTGTAAATTGAAAATACTTACTTCTTAACACTTGTACTGTATACAGGCACAAAAATTTTATTTTTCAAACCAATTAATGTAACAGAAGCCCCCCATATCAGGAGATATTTATCTAAAACCACAACCTGAAATCAGCACCAGCTTCTGCAAATTGGTAAGAAATACTGTACCCAGGAGATATGCTTGAAAAATGAAATACAAGATAAACTGCAAACAATAGCCGGAAATAAATGTTTAATTAAATATAACACATGAAACAAATGAAAAATTAAATATAATGCAGGAAATAATTATGAAAAATTAAATATAAAGCAGGGGGAAAAAATCGAAAATTGTTCTTTAAATAGAAAAATTTTAAATCTAAGTATTTAAAAGAATTGCAAATGAAGATTAACAACAGATCAAAAACAAGAAAGTAAGAATTTCAATAATTGTACATTTGAAAAGGTAATAAACAATAACAAATAACTACAAATAAATATCTAAAAATAAAAATATTTGCTCAATTTGTTAAAGAAATTTTGTGAGCAGAATTAAATCAACATAGTATCAAAAAATTTTTATAAAAAAAAAAAATGGACATTTGTCATGATACTGATTATGAATGTAATGGATTTATATAGAGCAACACACACACATTTTATTTAAGCATAATTTCTTTCAAAAATATAATTGCTTTAGTAAAAAGTTAAAATCATTTTCAAACATGATACCAAAAATTAAAATATTCACTCCTTAAACAAAATTATATCTCAAAGTTGTTCAATATCATTAAAAATACAAATTATACACAAAACCATATATTACTTCCAGAGACTAGAGGATATATGAAACATTGTAGTTGGCAATATTGAAAAACTATCTATGAGATCTCCAGCATGCAACACAAGATTAAATAAAGAACATCCATATATAACTACACACAATATTCACTTTAACCATCATTAAACAAAAAAACATCTACAGACTAAGATACACAATTCACACAAATCACAGAGTTTATGTCGAGCCCAGTACCACTAAAGACCCGCCGTGTAGGGCAGCGATGCACGTTAAATCTGTCGAGAGCTGAAACGTCCTCCCATTGGTGTGGTGTGGTAGTTAGGAGAGGGGGGTGCCAGCTCAGGTGTCGTCCACGTCACTTGACCATGGTTCAAAATTACGTGGTCCGTCGCCAAAAGCCCTCGTGTAGCTGAACAGTGCGACGTTAATATTCAATCAATCAATCAATCACAGAGTTTATGAACAGACAATATCAATAATGTTGCATAATATTCCAACTAAATTATGGAGCTTGTGAAATAATGGAATGGAATTGAAATGTTTCAATTTCTCAGTTTATAATATAAAATACTTAACAGCACTAGCAAATACTAACACAAATTTTACTGTTTTTTTTTTTTTTTTTAAAAAAACGAAGTTTTACTGAAAACAATTGGTATAAGTCATGCAATTAAATATTTACACTAATTAATAATACATTTCTATAATGAATATAAGTCAAAAGAATCTAATTTTGTGTTTAAATGTAAACATTTTTAAGTGTTAAATTAAACAAGGTGTAGCTTATCAAAAATCTTCATAAAATATACGAAAACAACTTTAGAACATTACTGAAATCAAATTTTTGTGAAAATCATACTCAAGAAAGAGCTCTCTTTGAGAGCATAAGAAATGAGTTTCCAGTTTTAAACTCAGAAACACACATAAGGTATTTGCCTTTACATTTATATACATATTGTATTTACAAGTAAAACAAGCCATTTTAACAGCACTCAAAACTATTGCTTTTTGTTTTTCCCGAAGCGCCAATGAGCTACACACATACACACACACAAACAAAATATTAAACATTCAACACTTAATACCTCAAAGTTTATATTTCCCTCATTTTTACTAATGCACAATAAATTTCATATTTTAAGTGAACACCAGTGTATGAGATTAAGATAACTTATTGCAAAGGTCTCCTAACTAGAATAATACTTGGGATATGCAAAAGAAATACCTATTGACATTATATAAATTAAATAGGGTATTATAGTTATCTTCGTTTTAGGGTACACAATCAAAAAAGTTTGGAGACCACTTATAGAATCAGTAACAAATATAATGATCTATAACATTTATCAACATTGCTAATATAACATTTTAATGCAATGCGAAAATTAAAGAACGGTTATATAACAATACAGAGTAACAAATATAATGTATTTTAAAAGAGAGAAGTAAGTTATTATCCATTTACAATCCAAAAAATTAATTTGAAAAGATAAACGAGATAGAAAAAATAAGATGTGGAATTTACTAAATATAAAGATTCCCATGTCAAATAAATACAAATAAAAAGTTAAATCAATGAAAGTATGTTAAAATAGCAAATTCACTACATGAAATCACTTTGACAGCACTTTTAATGCATCAGAAATTGCAACATGATATTTACGGTAGGTTCTGAGATTGTCAATCATCCACTTTAAAGGTGCTGCATCACTTATCCATTTTAATAGGCAGTGAATAGCAGGCAAATGATACACATGATTAATAAATCAAATATTAAAATGCTCTTCCCATATAAAAAACATCTTCAACATGGAAGCCTGGATGGGCTATTTCAAAGAAACCGAGTTTTGAAAAGAAGTCTACAATATTCTTATCTCCAACTGTAACATCCACAAATACACCATGAGATCCTAAAATAAAAGAATTTCATAATTTTAGAACATCTTATATTTCTAAACGTATTTTAAAATATATTATAATTCCACAAAAAAAAAGAATTTTTTTAATGTAACTTCAAAATGATCTTCATTTCTTCAAGAAAAGTTCCTTTTAAACTTAAAAGACCTGTTTACTTTGATGATCTCAACCTTTAGAAATTGGATTTAGCTATTTGTCCCAATATTTTAGAGGTTTCAAACTTCCTAAGACTTATTTCCAAAAATAAAGAAGCATTCACTCACCATTAGCTTTTAATGTAGATAAAATACAAGTAAGCATACGCTTTGGTACACTAGGATCATTCACAGTTGGTAAAATATTCATTCTCAAAGTTGAAGGATGATGCACATACACTATATCGGGTGGTCCCACTTTCTGTCGATTGTAGAAACTAGCAATTATTTCCTAAATTGAAAACAATATATCATTATACCATTTTCATATTTATACTTTATTTCTCTTTGAAAGCAAATTCAAATCATTACACATTCATATATACATATAAAATACAGATTTCTGTAGGCTTAAGTGTTTAACAAGGTTCAATATATATTGCATTTTTTTAAAAATGCAGAACCAATACAAAGACTATTTTCAAATGAATTATAAGAAATTACTTTATTCTTTCTAGAGTGAAAGACTTTATTTCACTCCAAAAGTACAATTTGTTGTGATGCAAAAATTAAGCTTAAGATAGAAAAATATAATTGCTGAGACCTAAACACTAATCACAATAAATTTAATAAATAAACTACATTAAAATTTACTGTTTTCATGAGGTCGAGAAACAGTACCTTAAATAATTGCCAAATATAACTGATGTACATTTAGATTGTAAAAAAACTGAAAAATTACATTAATTACTTCAGTTTTTAACGGAAGATTTTTTTAGTTCAATTGCTGAAGCAGAAGATTATGTCAGCATGTATAATTCCAATAATTCTGCATCATTTTGTTACATAACTAAATTCATCAACCTTATTTCAATATTACCTCCCTTGCATGCAAATCTTTAACTAGTAAAAGGAATTGCTTAGAATAATCTTAAGATATTCTGTGGCCAAATATTTGCTTTTAAAAATTATTGGTTAATCAGCTTTAATAATTTTTTTGTTTTAAGAAAAAAGGAGGTGAGTAGAATAAATTTCACACAAAGATAGAAATACAGTAAAATTTTGAACACTGCCAATTGTTCTTAAAGGTTGTAATACAACATTAAATTAAAGTTTTAAATTGGAAAAAGATTTCAATATGAATTTTAAATATGCAAAAAAGTTATGAAATAGGTACTTCTGCAGGGTTAGCATTTCTCCATTTCCTTTTTTTGGTGCAGGATACTTTGCAAGGAGTTCTGGAATCCAACACATTTCACATTTGGTTTTCAGTTGTCGAGCATCTAATGCAGCCAAAGCATATCCACAAATGCCACTCTCCTCCTCAACAACAAAACAATATTCGGGACTAAGACACAGGAAATGTCCTACTAACCTAAAGTATATATTAAGTTATAATTTTAAAAATTGTTAATACTTAAAATCAGAATTTTTTTAAATTGATTAACACTTACTTATCTCCAATTAGATCAGGATATTCAGGAAAAACTTCACTACCATCCATACCATCATCACATGTTCTTCTGCACACATTATATACTTGAGACTAACAACAACAAAGTAAATACTGAATATCTAGGATTGAATGAAGTAGTTTTTCAAATTTAGCATATAAATATGCATCATAATAGATTTAGGTTAAAAATAATATGATAGATTTTATCATCTCCCATGAATTGTTGCTTAACACTGGTGTAACCAGTCCTGAGTGGTCCCTGGATCTAAATGCCTTGGGGACCCCTCTTTTGAGACCTCTTAATATTTAAAGATCTTTAGCTTACAAATTTTGGGCCCCCCAATTCTTGGAGGCCCAGTATCATTGCTACAGTAGTAGCTACACCCCTGCCTGCTTAATTATATTTACTTTAGCCTCTAATAAAAATTAGATAACTTAATGGTGAAAAGATATTTGATAAGAAAACATTTTTCATGGAAAAATTTATGAGACAAATTTAGTACCATTCTATTCTCTTAATTTGAATTATATAATAAATAATAAATGGACCCTGATATGTTCAGTACTGTATGATTCTTAAAAAATGACAAAAGACCATTCTTAATCCACTTGTTTTTATATACAAATAAAGAAAATACACTATATAAAAATCAATTAAGTTTAAAATAAGTTTTTATTTCAGATTCAAATATGAGTAAATTAACTGCAAAAAAGATTAATATTCTAATAATAAAAGAGAAGAAATTGTCCTGTAAAACAAAAATTAGCAGGTCCTAATTGAAGTGAAAAAATTAATGAACCGGAATGTGAGTTAACATTGGTGCTTTAAAAGCGCATTTTATATCATTTATAATTTACTTTTTAATCTTGCTCAATACATTTTATATATTCCCAATCCCTACCTCTTTAGTATATGTAGCTCTGCTGCAACTGTGGTTTCCTTTAAGGGTTAGTCAGGTTGAAATTTTTTATACAGACTCCTGTGTGCTTAAACACAAGGGTTATTTTCAGTTAAATGAAAATACCAAAAAAGTTTTGCTAAATTTTTATTAACAAGTATTAGAATAAGCAACATTAAAATTATTTTGAATTTCTTTAATATAATGCAGATTTTATTAATATTCTCCACCTCAATTTCAATTGATTATTAATGTTAAAGTAATGTGAGGGCTTTTGGCAAGAAACCTCGTTATTCTGAACATTGATCAAGAGACAAGGACAATGATTCGGATGGTCCTCCACTCTCTAAACTTGTACACCATGCCAACATTAAGATTTTGAACCTTGAGAGATTAAAATGCATCAGACTCTCAATACAGCGGGTCTTTAGTAGTACCAAGACTCAAACTCATCACTCAACAATGCCAGCCATGAGAGTGCAACCATGATTCTCCCCCTCAAATAAGATAGATATGATTCAATAAAAATCGGCATTTACGAAAACATACAATACTAAATAAATAATTTTTATTTGTGAGTAATATTTAAGAGTATTTCAATTCCTAGTCATCAACTTTCTCAGCTTTCCTATTTTTATTTTTACACAGTTTCTTTATGACTTAGATATAAACTATCACTTGTTCAAAGATATATAATTTGTCAGTATAAATACAAGTCATATATAAATTAATTTTAACTGCAATTTTATAATGATTTTATGGGTATTATCAAAAATTGTTAAAGCATGGTTTTAAATCCAATTGATAAAAAGCAGAAAAAAAATCAAAACTTCAGACAAAAAATATTTATCATTTTTTTCCTTAATGAGAATGTGTACATTTTGTTACTGTTATTCAAAATTGTAAACATATTTCTTAGATTTTAATAACAGTAAAAATTTAGCAGTCTCAATAATGAAGTATAAATAAGAAATTTTTGACAACCGATAAATTTATATAGTTTACAAATTTATTTTAAAATACAGGATTTTTTAAAAATAATATACTTTACCTCATCAGCAGGTAAATAAGGGCGTATAGTATATATTTTATTGTTTGGAGTTTCAGGAGGTTTATATAGAAACAAGTCATTCCCACTTTCTAGGGGCAGAAGATGCTGAAAAAACAATGAAATTATTCTACAAAAAATTCAGGTAAATAATTAAAATAAATATAAATTCCAAGACAAATTGCACCTGTCAATTGTATTTTTATTACTGAGTTTAAAAAATAAATTAAATTTCCATCATGAACACAAACTTTATTTAGATCTAACTTTTACAGCCCCTTGACACAGACGTCTGTGAGATATTCATTTCATGAGCCCTTTTTGCCCTCAAGAACTGTATCCAACAGATGCCATGCTTTACTTTAAATCTTTAAGATTCTCCTGCTTTCTAAATGGTAAAGAAAATCCACAATCTCAAGGAAAGTGTATGAAACTTTATTTTATTTGTATGCAAAGAGGTTAAATAATGCAACACAAAAGAAAAATAGGGTTTTTATCAAAATAATTCATTATTCATAAAGGCGATGATTTCGACTAGATTTGATTGCTAATCAATGTTGCACTTGGAAGAAATGTGAGAACTATTGACGACACAGACCTTGTAATTTTGAACCTCGGATAAGTAACGAGAACAATAGCCAAGTTGGTTCTCAACTCGCCACAGGTTCATATCATGTCAACATGAGCATATAAAGATGAAGAGCAGAGATCTCTAGAGTTTTGACACATTTAATTTCACAAAAATATAAAGTCTCTGAAACACTTCAAATATTCTATAGAAAATTTTGCAAAATTAATATATATCAGCTTTGTACATAATGTAAATTGAAAAAAATACCATGCATTTTATTTTTTACATATATTTCTTGGAAATATTTCTTTAGAACTTTATTTCAATATTTTAAGCTTAAAAGAAATATTACAAAAATGGGGGCTAAATTTTACAAAACATTTCCAGAAGATATACATAATAATGACTAGATAGAAGATATACTAAAACAATAACTTTTCACTACTCACCTATAAAACAGGAAATTCCTGCTTTACAATAAATAGTTTGCTCTACAATTAAAATGCTAGTAAATAAAACTTTTGAACTATATTTTCATTCACACATAATTAATATCTAAGGTATATCACTAGCATTATCAGAAAGAAAATATCCCATTATAAACAAGGCACATAAAAATTAATAATTGCAATAAAAAAAATCTGGTTCAGTCATAAACTGAGTTTTAAAAAATTGCTTAAATAATTGCTCTAAATCTTGAAGATAGCCATTATAATTATTATTTATATGAATCACTACACAGAGATAAAATATCCTACAATATAAAAACATATACTAACCTGTAATTCAGCAGTAAGGCCACCTAAAAACACCCATGGTTCTTGCTCCCCACTCATGAAGGATTCTTTGTAACCTTTAGAAAACCCTAACAGTCAAAAATTAAATGTCATTTTGCCAAGGAAAAAAATTTAATTCTAAAAATTCTGGAGACTTTAAAATATTGTAGATCATTATGTAGAATTCACGCAAGATGTTTTGTGCATAGAAAAACTATGAAACAATTTTAGGACACGTCTCTTCGAAAATATTATTTTTTTAAAAACTGTAACTGAAAAGAAGTAATAAACATATACATTAAAAAATATAAACTTAAATATGAAAATGAGTCACATGGCTAAAATAAAAGTGATGCAAACAGCACCTGAATAACACGCAGTTCATTTTAATTTCATTTATGAAAGATATTATATAAACATTAAAAAAAAATACCAAACAGAATAAAATCTGTTCTAATGTACTAGTAACTTCAATAACTATAATAAACATTTTTTTTCGAAAAAGCCATTTTCATACCAGCAATTCTAGAGGCAAATATATATAACAAAATTTTATTTAAAAAGCCATGCATTTAAGAAATAATTTAAAATAAGATTCTAGTTCGTTTGTTTTAAAAAAATTTTAAGTATTTATATTTTTGAATAATCAAATTTGACATTGATTTGTATATCTTAACAAAAAATTATACAAATCATGTTTTAATGAATGATTCCTCATCTCTCTTATCAATAATATTTATATTAGCTTTATTATAAACAGCATTTCGATTAAATATGGTCATACGTTTAAAATTATTATTAAAATTTAAAAATCTTAATTCCATGTAAAAAATTAACTTGTTAAATGCTCACTTAATAGAAGTACACAAACACTAAGGAATGGATTCCATTTAATTCACATTGCCTTAAGGCTAAGCCCCAATGGCTTATATATAAGCCTTTTTTAAACTTTCAAACCAAATATATAAGCATTGTAACTACAAAGTTTAATTATATTTTGATATGAAACACAGTAGCCATTATTTCATATGACAATCCTGCAAGGAGAGAATCGTGTCTCTAGCTCATAACTTGCTGATCATGAAGATATGGAATCTCTGTCACCACACTACCACAACATCCCAACTCTTTACGTAATAGAATTATTAATAAACACTCAAATACAGGAAGATTAATCATGGAAGTAACCCAGTTTAATGAGCAATCGTTAATTGAATGCATAGAGGACAAATAAAATTACTTAAAACTTACAGAAAATTTACACATATGAACATAGAACTAAAATTGTGTCAAATATTTAATGAAGAAGTAATTTTATGCCCTTATAATGAATAACAGAAAAGTAAATATGTCTTTTTAGTATCCATGTCTTTTGAAATAAAAGACATAAGAAATTTAAGCAATACATCAAGGTCTTAACTTATCCAAAAAAGGCACTTTCATCATTGGCAGATAATCATACCTTAAAACACATACAGCTTAGCTTTTACTCCATCTTATATAGCACACATTCCTAGTACAAGAATTAAATGATTAAGTAAAACTTTTCTCTACAATGTTTGATATGGTTTTTTTATGCATCCCAAACAAATATGATGAAGTTATGAATTAATAACTACAAAACATATTTGGCCATTTAAAAAAGTAGCCCATCATTCTTAAATGGAGAGTAAAATTTTTATTAATGTTGGGAAAATGCCATAATTTTTTAAAGAAAACTTTAATTTAACAGTAAAGATCCATCAACAATCCTATCTACATATAAGAGTGCAAATGTAATTAGCTATTTGTGACCAATGTGTAATTGTGCATTTAGTAATTAAAATGTTGATTATAAATATCAAAAGTTAACTGCTAAGGTATTAAATCATCAATATTCTTCAGTAATTCTACTTGCGCATTACAAGTAATGACAGAAAGTGATCCAAACTGAGAATACGAAACTGTATAAATATAAAAAATGGTATCAATGGCATAAATCTGTTTACCAAACAGAACAAGTACTAAAAATTTAAAAGCATAATGGAAGCATACATGTAAATGGAGAAGACATCAAACTGGATACAGGCAAAGGAACACGTCGAAGAGCTAGAGAAAGGATGAAAAAGTAATACCTTTATTTACAATCCAATATTAGATCTAAAAATGTCAAAAAGAAACGTAACAGAATTTTAAAAAGTAGTTTAATAATCGAAATTCATAATATAAGTATTGTACAATTTTAATCCATAAACATAGATCTGATAAGAGATTAAAACAAATAGTTACCCTAGTTATATTTAAAAGTGTTATACAATCACTTAAAAACAGTAAAATTTAAAAATAATTATGCTTGTGACCATTATTGCTGAAATTACGCATCTCCTATTGAGATTCTTTGCAAATTAGTTAAAAATTAAATAAATATATCTCAATATGAATTATATTAGATGATTAATTACTCTTAAATTTCTTCTTAGTAAATGGTATTAACAAACTTTAGTTTAATCTTATTTTTTTAAAAAAAATAGTGAACATTTCAGGAACAAAGAAAATTTAATAATTTAAGTCGTTATAAAAACCATCTGTAAAGAAAAAATGAAAAAGAAAATTTACATAAAAATATAAGACAATTTTTAAATGCAATTACATTATTTAACTATCATAGCAAAGAGAATAATCATTTTTCATGCTATATTGACAACCTAATTCTATACTAACAAGTTTCAATGATGAAATCATTTGTAAGTACTTTAAAGAAATTTCTATTATGAACTGTTATATTTATCATATGTCTCCTATTCATTTATTAAATTAAGTAAAATAAAATTTAATATCAATAATATGGAATGGTATCAGAAATTTCAATCTAACTGAATGAAAGCTACAATTTTCATTTTAAAAATTTAATGTATATATATACATTATAAAATAGAAACTTACATGCACTTTTTTGCAAATAACAAATATGCAATTCAAGTACATTTGCTTTTTTTAGGGGGGGTCTAACTAAATTTTAATTCAATTTAGAAGTTTCTAGCAATTCTAAGTGAATCATTAAACACTAGTCAAAATTCAGAAACATAAAGAAGTAGCTTTTAACAGGCTCAGATGAAATTTTCTGAATCAATATATAAGACAAAGCGTTTCCAGACTTAGATAGAGCCAGATCAAATATACCTCAAACGACACAATCAAAAATAGATCTTTACTTCAAAAATCTAACAGCAGTTTACTCGAACCTAAAACTACCAATTTATAATTTATCTTTGCTTGCAAGTTTGAGACAATTCATAAATAATGAGTTAAATTGTTGAAATTACAGATTTATGCATTGAATTAAGATTCAATCTCGAACTATCACATTGATAGGAACCCAAATTTCAATGGCATTCAGCACAAAAGTTTATCAATAGTAGTAATTTTGTTGCAAAAAAAAAAACTTTCTTACTTTTTGTTTCGAAGTTCCTCTACTAAAACACTTTTCTCATCAGGTGGAAAGTGTTTCAGAACTCTTATCAAGTCAAAAATTAGTAAAAACATCGATAAAAAGAGACCCTTAACAAAATGTTGAATTATTTAAAATAATTAACTTAAATAAAAATTTTCTAGTACAATAGGTTTAACAGCCAGTTGAGACTCAGAAATGGTTTGAATCTATACAAAACAATTCAAAATGAAACATTCCCAATATTAAACATAAATATAGAAGTTTTTCTAGATAAATTAAAGATAAAACAATGTGGCAACACTTACCAATCCACTTTAAGTAAGAATTCAGCATGGAAACGACACCTTTTATATCCCAAATATAAGGGTAAAGATCATACAGAAGAGATCGATTTGGACAAAATGTTAAGCGCATTAATAACTTTCCAACAGCTTGAGTCATATTATCAAATTTAGTCACTCTATTTAACCATTCTTGAACTTCTGGACCATCAGGCTCCCTAGGCTTTTTCCTAGGATTTTGGCACACAAGATATCCATGAGATTTAAGCCAATGAAATTCTTGTAGAATCTGAACGCCTTGTCTCCCATGTTCAAAAGGAAGGTAAAATAAATCTATTAATAAAGTTACATCATTTTCTGTAAGTTGCTTCCCTTCAGAATCCCCATTACCAACAACATCAATAGGTTCAGTTTGCATTTCTTCAGCAGTTTCATCTTTTATCACTGTCTCACTCTGATCTGACTTGGAATCAGTTTCTAAGCATATTTCCCTTCCAATTTCAGGCAAATGCTTTGGTGATGGAGGTAAAGGGTTACAATCCATAGGTTCTAAGCTACTGGATTCTTTAGGGGTATTTATTAAAGAATGAACCAATTCACTTGATAAAGGCTGAAATGCTGGATCCAAATCAGGACTAGAACGACCAGTTGTAGCTGGTGATGTTAAATTTGCAACAGAAAAACAAGAACTAATTACGGGTAATGGGCAGGCAGGAATGGGTGTAGGAACTAATGGAGCGCTTATTACTCTACCAAAAGCATTCTTAGCCTTATAAAATTCGGCAATCCAGTCTTTAATTGCAATTTTCAAAGCATTCTTGGGATGATATGTGTTGGGACTCATATGAGAAACTATATCCTCCATTGAACCAAATTCATTTTCTGTTTCAAGTTTTATATCAGCACTCACTGAATCACCTAGTAAGCAACATAAAAATTAATATAAAAATCTTCATTAGCAAGAAAATTTATCAGAAATATCAATTAGGAAAAATTCCAGATTGAACTTACTTAAATTTAACTCTCTTTTTCCATCAATGGTACATTTGCTCCATTGAGATAAAGTATGAATTGGAACAAAATTAGTTTCATATTCACAATTGGGATTACTAAGAACTCCTCGAAGACGAGGAATAAGCTTTGTAGATCTTCCACAATACGGTCCCAAAAACAACCTTTTTTGATCATAATCATTTGCATGCAGATTGTCCCATATCAATGGAGGGCGTCGCAAAACTTCTGAAAGCTCTTGAATAGATTCAATAGATATTTCTTTAGAAATAACTTTAGGGCCTGAAATTTGAAATAAAATCAACCAATAAAAATAAAGCAATTATGCATAACCTTTCATAATGGTTTTTTTTGCATGAAAGCTGTATTTCTTACAAATACTAATAAATACCAATATTTCACACAACACATGGCAATATTAGTTTCAAACATTACATTTAGTATAAAGTTGTACTTCTCAAACAAATGAATAATTTCATTATTCACATATTCATGTAACAAATTTGCATCACAACAATCGAAAACATTAAACAAATTAAAGTATTTTAATAACATGTCAAATAAAAAATGGAGAGAGAGAGTAGCAAATACATTTTTTAAAAATATTCAAAAATAAAATGATAACAAGTGTTAGATTAATACATGTAAAAAAAATATATATATTTTTAAAAAAAAAGATATATTTTTTAAAAACACAATTTTGCAAATGCCCCAAAGGGCAGTCATAAAAAATGGTACTGAAATTTCGTAATTTTAATCAGATACACACACAGCATATATTTGCAATAGCTGATTGAGAACTCAACCAAATAATGAAAAAAAAATCCTTAAGGTCAATTTTCAAACATATTCTCATTAAAAAATGTACTTTAATAACTTAGTCAAATCTCACTGGAATGTTACCTTATTCCTTATGTATAATACACAGTCAATAAACAATTATTTGAATATATTCTGGAGCTTATATTATCAAGCATTAACTTTTCTGTTTCCCCAAGATTAAACAAAGTATAAAATAATGAAACAATGAAGATTTCCTGCCCCATACAGTACAGATTTTCATACATAATTAAAAATCACTTAAGAACCCATTTACATCAAAAACCATAAAACAAATTTAAGTTCAAATTAAACAGCTGAAAATGAATTAAACAATGTAAAAACTAAATGAACATAATTTTCTCAAACATTCAGCAACAAAGTTTTTCCATTTAAGAAGCACAGTAACTGCTTCACATGGCTCATTATTTCTAAATTTATGTAACTAATTTGGTTTTAAAAATAAGAAATAAGCTAACAATATAAAATAATTTTAAATAATTATATGTCACAAAAATTTTCGCTTATCTCAAAATTTTAAAGAATCAGAAAAATCACTAGTCAGCAAATTTAATTCAATCTTAAACATATAATACTGAGTGAGTGAATATGAACGTGAGTACACTGTTCAACTAAATGAGGGCTTTTGGTGACGGACAACGTAATTTTGAACTATGGTCAAGTGACATGGACAACACCTGAGCTGGCTAACTACTCTCTCCTAACTACTACACCAACGGGAGGACATTTCAGCTCTTGACAGATTTAACATGCATCGCTGCCCTACACGGCGGGTCTTTAAAGGTACTGGGCTCGAACACATGACATGCCTGCCATGATCCAATACCTTCACCACTGGGCTACCGCAGCCCCCAACATATAATACTGAGCCGGCCCCCAACATATAATACTGTGCCAAGTCCTAAAAAAATGTTAGAAAACACATAAATGAACGAGCTAGATAGTATTTTCTAAAGTAAATTGTAATCACAATTTATTTTTCAATATTTTTATACCTAACAGAAAACATTTTCACAGATAATAATTTTAGTTAAGAAAATTTAAGGAACAATCATTTTCTTTATAATCAAATTTTTTTTACTTAAAACACTAAATATTGATTAATTTTCAATAAGATAATTATTAATATAAATTGGAAAACTAGTATATAGATCATATTCAAAGTTATGTATAATTTTTCCCCTCTGCTAGTTATTTCTCATTCTTTCAAAAAAAAACTTTAGGCTTAGGGTGGTTTGAGAAAATGAAATATTAATTTTTATATTGTTATCAAAAGTGGAAGGGGATATCCTTAACTTCTAAAATTCTTATCACAACTGAATAAAATTTATATTAATACATTTTTAAAAGGGTGCATGTTTCTAATGGATCATTGAACTAAATTAACATGGTCAATTTAAAAAAATCTCATTATGGTATCCAATTACTTTTCAAAGTTAAATAGAAGGAAGTTGAAATAACCAAAATTCTACAAATTTGATATTTACTTTCAAAGATACATAGGAAATACTGTTAGAGGGCAATTACTAAATTATTTTGTGCAAATAATTTATTTGCAAAACATTCAACTTTTCCAGCTATATACAATTGACATTTTCTTCAAACAACCATTTTCCTTTTAATATTATATTATTTAACTCAACACATTAAGGTATTTTTTAAATTAATATTACGGAACATCAGGTGATAAGTAAATGGGTAGTTAAAAATGTTAATCCAGTATACTACCCCTTAGAGGGTTCATTTTTGGCAAGAGATTTTTGACCTCTTATATCCTAAACTATTGGAGAGAAAATTGCATGGAAATTTGGAATTTTAGGATAGAAAGTTCAAATATTTCAAAAATGTAATATGCTACTTTTACAACTTTTTTATAAACTGTATTAAATATGTAATTTTATATTGCAAGAGCTTTATTTTGATGTTAATGGATTAATTAACTTAATACAATTAACTTCTAAAAAAATTTCCCTACTAGAAAAAAAAAAGATTCTTTTAAATCCTATCATTAGTTCCAAATATTTTGAAAAAGCTCTTAGTAAGTCTCGCAACACATTATTTTATGTGAAATGATTCATAATGGCTTCCCCTTTTCTAAACATCACCATATAGTGAATCAATATTTTAAGTTTAAAAACAAATATACAACCCCTTGACAGAAAACAAGGAATTGTAGGCCTTTTTACAAATATTTCCTTACTCCATCAAGAGAAGAGAATTTCATGAAATTTTGGATTGAATGGTTTATAGAACATGCACATATAGATTTAAAATATACAAAAAAATTTCAAATAACCTTTTTTTATAAGCTATATTTAACAAAATTAAGTTTTTCAATTTCTTTTAGATTTATAAAATTGGAAACATATCAATATTTAAAAGCCATTGAAAAATTTTCAGTGGAGAGTTTTTTTATTAAAAGTCCAAAACACACATTCAACATTAGGTGACCTATTTCTTGAATCTCCATATAACTCAAACTTCTTATGAGAATTTTACAAAATTTGAAATTTAGATTAATTAAAGGTGAAAAGGTAAATTGGTACAGGTAAGGGTAACTTTGTCAATGCATTAACACCATAAGTTAATTTCTTTTTGAGCCATTAAGATTGATACCAATTTCACCCAGGGTGAACTCTTTCTTTAATACCTCCCCCACACACTCATATATTCACCAAGTTAATTTAATTCTAAAATTTTGAAGAAATACTCTTTTCATATAATCATTTGACAAAAATCATACAAATGAGCCAAGCTGTACCAAAATTCATACATCTCAAAGCATTTAAGAATAAGGGAAAACTTTATAAGACTCAAAAGTAATAGACCATAAAGAAAAAAAAATTATCAAATGAGCCAAGCTGTACCAAAATTCATACATCTCAAAGCATTTAAGAATAAGGGAAAACTTTATAAGACTCAAAAGTAATAGACCATAAAGAAAAAAAAATTATATCTCAAAATGGTGTTTTTTTCCACACCAAAAAATACAGTGTATAATATTCAAAAGCATCTTTGTGTGTGTGACTGCACTGAAAATTACTTAATGTGGCAAAAAGCTCGTTGAATTTGATAATTCAAAAATAGTCTACAACAGTGATTCCCAAAGTGGTCCTTGATATTATTCAGGGGGTCCGTGGAAAATAAAAGGTGATTTGAGGGTCCCTGAACAATGTTAGGAGGCTTGTGTAAGATTTAATATAAAATAAAAAAAGTTTGATCCATTTTTATTTTTACAAAAATATAAATAAATAATAATTCACTTAGATACCCCCGACTGGGTGTTGAACCCTTTTGCACACGCGGACTAACTTAGATTTTAAACACAGATGAATCTGTACTTATGCAGGAACATCTTATTGAAATATCCACAAATGAGGGGCTTAAGTCAGTGTTTGAACAAAGATATCATAAATTCTGGTTACAAAAACAGATCCCACTTTTATATCCTGAATTATGGGTTATTGTACAAAAGTTGACTACCTTTCCATCTTCCAATTTGGTAGAACATGGATTCGGTGCCGTAAAAAACCTCCTCATACAAAAAAAAAGAAAGACTAAAAACTAGTGCTCTTGGGGATTCATTGTTTCTACTCACAAACATTGAGATGGATATTTATATACTCATAACACATCTCATTAAGTTCTTCCAAATTAATTGTTTTTATTTTATTTAAAACAAAATTATAATTTCAATAAATAATACCTCAACAAAATGTTTTTTTAACCCCTTCAGGACGAATGTCCCAAATATCAGCCAGCATGAAACACCGTCAGAGGCCGAGTGCCTCACGGATGAGCCAGGCATGAGGAATGTTTTGTAAGCTCAGATTTTTGGCAATAGATGGCATTCTATGTCCATAAGATTTGAGATGCATGAACATCTGACCTTCTACTGAAAATGAGAGAAATATCACTCACATACACGTGGTTCTTGTTTTATAAACATAAGGGGAAGGGAATATTTTCGAATTGAGTGCTTTACGACTGCTCTTGAAATGAACATGCGATTTTTGTTTATAGTGAAGATGATTTATTTTCTCTAAAGCATTTGATTTGGGTTTGCAGTCTAGTTTTTAATGGATAATTAGATCAGGTAGACAAAATTTGTCTTTTTTCCTTACTTTTTTTAAAAGGTCGATTTTCACAAATGCTGACAATAAAATGTTTAAAAAAGTACTTAATCAAAAAGCGGCTGAAATAAATAAAGTATATTAATACAAAATATATAAAGCATATACTGTTCGCATAATATACAGAAAAATATTTAATAATGCGTTCAAATTTCGGTATTTTTATTAATTTAGGTTTAACTACACAATACCCTCCGGCCTGTGAGTGACACTCACCACGGAAACCTCCAGCCCTGGCAGTACACACACATTTGCATCCTTGGTTCCAAAAGGGTTAAATTTGAAGTTTTTGAACTATGCATTTATGTAGCTTTTTCTCGGGAAAATTTTGACTTTAAAAAGGGGTCTGTGGGCAAGTTAAAAAAGTTTGGGAACCACTGGTCCACAACAATCTATTTAAACAAAATGTTGCTGATACAATTTTGTTTACGTTTTACAATACTTACCAGTCCACATAATATCAATGTTCATATGCAGCTTCTGTCCAATTGTGTTTAAGTATTCTGAATTTTGAACATTTGGAATAGCTCTAGCAGCACAATATTCTGTAAAAAATAATAATTCATAATTACATTCATCATAAATATGAACAAAAAAAAACCCTGTAAATTTGAAAGAAAAAGAATGGTTTACCTTTATTTTTTAATGCAGAAAAGCATTATAAAATATAAGCCTTCTAATAAATTCAATTGGTGCTCATTCCATATTAAAAACAAATTAAGTAACAAATTCTCCAGTAATACTAGAAATTGGGGAAAATAAATATTACAATTTAGTCATGTTACAAAATTTCTTTAGTTTTAACAATTTACACTGAGATTAAAATAGCAAAAAATCATAAAAAGTTCTAAGAAACAAATGCAATTCTTGAAGTAAAAAAAAAATTTGCATCTGCAACCTTTCCTCAATAGGAAGTAATTCAATAAATCAAAAAAAATCATTAAAAATATTTATTTCCAAAATTTATTTCATTGTATAATTTGAATAACATATTCTCCAGGTTTATTTCTAGTTAATATATTCTGATATGTTATAACTGCAATAAAACTCATCGTTTTAATTTAAAGCATTTTTAAATGTACCCAATTTAAAAATGCCTTTTGAAAGCAAAAATTGCATTCATTTTCAGTGTGACAATACAAAAATAAAAAACAAAAAAAAACACTTCCATTTTAAAACCTAGCATAACTGTTCATTTTTAAATCATTACACTAACATTGCCTGAAACTAATCTAGAATTAGCCATTTTTCGTAATTTTGTCCTTCTGTAGCATCCAAAACTGAAATATAAATGAGTCTTGTTTAAGAGTTCAGATCAAAAGTTTTTGATATTAAAATTACAAGATATATATTTCACCTAATTGCAGTAAATCTTTTCAACAGTTCAGAGAAATTCATGCAAGGTACATGAATTTCTTAAATAAAATTTGTTACTGACTTTTCAGAAACCTGCTTCTTAACAGATAACTCATTAAAGTCAAATCTGAAAAATTAGGATTATGTGTCCATTAGCCATGGGAAGGACATTCATGTACTTTTTGGTAAATATGTTCTCAAACTTTAGTTTAATTGAACATGAAAAAAATCCAAGAAGACACTGAAGAAAGAACTTATAACTTGTAAGCTAGTCTATTAAACAATCAAGTACCAGAAAGTCCCTTCAAAATATCCAAACAACTATAATTTTGAAGTCTTAGATATGATAAGTAGTAGTTCTAATATTCAAAACCAATCAAGTTCCATTAGCCTTCATTCAACTTCAGACAATACAATTTACATGTCGACTTGTTATTAGCTCAAATACAAGCAATTCATAATAAGCAAAAAAATGCTATTGTTAAAAATCGAGAATTAAAATTTGAAGCCATATAGATTATAAGTACTTTTTCTCTCTTTCTGTTGAACAGTCAAACATTTGTAATGCTCAGTGTTATACTCCCACCCCCAAGTACATTCATTTGTCCATTGATGTGAGAATGGAACAGTATTGCCATTTGCTTATGAAAGTGTTTTAAGTTCTATGACTCAAAACCAGCATCATTAATTGAGCATTTACACTGGAAACACTTTTCAATGTCAAGTTTGTTTCATAAAAAAGCAAAAAAAGAAATTTTGCAAAATGAATTTTAATTCACTATCACAACATTTATAAACTGTACACATATAAAAATTAATTAGAATTATTTAATAATATTCTTCAGACCAATTCAAATAATTGCTTTCACTACTTATCCAAACAAATATTTTATTAAACGTCAGTAGCTAATTTTTGGATTAAAAAAATCTCTATACTAGAGGATCTAAATAAATTTTTAACCTACTGATTTGAAAATAATATTTCAGTTGTCAAATTCTTTAGATGTTTCAAAACAGTCTACCAAATACAAAATTTGAGTCAAATTATAAAATTGAGATTTTCTCTGAAGTTCTTTGAGTTTAAGGATATTTACTTAATCACTCACATATGTTTTTATTTGAGTTCCCATTTGAACATTTAGAAATTTATTCAATTACAACTTTAACTACTCCCACAAATTGCAAAGAATGTATATAATTAACTTTTCTCCAGAAAGATGTAGTATAATTAAGTACACTGGCATTTTATAAAAGTTTACTGAAGATTTCCAAGCTTTAAAAAAAAAAAACAGACAATACTTTGTCACATATTCTTTGTTTTTCACACAATGTTAATTGTATTCTTTTTTTCTAGCCATTTTTGAAATCTTAAATGAAAAAATCTTCAAATTTCATTTTTATTTTTTCCCAAAAAATCTGTAGTTTGTATTAAATTTGTTACTCAGCTTTACCCCTGTGTAATGAAAGTTTCCTTCCACGTTGGCCATTGTAATTAATACTTCAAAAACTCACATTTTAAGAGAGAGAGTTTTAGAATATTCTTAAACATTTCTTCTGTTTTTCGTTGTGGCTATTGTTGGTACCATGCTAAACACATTGAAGTATATCTTTTTCATACAATGCTAGAATGAATATTCATTTAAAGTTATATTCAATTTTTTTCAGAATATAACTTTATGTAAATGACTATGTTTTATGTATATAATAGATCAATAATTAACTGTACATACAAAAAATATATATACAAAAGTATATATTGAAATTTCTGAAAAAAAAATTTAATTCAAAAAGAAAACAATTTTTATTTAACCTTTCTTTATCGAAAAAATGTCCTTTATCAAGTACAATTACAAGACAGCTTTTATAGGAGGTTCCCTACTTATAGCAATATTCTATGTAAAAATTAAATAGCTTCTTAAAATTTTTAAGAATCAATTGAACATTTAATAACGACTAAAGTATGGGTCTGTCACAAATTTCAGGCCAATAAATAAAAAATTTCAAGGAAAATTTCTACTTAAAATAAAACTTACCAGTAGGACAAAATATGAAGCTAGGATGAGAAAGATACTCATAAATTTCATTGGAAACTGCCACTTGAGCATGAGCAAAAGATTGATAAACTTCTTTGTCTGTCTCGCTTATTTCCGGTTCAATATCATCAAAAAGAAGAGCAAATGCCCGACAACCGAACTGACAAACCTATATGAATAAATAAATATTAAAATGAGTCATTAATTATATTTTGGAGCAGGAATGGCAATTAAATGTAACACACGCCAAGTTTGGGACACCAGAAAATTATCCTGGCATGCCAGAACACTTGAAACACCATAAATAAATTATCATTTTTATGCAATAAATGAGGAAATTTTAGTTTCCCATTAAAGTTCTCTATTAGTTGTTGCAAATGTCAAAGAAGGGTGACAGATGGCACCAAATAGCAAATGGGTAAAATGTTAAGCTCTTGGCTTGTTAGATGAATGTCATTTCATGTTTGCAGGTGTGGTCTTGAACAGCCAAAACTTGTTATAATTTAAATACAAAAAATTTAACACTCACAATGTTTTAATACCAGTACAAAAACAGAAAGTAAAGAATGTGAAAATCTTTGGTGATCCCTTCTTCATTAAACTGAGATAAAAAGTCATTTCAGTCTGTTCAAATCATAGTACGAGGTGCATCCAGAAAGTACGTTTCCCTATTTAAAAAAAAAAAAAGAACTCCTAATTTCAGGAACATATTTATCCGCAACAAGTACAGCAATGTTCCAGCTATTTTTCAACATAGCCACCACCAGAATTCAGACACTTGTCATATTGTGGGATCAACTTTCCTATCCCTCTGTCATAGAACTCTGCCGTCTGTGAATGGAACTAGCGTGTGACAGCTCTTCATCGTTGCGAAAACGCTTACCAGAGGACAGGAACTTCTGGAGGTGCAAGAAAACGTGAAAATTGCTGGAAGCAAGATCAGGGGTGTAGGGTGGATGATCTAACAACTCTCAGCCAAAGTCTGTCAAAACATCTGCTGTGTGTCGAGCCGTATGTAGACAAGCATTGTCATGGAGGAGCACAACACCTGCAGAAAGCATTCAACACCTCTTGTTTTGAATGGCACATCCCGATTTCCGCAGTGTTTAACAGTAAAAGATTTGAATGAACAATTCGTACATAATCAAAAATTCCTCCACCAAGACTTTTCTTGGCTGCGATTCTCAACCTTATTTAAAATGCTGATACTAGTTTATCTTCATTCTGGATATCGCAGAATCACTGTATAAACTTCCTTTACATTTTTTAAGCTTCTGCAGGTGCTTTTACCCAAACACTGATAAAATTTAATGTTACAGCTTTGTTCTTGAAAAGTCATGTTTCTTATGTTGTGGAGCAAATATAACTATCTCAGAGAAAAATGTGTACAAATAGTTCAATCCAGTGGCGCACAGGGAAGGGGTTCAAGCCTCCCCTCATAGACCAACCAATTTGACTTTTACCATACAAATTACCCCTCAGAGCTTTTGTCCACTTGTTTTTTGGAATGGCCTTATAAGATATTGCCCATGAAATGGGCTAAACCATCATCAACATGGTAGGGAAAAATGGTATAATACATTTCAAACTGTATTGCTTCATGTACATGCTTTGGCTGTCATGGATGTGACCATAGCCCCCGAACTTTAGGACCATACCTTATAAAATGTCTTGGAGACATTCATTCAACATGCTAATGTAGACATTAGGAAAAGTCTACAGTGGAACTCTACCACGACTTGTGTACATTGCACTAGTTTTGTTTCAAATGTACAAGGTTCTCCCCCTGCCCTCGTTTCTCAACTCCTGAAGAAAGGGAAAGTATGCATCAAAATATGTTTTAGTAGTATATCAAGGTGTTAGCAATGCATTTAATTTGCTTTTAAGCATCTATTTAATCAACATGTGTATTTTAAAAATATTTTGCTTTTTTAATACACTCTGTTTTGGACTATATTTTACACAAATCAATATTTATACCTTTTACAAATCTGGGTTTGATATTAATTTTAGTAAAAAGGAATTTTAAATTTTATTAAATCATTGCAATTAATTATTAATTGGAAATTCATATTTTGCTAGATGAATCAAAAATTAAATTATCTTTCAAAGCTATATATCAATGTTCTAATTTTATATATATAGCTACCAGTTGTAAAATTATTACTATTAAAAACTGTATGAAGGCTTGCTATTCAAATTAATATTTTTTTCTACATGAGAGGCTTGAAAACATTTAATAAATATGCTTTCATCATTGAAATGTGATTGTAGGCCTTTTAAATAATGTGAGTCGATTAGAATTCTTCAAGCCTACAATACAGTCAAACCCATTTTTGTGCAGTCCTTTTCTGTGTGATTTTTTTATGCAGAATATGAGTTTCAATGGTACTGGTATTTTAACACTGCTGTAATATTTTCTATCAGTGCTCATATGTACACTGTAAGGTGCTGTTAGCATTGAGGTGCTATGTTTATTTACTGTCAACAGCCTCCCAATAATGCACATTAAATCATTTTTTTAACGCACAAGCAGCATACGCTTCATGCTCAAAATTTATTCCACAATTTGCACAAAGTAACCAAAAATATATCTAAATTATAGAAATCATTCTGCTGGTGCATAACATCAGCAGAGATGGCTTTGACACTTTTAGCCAAAATGATTAAGGATTAAATCATTAATGATAGCGACATTATCAGGGAACCAGCTTTGTAACAAACTGAAAAACATTCTCTTAAAATAAATAACAATTCTGAAAGAAGTTTGATTGTGTATGTCTAGTTATGATGTTTACAAGCAGCTAATCAAGTGATCATCATGCAAACACTTTCACCAATTATATGGTAACAAAAAATAAATAAATTGTAATATCTTCAAGGGACAAAAGTGAGTAAACCAGTTCATCACAAGCAGATGCGTGTTTGAGGCGCTCATGCTATGACAAGTGCCAATGAAATATGAGCATTTTAAAAATTTCTACAAGTGCAAAATGAAAAATTAAATTTTTAAAAAATGTTCTCATGTTTAATTTATTTGTTTGGTAAGACAGCAATTTTTCACTATTTCATAAATTTTTGATATATATTTTTCTCTAATATAATGTAAAAAATTATTTGTTTAAGTATTTATATGAATTTCTTCTTTCATTCTGAATATTTTTTATGCATTTTTTTTAATGTGGTCCCTATCTGCTGTACAAAAACAGGTTTCACTGTATTACATTTAATCCTTCTCTTTAAAAAACGGTTTAACGGTTCTCTTACGTCATTACTGGGTAAACCAAAGTAATTTATACAAGATCTCGGAGTAATTAAAATATTTTAATGACATAAAATAACACAGTTACAATGGACAGACATTTAGACACAATACAGGATAAACATTTAGAGGAAATAAGTGAAAATTAAGTAGGTTACTTAGTAATGGATTGGACAGCGAGATAGGCAATGCTCACTCATTCAACTCTAAACTCTCTCTGATGGTAATATAGTGCTTCGTTCGGTAACACTTCGTTACAAGTACCCCCATCTACATTTCGGTCTTAGAATTAAACCGTGTGTTACAGACTCCCCCTCTGGTTCTGTTGACGTCTCGGCTCGGAACCAGGAGGTAATTTGTTTTTTGGGCGTCCTCTTTTCCTTAGAGGAGCAACAAATCTGGTGTTTCTTTCTCTTTCAGGTTCCTGATAGTCCTTTAAGGCAGAAACATGATACGTTCCAATTGATTGATTGATTGATTGAATATTAACGTCGCACTGTTTAGCTACACGAGGGCTTTTGGCGACGGACCACGTAATTTTGAACCATGGTCAAGTGACGTGGACGACACCTGAGCTGGCAGCCCCCTCTCCTAACTACCACACCACACCAACGGGAGGACGTTTCAGCTCTCGACAGATTTAACGTGCATCGCTGCCCTACACGGCGGGTCTTTAGTGGTACTGGGCTCGAACCCGTGACAATACAAGCCACGGTCCGATACCTATACCACTCGGCTACCGCGGCCACATGATACGTTCCAAGGGCTTGGTCTGGGTTGGTCGGGTCGGCAATCTGATATGTTACTGGTGATCTCAAGGCGAGTATGAGGTAAGGACCTTCTCTCTTGGGCATAAATTTCCTGCTCCTGTTGTTACGACTTATGAGATGAATGGTCACCCAAACTTTGTCACCAGGTTTGTAATAACTTCTTCGTCGATCGAAGTTTTCCTTCTGACAATCTTGTTTCTGCTCAACTCTATCTTTGACATCCAAGATGGAATTGGCAAATCTTTTGAGATATGGGGTGATTTCAGGGACAAAGTTATCATTATCAATAACTTGCCGAAAATCATGCCTGATATTGTCTGATGTTCTCAATTGTCTTCCAAACTGTAAGTAGGCAGCCATGTGCCCAGTGGTGTTGCATACTGAAGTATTCATTGTGAAACGAATTAGAAGTAACTTATCTTCCCAAGCTGAATGTTCTTCCCCCACCAGAATTGCTAGTCTCGACTTCAAGTCATGATTTTTATGTTCCGATGGGTTCGCTTGCGGGTGGTAGACAGGGATAAGGTCTTGCGTTATCTCTAGCATGTCACAAATTAGCTGCATGACAGCACTTACGAACTGTGGCCCGTTGTCACTTATTAGTCTTCATGGAAGACCATATCGAAGGAGTACTTCTTTGATTAGTATTTTGGCACAATTTTCAGCAGTGGCTTCAGCAAGAGCAAAGAGTTCTACCCATTTGGTGCTTGTATCTTCTACCATAAAGATACATTTCTTGCCAGTGGAAGATTCTGGAAGAGGGTCAAAGAGATCAATGGCCAGCGTCTTGAACCTTTGTGTGTAGGCGGGTGTTCTCAAAAGTCCTGCTGGTTTTTGGTTTGTCGGTTAAAAACGATTGCATTCAGGACAAGTCTTGATGTACTCTGAGATGAACTTTTTCATTCCTTGAAAATAGTATCTGGATGCAATCTTCTGGTAAGTGTTCTCTACACCATAATGACCAGCTGTCGGGGCATCATGATATTCTTGAAGGATTCTTTCTCGTTCTTGTGCAGGAACTACACAAGTTGAGCTTCTTCTTCACTCTCAGGTGAATACCTATATAAGATACCCTTGTTCATTAAGTATCCACAACTGGTGTAGTTGGCCAAGTTTTCTCATCTTTGTCCATACTCTCAAAGCAGTCAATGATTTTCTTCAGTTCTTCGTCCTCCAGCTGTCCCTTACTATCACTGGACTTCCTGGATGGCATGTCAACAGCGATGGCCCCAACATCAGAGGCTGCGCCTTCAGTGTACGACAGTCTTGACAGCATGTCAGCTACTACATTAGCTTTTCCTGGGGTGTAATCAATCTTCAGGTTGAAAGACTGAATTTTCAAGGCCCATCTTGCCAGACGACCAGAAGGTGACTTTATACTTAACAGCCATTTGAGTGGTTGATGATCTGATGCAAGGAAGATTTGTTGATTTTCTACATAACCTCTAAACTTCTCTAAAGCCCACACTACCACCAAGGCTTTCCGCTCGGTTGTGGAGTAGTTTCGCTCTGCTGGGATCATCAGACGACTTGCATACTTGATGACATGTTCATCAGGGCCACTTCCTTGGAGGACTGCTCCCAAGGCACAGTTACGATTCATCAGCTTGCTTCAGTATAGGAGAAGTCATCAAGCTCATCTTCAACGTCTCAAAGGATTCTTGTTGCTCAGGACCCCAGTGCCACAGCACTTTCTTCTTAGTGAGGCTACTAAGCGGGCGTGCTATGTCAGCAAAGTTAGGGACATATTGCCGAAACCAAGAGCATGTTTGTTGTAACGATTGGACTTCTTTCACATTGGTAGGGACTGGAATTTTTTGAATAGCAGAGATCTTCTCTTGGTCAGCTTCAATTCCATTCTTTGTTATCCAGAATCCCAGATATTTTATGCGGTCACAGGCAAAGTGACATGTACCTCAGTTTACATGAAGTTTAAAGATAGACAGTCTTTCAAAAACTTTTTCGAGATCTACCAGATGTTTGTCAAATGTTTCTGAGAGGACAATGATGTCATCTAGGTAAGAAAGTGTGAAAAGGTCTTTCAAGCCACTTCGAAATTTGTCAATTAATCTTTAAAAAGGTGGCTGGAGCATTCCATAGGCCGAAGAGCATACGTAAATAGCGGTAAGTCCCAAAAGGACAAATGAAAGTAGTTTTGTCCTGATCAACATCAGCAACCTTTACTTGATGTTAGTCTGATTGTAAATCAATTGTTGACATGAAGGATGTTGGTGTCGCTTCATTCAGTAGATCGTCCATTCGTGGTAAGGGGTAGGCATCCACTTTCGTAACCGAGTTCAACTTCCTGTAGTCGCCACAGAGACGTACTTTCCCATTTGGTTTAGGAACAAGTACCACAGATGCGGCATAGGGAAACTCGCACTCTTCGATTACATCCTGCTTCAGCAGTTCTTCAATCTGTTCCCTCAAAAGCTCCTTCTTTACGGGATTCATCCTGTAGGGAGACGTTGCTATTGGGGGGTGATAACCCGTGTCAATACGGTGTTCAATAAAAGGCGTGGGCTCTCCCCCTGGTTGGAAACATGCCTCATTTCTATCAAGGAATATATTGAATATTTTTGCCTGTTCTGGAGATAGATTTTTACCCTCATTCTCTCAAAGTTCAAATGCGCTGAGTGTTATATCTTCTAATGTCTTCTTGAAAAACTTGTACTGCTTCCGAGGAATTCCGGAAAAATGCCATTTTCCCCCCTGTACATCAAGGACGATACTAGCTGCATTGAGGAAATCTAGTCCTAACAAAGTCTTATTTCCTTTGGCTTCAGGCAATACTAGAAATTCTGTTAGAATAACTTTGCCTTCAATGTGCAAGTCGACGACAGTACTCAGAGCCATAATGGTCAGCCAAATTCCATCAGGAATCATAAATGAAATCCTCTTGTTCGTAAAGGTGACATCATGCTCTTGTAGGAATTGAAACCTCTTTTCACCTGAAATGGTATGGGAAGCACCGGTATCAGCACATACAGCAATCTTTTCATCAAAAATTTTGAGAACAATCACACTTGTGGGATACAAGTTTGAATTAAAGTTGAATAACGTCATACAATTCACTGCTGTTTCCATTTCATTAGCTCTCATGCAGGTAGGACACTTTGACTTGATGACACCAGGTGTCCCACATCCGTAACACTGTATCGTGTTTCTTCCTTCAGTTTTGTAACTTGGGAATCTAGGTACTGTTCTAGAGGGTCCAGCCGAGTGGTTATCATAGGATCCTCCAATATATAGATTGATTTTTCTTTAATGGAAAGGGTTTCCTGAAAGTCTGATTTGGATTACTTTTCATTCCAGGCCTTAGGCTGTCATATGCGTCCAACTTCTCAGCCAATTCCAAAGGATCGTTCAAATCCGCCCAAATATCCAGAAAATCTTCTTTGATATTTGTTGGAGTTTTTCTTTTTATCTGATCAGTAATTATTAGACTTTTGGGTTGATCAAATGTGGTGATCCTCAATTCTTTGATCCAACCTTCAAAATAAGAACTCAATTCGAAATAAAAGTCTCACCATGTTGAATCTGGGTTTTTCTTCTGTTGGGAAAAGTACTGCCTAAACCTATCCCCTGTAACTCGAAATCTTTTGAGAAGCATTTCTTTTACCTTTTCATAGTTTTGTGCATCATCTTCATCCATTATTGCGATGAGCTAAGCTATATCAGGTGGCAGTGAGCCAATCAGGTACGCTGCCCAAGTTTTTTCAGGGATGTTCAAGAACTTCGCTTGATGTTCGAAAATTGTCAAGTATAGGCCCATTTCATCTTCCTTAGAGTTGAATCTCGGAATAATTCTATTTAACTGAAGCTTTGGGTTTTCTAACTGTAGGCTTGTAACAGGTGCTTGTGACAGCTTCTGCATTTCAAGTTGAATTTTAATTTTTTCAAGTTCGAATTCTCTTTCTCGTTGCTGAGCCACTACCACAGCTTTCTGTTTCGCCTCCAGTTCCACAGCTTTTTGTTTTTCTGTTGCTGCACGTTCTTCCACAATGACGCTGAGCACAACTTTGATGAATTCCTCATCATACCTGTCACTGTTGGTTATGAGATCTTTTAGTTCAATAATTTTGAGAATGATTGACGGAGCCAGACCCAGTTCTGTGGGCAACATCCTAAAATCATCTTTTTTGGACCTTCCAAAAAAAGCCATTTCGTCATTTTTTTTGGTCTATTTTAAAGTTAATTTAGTAACATTCAATTAAAGTTAATGAATTATAGTTCATCTGTTATCTAATCTGTTAATTCCGTTATCTGAAAATATTGTAGTCAAACAATACCTAGGCACTAAAAGTTTCCAATACATACAAAAAAATACTCTATACTATATAAAATTCTCTAATTTTAAAAATAAGATAATTAATTTTGGAAATCAATATAAATGAGATTAAAAAATGAAACTATCAACTATCTTCTAATTTCGTACATCAAAATCAAAATAATATTTCAATAATATTCATTATTAATCAAAAGAGTATCGTCAATTAACATGAAATTGTTTAAATTAAATCAAAGAATAATTTCGTTTTCGTTAAATTAAATCACACACACAATTAAATTGTTTTTAATCAAAAGCAATTCAAATGCGTATCAATAGAAATACCATTCATAAATTATTTCATTCACTCTGAAGTTATCAACGTTACAAACTTCTTTACACTTAGAAGTACTTGAAATTATTTTCCAAAAATTTAGATATAAAGCAGAAATGTTAATTCTTAATCAATAACATACAAGATTTCAAATGCTATAGTAATACTTCGCAATCAATCATATACTTCACAAAAGAATTATTTATATGTTAGACATAAAAAGAAAAAAAATTATTATGATAAAAATTGAATTCAACTTAAAACTTAATTAAAAGTTTAGTAATCAAACAAGGATCAAAGTGAAATTATTTGAATAAATACCAATCGCAATAATTTCTTGATAACAAATATATATATATATATGTATTTATATATATATATATATATGTTAATGGCATTTAATTCTTAATTAGTAAGAAAATATACATTCATAAATAACCTTCAATTAGCTTTAATCAGAACAAACAATAGAATGCGAGTTTCGTTTTCAAAAAAGTATTAAGATTAAGAATACTGACAAATGAATAAGTGAAAATATCACTTACAATTCAATTACATTACTATACTGTAACACACAATAGATACTAAGAGCAATAATAATCACTGTTCTTATACACAATAACAGAGCAAGATTATTTAGAATAAACAACACTTATCTATTCACAGGTTTTCTGGATGAAAACATTTATTCGCAGGGGGCAAATCCTGTTGTCGGGTGACAACACTTCAAGACCTAAACATAAGTGGAAAAAGCGAGAGAGAGTTGGGAATTGTAGGTCAGGCGACGATTTTGGTGCCAGAATTGTAACAGTTCTCTTACATCATCACTGGGTAAACCAAAGTAATATTTACAAGATCTCGGGGTAATTAAAATATTTTAATGACATAAAATAACACAATTACAATGGACAGACATTTAGACACAATAAGGATAAACATTTAGAGGAAATAAGTGAAAATTAAGTAGGTTACATAGTACTGGATTGGACAGCGAGACGGGCAACGCTCACTCATTCAACTCCAAACTCTCTGACGGTAATACAGTGCTTCGTTCGGTAACACTTCTGTTACAAGTACCGCCATCCACATTTTGGTCTTAGAATTAAACTGTGTGTTACAATGGTTATTTAAATAAACATACAATTTTAAGACAAGAAAAAGATTAAACACGCATAGAAAAATCACACACTACAGGGTCACAATTTTTATTTTTTTAAGTCAACAAAAATGGTTTACAAGTAAAATACTTAAATATAATAAAAGGTTTTTTAATTTTTTTTAACTTTCAGGACAGTTACATTAATTAATGGAGGGAGATAATAATAAAAAATCGAACACTCACTAATGGAAGCAATACAAATTTTTTAAGTATCAAAGTTAAACTGAAGAAGTTTGCAAAAGAACTCAAAAAACTTACTTGTTCCAATTTTCGTTTAAGGGCATGGATTTCTTTCGGATTTGAATATGTAATATCTAATCCAGGTGATAATGCATAAAAAAATTTAACATCATTTTCTGCTGCACTTTGAACAAGTGTTGTTAAATGTTCTGAAAAGAAACATGAATAGCATATCATACTTTATAAACATTTGAATGACAATTGCATTAAAATATATTTTTAATAGAGTAAAATACTTTTGCATGTATGAATGATGCAAACTTGAAATATTAATCTCTTAAAAATAATGTCCAATTTTGTTTCAGGCTTTCATTAATTTTATGAAATAAATGATTTATTGAAAAATTAAAAAAAGATATATCCCACAAATAATAGAAATTTGAGGGGAAATTAATTGATAAAAATTTGATTAAATTAATTGCTTGCAGTTATCCAATGAAGCCCAGTGGCTGAGAGGTAGCATATTGCACTTCCACACCACAGGTCTGGGGTTCAAACTCCAGACTGGGCAAGGTCGACTCAGCCCTTCATCCCTTCAGCGGGTCGATAAATGAGTAACAAACTTGCTTGGGAATTAAAACTGGAGGTTTTGCATCGGACAGACCACCTGACTGGAACATCTGCTCAGACACCTCAGTGCCCAAGGTCATGAAAACTCAGATGGGTACAGTAGACCTTGGCCCTCATGTGTGTGTGTGTGTGTGTGGATTGTTGCGCCACTAAGTTAAGCAGTAATCCAATAAGAGATATAAAACCAGGGGTGTAGCTACCACTGTATCAATGACACAGGGTTTCTAAGCTAAAAGGGCCCCAACATATGTAACTATAGTCCCACTAACAGGGTTCTCATATCTCATAAAAAAAGGACCTCAAAAGAATTTTGATACAAGGCCTACTCAGAACTAGCTATGCCTGTATATAAAAACCACAATTCAAATTTTCCAAAATTCCAAATTTATGTTTTATGTTCTTTGATATTAGCATTGCAAAAATACATTACTATATTGTTCTATGGCAGATCACTTTTCAAATGTAGGAAAGGTCCATGCAAATTAACAGACAGGTTCTCTGAGTAAGTCACAATTTATTCTGCACTATCCAATGCAACAGATTTAATTAAGAGGAAACAATGCATGAGTAAAACCCACAACAGCTCGAATTTAAAGCTCACATAGCAATATACATCTGTAGTCACAAAATCTCCTTAGGTCAATGAACTGCACAGTTCACTGTCAAGCTTAGAGAGACAGCTGTTGCTTCCATGTCTCATCCTTCTAAAACATTGTGGCATTTTCAAAAAATAATTATTCAAGCTCTTTCTAGAATTTTACAGAAACATCTATTTTTGATACTAAATTTGCACTCCTATTCATTTACTAATATTTAAAGAGTATATATATATATAATCTCCACTTTTTTGCTACCAAACAATATTTCTAACTGTAATACTGTTTTGGCAGAGAAGAAAACAGATACCAAAATTTTCATAACAATATCTCCAATTTTCAAACGATAATCCATTCTTTCAAGGCAAAAAGTATCAATTGCTGAAGTTATAAATAAATGTTTTTACAATCTCTTTGCTAGTGATGGGACGTCGCCGGTCCCTAAAGTTACAACTGCAATTTTTACATCTGCCCTGCTCTTGCTGTTTACAAGAAACGGAATTTGGTAAATGCGTCTCTTACCCCACCGAAAAGGGTGACACGTTCCCACGCCTAGAAAAGGGCATTGTTCCCATAAATATCGTGGTATAGGGGGTGTCATTAGGATTTCCCGCGCTTGGGGATGTCATTGACCGTGAGACGGTAATCATCCGCTGACTCTAGACCAATGAGAGAAAATTATGCAGACACTGCAAAGAATCCGCTCTAGCACATAGGTGCAAATTGCCGCCAAATAAAAACGAGATGCACCCCAATTAGGAAAGCACTCTCTCACACAAACTTAGGGCTGAAAGAACCTCTCTTGAGATCCAGGACTCCGCGGGACTCCAAGCGGCAACATGACTCCTCTTCCTCGCCCCTCTTTCAAAGCTAAGTGGAATTCTGTTATGTGTCACTTTATACATTAACTTAATTTTAATCTTATTGTTAAATAGAAAATAAATTAAATGTTATTTAAAGAACGTCTTTTGATTTAGAGTACTGTTTATTGTCTTTAAAAGATTTGAACTTAAGCTATAATGCAATGCAAAGGGAGTAGAACCTGGGTTTTTATAAAATGGATTTAATGGGAATAAATTTAAGTAAAATCAGCGTCGCATTATTTGGTACAGTGACCAGGATGATTTCAATTTTTTTTTTCCTCCTTTGCACCATCATTTGGTGTCAATGACCAGTCGGAAATTTTTTTTCTTTTACATCATCTGATGTGTAAATTTTTTCTTGATGGGTCACCGAATAATAGTCCTACTTAATCTGTTAAACATGTAAAAAAAAATTTTTATTGTGTGCTATTCCAGTTGTGAAATTTTTTTTTCTTGTAGTATTTTTTTTTATTATTTAGATACTTAGAGATGTTGTTAATGTATTTCTTTTTCTTATGCTCTTTGTTAGTATATGTATGTGTATATTCATAATCTTAACTAATCTAGCTATGATCTCAATTTCTTATGTGTTGATATGTTTGTATTGTGGATTTTAGTGTGCTCAAATTTTTTTTCCCCGTTTAATTAATTCGAGTGTATATTGTCATATGGAGTACGTGTTTCGTTGCTAGTTAACAATTTTTTTTGGGCCCGAATGTTTGAAGTGGTTCAGTTAATTGATTATGCTTACTGTTCTGAGCGATTTAAGTGTTATGAAGATGTTATTTCCGATAAAAGTTCGTTAGATGTTGCGCTGCTTAAATTAGATAAATTAACTGTGTTAAATTTTGATAGTAATTGATTAGGTGTTTATGGCTGTAGTACTTGGAATTTGAGATATTAAAGTGATAAGGTTAGTAGTTTTTGAAAAAAAAAATTGGTTAAATGTTCATTTGTGCAGTATTTGAATTTAGAGATATTAAAGTGTAAGGAAAAGGTGACGGAAATAGTTATTATGTGTTCATTATGTTTGCGCTTGAAATTTAGTTTTTCTTTTTTTTTTTTCTGAGATGTTAAGGTTTGTCAATCTGGATGTTGGTTCACTCCGGCGCTTTAGGAGGAATTTTCTCCCTCGCGCGCCCCTGCTGTCGCAAGCGAGATCAGATATTCAGCCTCTCTTTTTCTCTATAGGGTCGCCATCCCCCTTTTTTGTTGTTTGTTACTTTTCTCTCAGAGCTACTCGATATTGAAATTTTGGTTTTTCTCTTACATTTAATTCGCATACTTTCCGCTGGAATTTTTTTTTATAACTATGCAACTTGTGTCATGTCGTTTTCTGATGTTTAAGTGAGACATTGTTGTAATTAGTTATTTAATGAATTTTTAGCTCAGATTTTTTTTTTATGGAATTTGTTTCATGTATTGATTTGATGCTAAAATGACATAATGTTGTATGTGGTTAATATCAAATTTTGCTCTAGATAAAATATTTTTTTTACCGTTTATATTACTCGTTAATTTAGAAATTTTAATTTGCAAATCTGAATTAATTACATTAATTTTTTTTAAACTTTCATTTGTAACCAATGCTTGTAGTGAATTTTTTTAATTTCTTAGGCTATTAAGCATTCTCCGAGGTTATAAATTTTTTTTTTCTCCACCTATGCACACCCATCGTTTCAATCTCTAAATTTTTACTTTTACTTAATTATTTTCATGAAATATTGTTATCAATGCTCTTAGTGAACCATTGCAATTTCTTATGCTTTGAGTATGTGAAGAGTTCTGCTAGTAATTTTTTTTGGTGGGTCTGGGACATTTACTTCACATTAGTCGTGTCAAGATTTCGATGTTAAACGATTATGAGGTGTCTGTTTCTGGGTGCCACGCTTGAATTGTATATAGATGTTTTCACTAGCGTTTATTCCTTATCAGTGTATTTTGTTCAATACTCCTATGTGTGGTTATTGTGAGTAGCGCAGTTGTTAGATACGCAAATTTTGATTTTTTTTTATGTGTTACTTGTCTTAATTTTTTTATTATTTAGTGGCACACGATTCTTTGTGATTGTTTAATTATTTCTATTTGTCATTCTGTGTCTGATGTTTTTGTAAATTGTTTGGATGATCCATTCAGCGATTTTTTTCTCCTATTCATACATGAACGTCATTGTAGTTGTTGATAGTTAATTTGTTTTTCCCTCACAGAATTGGGTAGGAACTTTGGAAATTGCTTGTATTTTTTTTACATTCTTATTTTTATGTTATGAGAGGTGAGAGGAGTTGAAGGTTGGTGCTTGGAGTCTTCGACGGCGGTCACAAAGGGCCAAGTTTTATTTTTTTTAATAATTGTGGTTTCATTACTAATATGATTTCCCTGGGAGACAGGTTTTTTTTATTTTTGCAGTTTAGCAGATTTCGTTAGAGATGTGGAAGCGCTGATGGAACTGCATGCATCATGGACGAGCCACGGACCTCTTCACATTACTACAAGTCCGATGAACTGTTGCGCTGTTTCAGCGAGATTACGACGCTCCGGACATCATCTCTGAATTTACCCCCTTGCACCATGGGCAGAACCCCTACAGGATTCAAACAGCACCGGGTTACTACAATACCGATAAACTGTTGCGCTGTTTCAGCGAGATTACGACGCTCCAGACATTTTTTTTTTCTTTTTCTCTCCCATCAAGACGTGGACAGCCGTTCGTGAACCAGGAGTCTGTGCATCAGGAGTCTGTGCATCAGGAGTCCGTGAAGTGCCGGTTGAATGGAAGATGAGTCTGTTTGAACTGATAACTCATATTTTTTTTGCACCTTGATATGGACATTTTCCTCAATGAATTTTTATTGCATTTTGTATTTACATTTACTTCACTGAAATTTTTGTGTTTCTTTATTTCTAGTTTTGTTAATCTGAAAGAGGGGAGGAGTGATGGGAGGTCACCGGTCCCTAAAGTTACAACTGCAATTTTTACATCTGCCCTGCTCTTGCTGTTTACAAGAAACAGAATTTGGTGAATGCGTCTCTCTTACCCCACCGAAAAGGGTGACACGTTCCCACGCCTAGAAAAGGGCATTGTTCCCATAAATATCGTGGTATAGGGGTGTCATTAGGATTTCCCGCGCTTGGGGATGTCATTGACCGTGAGACGGTAATCATCCGCTGACTCTAGACCAATGAGAGAAAATTATGCAGACACTGTAAAGAATCCGCTCTAGCACATAGGTGCAAATTGCCGCCAAATAAAAACGAGATGCACCCCAATTAGGAAAGCACTCTCTCACACAAACTTAGGGCTGAAAGAACCTCTCTTGAGATCCAGGACTCCGCGGGACTCCAAGCGGCGACATGACTCCTGTTCCTCGCCCCTCTTTCAAAGCTAAGTGGAATTCTGTTATGTGTCACTTTATACATTAACTTAATTTTAATCTTATTGTTAAATAGAAAATAAATTAAATGTTATTTAAAGAACGTCTTTTGATTTAGAGTACTGTTTATTGTCTTTAAAAGATTTAATGTTTGAACTTAAGCTATAATGCGATGCAAAGGGAGTAGAACCTGGGTTTTTATAAAATGGATTTAATGGGAATAAATTTAAGTAAAATCAGCGTCGCATTACTAGTTTCTGGAATGTCTTCAGTGTCAAGGAATTTTAAGGAATTCAGTATTAAAAATTGAAAATAGTATCTTAGCAGAAAACCACTTTTATCAAAAACTGATTTCCCCTTTCCCATTTAAGCAATCAGAAGCAATTTTTTTTTAAGAAAATCGATTTCTAGTAATCTAGTTTAAGATGCGAGAAATATAGTAGGGAAATGAAAACTCTGTAGATAAATTCTGTATTTTTTATCATTTTATTTTCCTTTTTTCAACAGTTTCCCATAAAATAATTTTTAGATTACATCCTTTTACATATTTTTCACTTCTTGATTTGCATTTTTGTTTTACTTTGAGTATTTCTTTGGGTTTAAAGACTATAAAGTTTAACAAGTAATTATTCTCTAAAATTCACCAATACTATTTATTAAAACTCTAATATGCTTTATTAAACTAAAAACCTCATTTCCAAAGAATTCAGTTAAAAAGTGTCTCATAATCTGAATCCAAAAAATAAAAAATAATTTAGATCAGTTACAGAAATATTTCTAAGCTTTTCAGAGATAGTAGAATCACACACATAAATTTGTTTACAAAACTCGGACATTTTTTTTTCAAGTAACAAAACCAGAAATTATACATACCAGCTTCTTCAACAGAATATAATTCTCTCCAATATGCCCTGTGTTTGAAATCATCTTTTGGAGCATACATATATGCATTCAAACCTAATTTCTTCATTCTAAATTTTAAAATATATATAACCTTAGTACTGTAATTTATATTTAATTATAAATCAGTTGATAATTTTGTATCATAACTTCAACTACAAAAATATAAATACAATCCCAGAGTAATGAGAATATGCAATTACTTAAAAGAGAAACAAATTTATAATGCAAAATTTAAGAATATGCAAAGACAACATATTTATGCAACAAATTATTTTAATGAATTGCATGTTTTTTTACAGAAAATCTTAATATATGAGATTCCTACATAAGTTTAAAGAAAAGATTTCCAAAATTTACTTTGATTTTCAACACATTACACATTTAGGAAAAATTAAAAGTTCTTGATTCCAGTCTCTAGATGATATATGAGGAGGAAATACACATAAATAACATTTATGCAATAATGCATTACTAATAGTATCCAAATAGGTTCATTATGAAAAGAATATACTATTTCTGATTTGAAAATAATGCTTAAAAGGAAAGTAAAATTTTTTGCATAAAAACAATAACAGGATCTATACAAATCAGTTATAAAAAGATGTAATTAATAACTTCTCAAATTTATTAAATCTTACTTAGATTAAAAATAACAATCAATTTATAAAAATGAATTTACAAAAGAAAAAATAATTAAATGCATCTTGTATTGACTGTTTGTTAACGTCATACTTAAAGCAACAATAGTGCTATTGAAGACGAACCTTGTAACTTTGAACTGTAGTCAAGTGATAAAGATGACAACTGAACTGGCATCCCAATCTCCTAACTTCCACATCAAACCAACCTGAGCCACAAGAGATTTAACATACATGCACACCTCCATGAAGTCAGATCTTCAGTGGCATCAGGACTCCAACCCACAACTCAATGAAATTGGCCACGAATTCATTGTCATGACCACTTGACTACCAGTGGCCAGTAACATGTATCTGGTAATGCTAAAAAATGATATACAAAACAGACTCAACCATTTATTCTTTTATAATTAATTATTAACCAACAAATGTCAGTTTCATACATAAAAAAACTGTTCTGACTTTATTATTATTCTGATTCAATACTAATTTTTTACATTATGGTTTTTAACTGTTGGATTTTAAAGTTAGAACAAAAAATTTTAGTTAACTAAGTATTTTTCTCATATTAAAATTTATTTTGTTACATAATTTTTCCTTTTATACCTTAGATTATTTCCCCTAATGCCAAAAAAAGCATATACAATATACAATACAAAAATATTTACAATATTCAATATATAATTGAAATCCAAACTAGGAACCAATGAGAGGTTCACTACAAATTTTAGTTAATTCATTTTACAAGTATGATTTACTCATCTTTTATACATGTTATTTCCACAAAAACCATGTTTGTTTCCAGAAATAGTTCATGTAAAAACAAAGTGTGTGAAATTACTTTTCTTATTTTAATAATAAATTACATTATTAGAGAAGTAGTCAAGAATGTAACTGATTTTATGAAAAACCACTATTTATAAAAAAAACTATAAATCCCTACCAATATAGAAGTTTTTCAACAGATTTAACTTTAAGTATGACAACCTAAGATTCAATTCATGGAGCTAGAAACTATGTCAGTTGGTTACAACTTGTATAGTCATTTTACAATTTTGTTACTTTTTGCTTAAATGAGCTAGAAATTATGTCTCTCTCAGTTGGTTACATCTTGTATAGTCATTTTACAATTTTGTTACTTTTTGCTTAAGTTTAATTCTTCTACTTATCCTGTTTAGGACCAGGCGATTTTTCCTATTAAGCCCAACTCCATTTAAAAATTCCTACAAAATCATTACTGTAACAAAATACATAGAGAGAAATTTATAGCTTATTATCATTCCTAATTCCATACATTCCAAATTCAGATCAGACCGGTGCGATCACAGGACTCAGAATGGGTAAAAACAGTCTCACATATGATACCATATTCCCTAAAGTGATCACATGTGTGTAAAATGGTCCTGAAGGGTTACAGTCAGTGGCGCACACAAGGGAGGGTCCTGGGGGTCCGAACCCCCCAAAGCACTTGTGATTTTTTTACCGATTGATTATAATTCTAAGTATATAGTGCGCAAAATTTAATTAAATATTTGTTATTAATGATTAATTTTATTAATTAATGCTAATTATTTGTTGAATAATTAGTTTTTTTACTGTGTTTTATTCCCGAAAATCGACAAAATCAAAAGGAGCTTGATACAAGAATGGTGAACTTTCGACCCCAGACCCCCCCTTGAAAAATTCCTGTGTGTGCAACTGGTTACAGTGATGTTTTTTTTTTTTTTTTTTTTTTTTTTGTTATTTTACAATTCATGTGTGATGAGAATTTTATAAATATATCTACTTTAATAAAAGAAATTTTGATTTTTGCAAAGCATCCATCTTGTTTAAGCTTACTACTTTTCTAACTCTGAAAGTACACAAATAATGCAAATTAAATCTGAACATCATATTTCAAAATTCTTGGGGGAAAAAATAGCTCAATAATTAATTTGCATTTTTTTAAACTCTATCACAGAAAGAATACAACAAAATTTTCTATATTATAAGGCTTTTATTTTTTTAAGTATTAAAAATTATGAAAGTTTTAACATAATTAAGAAATTAGTTTCAGACATTTTTCATTCGAAATTTCTTTTGTATCAAAATTTCATTTTATACATAACAATATTACATTTTTGCATTGAAAAAGATAGTTCCAATTAGTAAAGGAATGTTTTAAAAACTATTTTTTTTAACTTGGAAATCTACGAAATCAAATGAAAGCATTCTTAAAACTTACTTCACAAACAAATCTTTTCTCTGTTCTGGAGTCCATGGTCTTCCATAAAAACCTAAAAATAGATTTTGATAAGATGAAGCCAGTTAAATTATACTGCAATTCAATGACCTTTTAAGCATTTTATTCTAAAATTATTTTTCTATTACAGGCTTCATAAAAATATATATGTAACAAAATTTAAAACACTCCAAATTTACCAAATACATTTTTAAAACAGCACTTAAGCAGAGAAATTGCACACATGCTACATATTTTTAATACAAATTTTCAAAAATATACACAAACTAAATTTATTATATTCATACAAATGAAATATTGTCCTTTAGTTAATTCAATAAAAACTAGAATCAAAATAAAATTAACACATGTAATATGAATGTAATAATTATAAATACGATGATATTCATAATTATTCTAAAAGGCAAAATCAATTACAGAAAATATGTATATACAGTAAAATACATTTAATACGAAATAATACAATGGTCCCGACAAACTATGTATAGGTGAGATTTAAGAGGGGTGTGAAATGAAAGAGGGGTGGTTTCACATGTTTCCTAGAAAGGAAGCTAACTTGTCTTTGAAACACCCTTGGATTGATTGATGGAATATTAACGTCGCACTGTTCAGCTACATGAGGGCTTTTGGCGATGGACCATGTAATTTTGAACCATGGTCAAGTGATGTGGACGACACCTGAGCTGGCACCCCCCTCCAAACTACCACACCACACCACACCAACGGGAGGACGTTTCAGCTCTCAACAGATTTAACGTGCATCGCTGCCCTACACGGAATGTCTTTAGTGGTAGAAACACTCTCGGAATAGCTCGTGATACAAGCCAATTTTGTTTATCTAAGCTACTACTTTCACCCTCCACCCCTAAAAATACCACACAAAAACATCTCATCAGTTGGCTTTAGAATTTGGCAACAAGTGCATCGTAAAGAAAGTAAAAATCAGCGAGTTTGTTTCGCATTTCTTTTCTATTTAGGAAGCATTTTTTTAAGAACATGATGGCAGAGAGTGCACGGGAGAAAGCAAACTACTATTTCACTTTTTATGAAGATGGATTTTCTTACGACTGATGATCAAAAACAGAAATTTGTTAAGATTTTTATACAGGTAACTCTACATTATTAACAATAACTAAAAAAAGAAAGATAATTATAGAAATATTTGAACAGAGTAAGTTTAACCCAAAGCAAAAACAGATGAGAATGGTCAAGCAAGAGGATTTAGAGACAGCTTTATTTGTGTGGTTCAAACAAGTCAGATCTCAGAATACCCTTGTATCAGGACCTTTAATAAAGAAGCAATGGACTTGCTAAACAAAAAAATTATCTGCTAATATAGATTGGTTGGAAGATTTAAAATCCGAAATGAGGAACATCATGAAAAGTATGTACAGTTGTTTAGATGCATATTCCAATGGAGAAATTAATAACAAAAAAGACGACATCAAACAATTGTTTGACAATTTGATGCTAAAAAAGACAATGCAAAGAAAAATATCAGACTATTTTCCACCAGACTCAATAAGTGTTTTAGTTTTCAAAACACTTGAAAATTTTGTATTAAATTTCATTGAGTTCTTGCAAATGTTTTTGTTTCATTGATTTCTATTAAATACATGCATATATACAGATCTATGTAAATAAAATGTACTCCAATAAACCTAATTTTGTCGAATATATGGGGGGTTGCAATATTCTTAAACACAAAATATTTTTAATACAGAAAAATATTTCAGTCTCCTCAGTTTTATAAGTTAAAGGATTTTCACTATATTAAAACAGAATTTGAAATGACCAAATGATTGATATAACATTTAAAAAATAATAAAATTATATGGGATGAAAAATCCTGCATGTGATGATATTTAATAAATATGAATAAAGTATGAGAAAAAAAAACTATCAGCAAGTTTATTAGGTCTGCATGGTTAAATTTCACTTTTCGAATATGTTACATCAGTGGTTTTCAAAATTTTAAGCTCACGGAACCCCTAGAACTTGAAGGTGCTTTTGTGGAACCCCTAGAACTAGAAAGTGTTTTCGCAGAACCTTATTCCATAAACATACTTCGAAGAATATATCTCAAAATAATATTTAAAGTAGATCAACATGTTATAGGCTCTTTATGTAAAGACAATTATAAAAAAAAGTATTGCATTTATAATTAAAAAATTACTCTAAATTTTTAAATATAATTTACTTATTAATAATATTAATTTGTAATCCAAGTGTCAGCTATCCAAGCATTATATTTAGTAACTGAGATATGTGCTAGCTTTTTTTCACACAAACTGCCGAAGTCTATGTCTATTGAGATTAAATGCAACTGCATTACTTATTCTGAGTTTAATTTGTTTTTATACTTTGTTTTTGTAGCCACTTACATTGAGAAATATATTTTCCTAAAACACAATGTTCTGAATGGCATTAAAATGTTTATAGCTGTGTGAGAAATCCTGTGTATTTTGTATGAATTTGAAACCAAAAACTGCTGTTTTTGTGAAATTTAGATTTTAACATCAAATCTTTTGGTATGTTGATAAGTTTCTTCCTCTCCTTCATTATATGTGACTTTTCCTTAAATGCAAAAAGTGCATTTTCTATTAAAAAAGTTTCCTATTTAGTTTTGCAAGACATTGTGCTAAAAAAAAGTACGAAATTATTTCATGGAAGCCGAAATAGTAAACAATTGAATATTCGCAATCTAGTAGGAAGTACATATATAAAGATAAAAAGTGTTAATGTACTTTTATTAAATTATAATAAGATCTTAAAAATTGTTGCATGATAAAGTTATTATATATAAATAAAATTTTCAGTTTTAATGAATAAGGGGAGGGGATGAGCTTTAGATACTTGTAACTATACAGATTTAATAGAGAACATAAATCTGTTTTGCATACAGGTTTATTTCTTCTCAAATTTTTTGTGATCCGTGGAACCCCTGGGTATGCCTTATGGAGCCCCAGGGTTCCGTGGAACACAGTTTGAAGACCAATGTGTTACATGATCTTAGAATGAACAAAATTACAGGAATCATATGGAACCTATGACTGACACAAGAAACTTATATTAAAAAAGCCATGTGCATGTTCATCTCTAACAAGTTTTTAATCCATTTTAGATACAATTTTTGTCAAAAATTTTACATACCTATAAAACATCTGTTAAATAAATCCCCCGAATAAAAGATAAGATTAAAAAAGTCATTTTTAATCCTATGCCAAACTTAGCCATGACCAATATCAGTCAATGACAAGCAGACCAATATCAGTCAATGACAAGCAGCCCAATATACATACAATTCAGAAACAAAATAACACTTTCTTGGATCAGTGTTTTGTCATAACTAAACATAGAGCAGCCATTGCTGCCTAAAAGTAAACTAGACAAGGACTTCCCTCAAGGTTCAGTCCCGAGTACTATTCTCTTCAACATTATGATCAGTTATTTAGTTCATTATCTTATGAATTGCATCCTGGATTGCAGACCCTTCTCTTTGCTCACGACCTTGCTTTATGGTCTGCTGACCAAGACATCCATATTATCGTGGATTTACTTAATATCGGTTTCAACACTATGACATGGTTCAAAGGTCAATGAAATAATTGTAAATGTTTTTAATTATTGTAAGGTTTAAAACTAAGCACTAAACTTAAAGAGATTGAGCTTTTCTAAGGAGACCCAACAGCTCCAAAGGACTCAAAAGGCTACCTATTTGGGAAATGTATTGGATTCCAGACTAAGTTGGAATAAAGCCAACAAAGTACTGAATATCAGCAATGAGAGAAGATTAAAAATATGATGAAAAAAATTAGTTTCTCCTAAATTATATGCCAATACTGGATAAGTTCTATTACATTAAAAAAAACCTCAATAAAATGGATCAGAATGTCTACAACCGCTACAGAAAGAGATAAAGAGTTATAGTTATATCACACTATACAGCTAGGTTTTAATTTAATAATGTACATTAACAATATGTTAAAAGCTATTTACATTAAATTTATGTTTTCCCATAAAATAAAATATTAAGATGCACTGGCGTAGCTAGCTCTGAGGGGGCCCTGTATCAAAATTCCTTCAGGGACCTTTTTAAGATATAGGAGCCCTGTCAGTTAGGACTGTAGCTGCGCATGTTGGGGCCCCTGTAGCTTCGGGGCCCCATATCATTGATAGGGCTGATATGGAGGTAGCTACACCCCTGTTAAGATGCTAGAAACATGCGACATTCCACACATCTCATTTTTCATTTACAAATTTCACTTATAAATTTTGCCACCCAGACAGTACAGTACTGTACCATAGGGCCTGGATTCAAATCCCATAAAAGAAAAAGCATGGATGTTTGTATATGTATAGTGCCCCTGTGAAGCATGGGACACTCTAATCTCGTAAGGTGTAATCTTGAGAGATTGGTGGAAGGGCAAGAGTTTAGACCCTGCCCCCTCTCGAGTGTTCTCCCTCAAAATTGAGGCAAAACTGAGAGCTTAAATGTACTATCACCTGCATGGTGCTAAATAACAGATGTAAAACTAGTCCCTTGCCACAATGAATTTCACGGGCCTCAATCTGACACCGTCGATCGGGTGGCATTAGAAACACAACAGCAACTTAGAAATTTTAAATTTTAAAATGTATCTGTATATTTAAATCTGTCATGGAATGAGAATATTGAAGCTTTTTTTTTCACAAAAACATATTTCAAAACCTATATATTAAACCTATATATTTCCTTTATATATTAAACTCAATACATAAAGGAAAATCAGAACAATTCATATAATTACTCATTACAATTAACTGCAAGGTTAAGTAATTTTAAATCAAAATACTGAAATCTTGTTGATTAAGTTTTACAAATAATAAATACAATAATGAAACATTCCAATATGAAACAAACTCTTAAACCATAAGCTCTCACGAATTGTGCCCTAATTGGCATTTTAACTTCTGTAAAACATTTTTGGTTAAGGTGTAGATTAATGTGGAGTTTGCAAGGAGCACACCAATCAAAACTTTTTATAGAAACCATTGATAATTGATTTGCAGATTACAAAATAGGAAATTCCAAACAAAATAATAATGTAAAATACAAATTTCAATGTTTATAAGAGTATTATTGTAATTTAGAAAATTAATGAAGCATTTTAACATCAAGAATCAAGAATAATACCATGTCTTAAATAAAGACTTACTTTCCATTAGAATTCTAATTCTTCCAAGGAAAAATAAACATTTTTAAATTACTAAGAAATATGCAATATTGCTCATTAAATTGCAACTTTTACACACACTTGTCCATAAGAAATCAGAAATACAGAATAGAATCTTAAATGAAGTGATTCAAGTTTTACTCCTACACAAGAAGCTTGTACTGAAAGAGAGTAACATCAAAAGAAATAAAATCACAGTTGGCTTTTAAAATTCATATATATTTTTCTAAAATAAGGATCATACTTTTAATTTACTTTCTACAACTACTCTTTCTCACAGATCTAATACAATGCTTATTCATTCCTCTCTCCAAATAAATTCAACAGCCAAATTCTTCTCAATATAAAACACTTGTCATTTTTGTAAACTGAACATTTGATAACTAAAATGAAATCTTTAGCAATACATCATTGTATACTTTGGGTATTCTTCCCTTGCACTCTGAAAATCATCTTAGAAAAAGAATGTATACTATACATCTTGCACACACAGTTCAGGAAAATAGCAATGCAAACTCAAAACAAAATATGAAAGGAAAAAGATAAATTTTCAGTCAATACCAAAACTGAAACTTTAATAGTTTTTCAACAAGAGCAAAATGTTTATTCTAAAATAAATTGTTTGCCTTTTCAAAAATATTTGCCAATTTTAAACAATAAATAGCAATCAAGTATAGAGCACACATGATCTTATAGGAATAAGGCTGCATTTCATTGAATCTGGGTTACCAAAGCAAACAGTCTGCCAGAATGAAATCCTTATCTCGCCACAAAATCCAAAAAGCATCACCAAATCTAAGTGGTAGGCTCTAATCTATACTTCAATTACAATAACTTTAAAATGTTTATTTTTCTTACAGTTGGTTTGTCCAAAAATACCTTTTCTTAAATTTCAACTCTGGAACAAAATAGATTTTTTTTAGGAAATCCTTAAAAAAAATCAACAATTTTCACATTATGCCCATGTATAAAATTTGACTATGATTATGTGTATATGTGTAGTTTCAACAAATATTTATAGATCAACAATTTCAATAAGAAAAACTTTGAAAAACACAAAAAAAAAATTATTACTTTTTAAAAAATGATACCAGGATAACTGAAATTCCTTTTGATTTTATCGGCAACCAAAGATTAAAATTTCTTGAATACCGGAAGTGAGACAACGAGTCTCACTGATGGTTTTAGAAGCCAAGGGATCAATATATATTCACATTTATTTCAGCTTGACCATGAAAGGTGGGTTCTCATCTTTAAAATAAATATTTTGTCCTCATTTCTTAAGTGACATAATTGAAGTATGAGCTATTTGAAGGCTCTCTATAAAGTTATATTTACAAATAACCTGTATATGATTAGTGAATAAAAGTTCCAAAAAAATATTTAAAAAATATAGGTCCTGCTTTTGGATTACTAATCACTTTTGCATTACACATATTCATGTATATAATATTTCTAGAGCATATGAACAATCAAAATTTATCAAAATAAAAAAATTTTTTAAACAAGCAATATTTCAAAGTTTAATCTCAATTCATGTGTGCTGGATATCATTGTGTAACATTTCTTTGAGTAAATATTTGTAATACATAAAAAATGCTCCAATTATAAATCAAATTTCACAAGAAATTAAAATCAATCATAATAAATCATATTTCACATATTTCTACTTTAATTAAATAATTTTAGCTTTATTTATTACAGATAAGCAATTCTTTCCATTTATTTTTCCTTCAATCTATTCTTGATTGTTCGCAAAAGTAGATATTGAATATTGAGAAATAGAATATTAGGAAAGCTAACTATTATTGATTTTCAATTTACCTCTTAATGAATGCAGGAAATACAAATTTATAAAGCGAGCTTTACACAAATTTCTGTATGAGTGAGACTTACAGACCAATTATGGATCATGGCCTTATTTCTTTTTTAAAAATGCATTAAAAAATGGTACATAAAAGTTTGGACTCTAAAACAAAAATTCTAGATGTTTTATGCAAATAAACTAGAGCACAATTTCTTAAGGTCATTAAGTTCTGCAATACTGTTTCAAACTAAGAAATTCTACACACTTTCCTCAAAATTACCTCACAATTTTGTGACAGAATATAAAAAAAAATAATAATCAGTTTTAAAGCAGAGAGAGAGAAGATAAAGAGAAAATACACATCTTTGTACACACAATTTTGTATTCACTCTTTAGGTGGTGTTACTCTTAAAGTCAATACCAGTAATTCTTTGACTGTTGAACATCCTACATTTTTCTTAAGAAAACTTGAGTAAAGTTTTAGTGTAGTTCACATCTTTGGGATAAATGCCAAATTGATTCAACAATTCCATTTTTTATCATTGGACTTCCATCTCATATGACAACAATTTGCAAAGTTAGCAATAACTAACGGTTGTATTAAAATAGGATTCTACCAACAATTTTTTTCTACTATAGTTATAAGATAAGCATGATTCTTACATAGATAAATTAATAAGTACCTTTAGATAATTCTATTAATCTTAATTAAATGTATTTAGTCAAAGCATGCAAAAAAAAAAATCAATTTACAAATTAATGAAATTGCTTTGATTTAGAAAACGCAATAACTTCATATTAATTCATACAATGTAACATATACACATACAGATTACATAATTTTAAAGTGTAATAAATGTTTAAGAGATATAAGAAATCAAAAGAATTCACAAAATTTTAATAAGTCATGTGAAAAATAGAAAATTATGTGTAATACTAATAGTAACAGCTCAGTTAAGAGTTAATTCTGGACAAAAAAAAAGGAAAATTCAGATTGTTCAGTCATTTGTCACATACTTAATATTTATTTGTGGCTATGATTACTCACGCGATGTTCGTTTCATTTTCCCGACGAGAACACAATGTTCTAAAATTATACTAAGAAAATGGCTAAAATTAAAAAAGCTACAATGTAATTATACTTGAAACCATGAATAATTGATACCTAGTGAAATATAAATCACATTCATGCATTATTTCTGCGAGAAATTCAAAATATTTAGCAACTCGTTAAAACATCTTGAATGCCATCAAGGTTAAAAGAAATGAATTTTCTCATTAAAATTAAAACTTAGCTATCTAAATCACATATATTATGGCTTTGCGTTTAATTATACATTCATAAAAATGTGTATTAAAAAGAATTCACCTTCAACAACACCACAAAGAAATTCTCTTTTATCATTTTTAGAGTCTCCATTAGGTTCTGCCACATCGCAAACATCCGCCATTTCTGAATGTTCACAAATTTTTTTTTTTTCAAGAATTCTTTTTCAAATTAATAATAGAAAAGTATGAGACACAAATATGATATTTAATTGGACGAATATTGCGTCTAAGTCAAATGAAGAACTTTTTTATGGAGTCAAACAACTAAATCACTTCAACCTCAACTATGCGGTTTAACTGTCAGGAAGGTAAACAAGTATGTCCTAAGAACGGCACTGTTTTCCATCGGTTCACGCAAGGTTCATAGAAGGAAAAATTGTGTTACTGCGCATGCTTACACATTATCACCTTTCTAAGAACCTGAGAATGTTTTTAAGGCTGCTAAGTATACATATATATATATATATATATATATATATATATGCTTGCAAATAAAAGCTTAAAAGCAAAATCAGTTGAATTTCAATTAAAGTTTCAAAATAATTTTGAATTCTGAAAACATTCGCAACACCACAACTTTCGCATTATACTTTAAATGTTTCCACTTGAAAATGTAGAAATGGAATGGGGAAAGGGGGGGACACTGCATCCAGACAGAAAAAAAAAATTTAAAATTTTCAATTCAAAAATAAACGTGAAAAATAAAATCTTTTGCAATAAAGGTATTATTATGAGATTTTTTTTTTTTTTTTTTTTTTTACTTTTGTTGTATAATATGCACGCTCAGTTTTGTTTTAGAAATCACTAGCTTTCGACAAATTTTGAGAAAGTTGTGGTTGAACCCGCTCAAAAATAGAGAGCGCTGCTGGTGCAGGGAGCGCAATTTTGTTCGGTTATAATCAGATATCTCCTGGGCATCAACAAGTTGTCGTGTATTCTATTTGTCATTAAATTTATAATTAACTTTATTGATTTGTCGTTGATGAAATGACACTGGCATATCACTTTGAACCATCATCAATGATCTGAAATTCTGATGACTTCAAGCTGCAACATACATGATTGATGTGAACACGATTATAGGGGGGGGGAATAACGTAAAACACTTTTCCTTACAATTTGATGTATTTAACGTCTCCGCATTTCAAATATCAATTATGTAGCAATTACAATTTAATTACAGATTGGTACCTACTCAGTCATAAAAAAAAATGGGTTACCAATAATAACTTCTTTAATCTCTTTGCAGCTGTAAAAAAAATTGGTCTGGTAAATGATACAACGCGGAAACTAAGAGTAATTGGAATAATGAAGTCAATTAATAAATACACTGCTGGACAATTGCTAAGGACGGATAACACTATCATCCATAGCAACCACAAAATGAAAGGAAGCAAAATGTGGAAAATTAGAATAAGTGCGGCATATTAGTAAAAAGAAGTATGAGTATGCAAATTTTTTTTCTACGTCTGTTCATCACGTGATAGCGTTCGTAAGAGCTTTAAAGGTTTTGACGCGTGTGGACAGTTGTTGTTTCAAGTCAAAGTTTTACATGAAAGATTTAATAGACGAACTTAAAATTTTTGGCATGTCTTCCCGACATCACATAGATGATTTTATGCGTGGCCGAATTATTGGAAAAGTCGATTGATTGATTGAATATTAACGTCGCGCTGTTCAGCTACACGAGGGCTTTTGGCGACTTGGAAAAGTCGAAGAAGGGCGAAAAATAATACATGTTGCCAGGGTGTTCGACATCGCTCACAGCGTTGTTTCACGTCTGTGGAAGTCATTTAAAACTACTGGAATGTGTAGTAGACGGCACGGGGGAGGTCGTGTTTGAAGTACGACGTCTGCAGAAGACAGATATATCGTCCTATCAGCAAAAAGGAATAGGTGCACCACAGCTCAGCAGGTGGCAAATCAGTTTCTTGCTGTCTCAGAAAGCAGATCTCCCGAAAAACTGTTGCCAGACGTTTGAGGGGAGGAGGACTATACGCACGCAGACCTGTTGTGTGTGTCCCATTGACCAGACAGCACCGTACTGCCCGTTTGCAATGGTGTCGTGAGCATCACAATTGGACTGAACAGGACTGGGCATGCGTACTATTCTCAGATGAGAGTAAGTTCAGTCTGTCATCGGATTGTAGACGCCAACTGATCTGGCGCGAGAGTGGTACTGCTTATCATCCAGAAAATATCCAGGAAAAGGACCGATATCCGACATGCAGTATCATGGTGTGGGCTGGCATCATGATCAATGGCCGCACGCGCCTACATGTGGTTGCGAATGGGACTATGACGGACCAACGATACATTGATGAAGTTCTACTTCCTCATGTTCGTCTTTTCCGTGGTGCTGGCGGTGATAAAATTGTTTTTATGGACGATAACGCAACATGTCATCGAACACTCGCTGTTCAGGATTGTCTAGACAGCGAGGGTATTCAACGTCTCGTATGACCAGCGCGTTCTCCAGATCTAAACCCCATTGAAAATGTGTGGGATGCTTTGGGGAGGCAAGTTGCTGGTCGAAACTATCCTCCGACAAACAAGAACACCCTCATCCGTGCAGTCACAGAGCAATGGGATAAATTGCCTCAACAGCTGCTGGATATTGTTGTGCAAAATATGGTACGACGTGTGGAATGTTGCATCACACTCCACGGTGGACATATCCCGTACTGATACCTTTCTTTAAGGTGCCTGCTGACTTTTAGATGCATTGTTCCATTTCTCCGTACGCAGATCAAATGAACATTTTTTTTTCTTTCAGATGTTTCACAGCTTTTGTACTTTCCAGAACAATAAATATTCTTTATTCTAATGTCTGAACAGTGTGGCAACTATGTTTTATCCTACTAGGCCTCATGTCTCGCTTAATGTTATGCTACATAGAAAATTGTGATCCGTCCTTAGCAATTGTCCAGCAGTGTATAATTATGAGCTTCTGAAACAAATTTTTCTTTGCGAAATATAGTTTTTCAATCTTTGGATTCCATATTTTAAAATTAGCTTAAATTTAAAATTTATAAAATTCTGTTAGTAAGTTTTAGAGTATGTGGTCAGAGGCAGCGTAAGGCATGGGCCACCGCCCACGGCCTCACGGTACATAGGGCCTCGCACCTCAAAGCCGAAATAAATTACACGAAAAGTAAGAAAAATCCCAAAAAAACGTGCCACAGGGTTTCTTATAATTAATAAATTAGAAAATTTCGACTATTTGTTTTTCGCCATAAAATATAGAAAAATTGATATATCGACTTTTTTAAAAAATATATTCTATTTATAGGTGCATAAAAGTATATGAATAAAAAATTCGTGAAAAAATATTGATTCCCATATTTTTTTATTAAAAATTTCTCAACTTTGTCGTTTCAGCTCATTCGTTCATATTTAGTCTGGCAACATTAACTGGAGTGAAGTTGCTGTTGTGGGAAGTCCCCGGTCAGAGACGGAGCATAACTCAGGACTTCCCATCATTAGAAAGCCAATTAAAGTACCGCATGCAGACGTAGTCGCACTTCATATTTCTATATCATATTATAAATTTTAAAAGTATTTGATGTGGTAATAAATGATAGTGGTACTGGGTATTTTTTCATAGTTTATCAATTATGTCAGGCTTAGGCACTAAGAGAGATAGAGATCAAGAGGGAAAATTTGAATCTGCTGCAGCAAAAAGAAAAATAAAACAGAAAAAATTGTATCCAACCAGGTTTAAAGTTCAGATATGGTGAAATTTCTCTGTCAGACTGAATCTGGCAGTACAGAATCAGATTAATCGGTTCCTTCGACTTCTTAACAACATTTATCTGTATCCAAGTCTCCGTTGAATTTGGAAGTTAATCCAAATGCACTGAATATTGATACCGATCGACGAAAATCGGAAATAGAAATAGGATCAAAAGCTTGCCAATCATAATCTGACTCTGAGATTTCTGTGTTCGCGTTAAGTAACATAAGTCACAATCAAGAAGAAGAGATTGAGATTAGTCCTTCAACTGCGAACAGATATGCCAGTGACGTAGTGAAGCAAGCATTTTCCAGTTTTAACCCGAAATTGTGTACATTTCTCATGACAGATGCTCATCGATCTCCAAGTAGTTCAAAGCGGTCCCATATAGCAGTTAAATAACAGTGATGAATATTATCCTAAAGATGATGATCATAGACACTTTTTCCAATTTTCATTTCTCAAGAAAACTAAATAATGGTTAAACTCAACGTCGTCGCTGGTTGGTTTATTCTAGTTTTAAAAATAAAGTTTTGTGTTTTCCATGCAGACTATTTAGCAATTCGCAAACTCAAATGGTGCAGGAAGGGTGCTGTGATTGGAAACACTTAAGTAGTATTTTACACTGACATGAGAATACTAAAGGACATATGGCCTATATGTTCCAATGGATAACATTAGAGAAGGGAATAAAGCACGGAAAAACATTAGACAGAGAAAACGAATACTTCAATTTCAAAAACATTGGTACAATTTTGTTTTAGAGATTAATTAATATCATAAATTTCTTAGTCTATCATAATCTGGCGTTAAGAGGTCCCGCAGAATTTCTCAAAACAGACGAAGACACTGAGAATTCTGTGGAAACTCCACAGACTTATTTAAATTGATACCTAAATAAGGGAACACATAAATCGCATTGATAATAAACAAAAATTGCACACCATCATCTAAGCCACAATATTCAGAATGAATTGATCACAATCACGTCAAACACAGTTACCAATGAAGTGATTGGTAGGATAAAAGTAGAATATAACAAATGTCGGTCATCTTAAGACATTGTAATACATCAACTGGAAGTATGGAAGAAAACTTTATCGCATGTGTCTCACTGTCACTGAAACGACTGGAGAATATTTGACCAATGTAATGCTGGGAGAGCTAGAAAAAAATGGCTTAGATATTTATAACTATCCTGGACAAGGATGCGACAATGTTGCAAATATGGTAAGCCAAAATAGTGGAGTTAAAACTTGAATATTAAATATAAATCCCGGGGCATTTTTCATACCTTGCGGTTGTCATAGCTGGAATCTGTTAGACAAAGCTAATTCGTCAGTGGCAGCAAAAACATTTTTTAGTTTTATTCAGGAGATTTATTTTGCTATTTTTAAGTTCCAGCAAATGCTGGAAAATTATCAAAAATAAATTAAAGCTTACTATTAAACCTTTATCAGACACAAGGGGTGAGGGAACAGAATCGAGGTGGTGAAGGCCGCATTATTACAATTTGATGATGTTGTTTGAATGCATAGAAAACTTAAAAAATCATGCGGAACAATCCGACACACTTAGTGATTGCGATTCCGTTTTAAATGAAATGTTCAGTGTGGAATTTATCGTATCATTACATGTATGGTATGAGTTATTAACGCGTGTCAATACCACAAGCAAATTATGGCAATATGTAAAAGCCTATTTATGCGTTACTCTTGAGCATTTGCCTTCATTTTGTAGCTGGGTCAAAGAGTATCGACAAACTGGATTCGGAAAATGCTTGTCTGATGCTCGTAAGTTTATTGAGAAAAGCAGTTATGATTTGCCAAAAGATTTTAAAGGTAAAAGGGTAGCCAAAAAAAGAATGTTTGATTATGAAGGCGGCGATTAATCTATAGAGTCTGTCAAAGATCGGTATGAAACAGATTTTTAATACCATTTTTGATTCTGTGATAAGCAATATGGACTCAAGATTTATGTCTTTAAATCACCATTTTGAAAATTTTGGTTTAAACAAGTTAAAAAATATTCAAAAGAGTAAATACTGAAAAACTGGCAAGATTTATACACAGTCCTCCAAGTAGGTAAGAGCAGTGACTTCCAACTTTACGAATAATATGAAGAATTACAATATATATATATATATATATATATATATATATATATATATATATATATATATATATACATATAAATGATCCTAAATTTACCCAACACAATAACAGACGGGAAACATCTGCCCCAATATGTCATAGAGAACGATTTAAAAGAAATTTTTAAAAATATTTACATTGTCTTTCGAATTTTGTTAACAATACCTGTAAGTACCGCATCTGCTGAGAGGAGCTGTTCAAAATCCAAACTGATAACAAAAAAATTATGTAAGAAATACAATGGTTCAGGAAAGACTTTCAGCTTTGGCAGTTTTATCTATTGAAACAGATGTGGGTTCTAAGATAAATTACGAACCAATCATTAAGAATTTCAGCAAAACTAAAAGAAGAAAATTTCTGTTTCTTTAATTTTTTTCTCTTTTTTTTTATTATTGTTTAATGTGTCAAAGAAATATGAGTAAAAAGTTTGGTTTTGTTCTCTTCATGAATAAAAATTAGTTTTTTTTAATTCATAAACCCTCTTTTTAGGCCACCAGAAAGCCTCGCAAAATGTATCTTGTCCACATTAAGTTCCGGTCTCGCGCCATCACTGTATGTGGGGTTGAAAAATGGACCTCCTATGAATCCAAAAAAAAAGAAAGAAAGAAATTCTACTGAACGCTTTTAAAAACTCTTTACACAAAGCGATAATAAATACAATTACAAAAAAAAGTGAGCATAACAAACAAAAATTTCATGCAAGTAAATTTCTCACATTATGAAACGCCCGATTACAAATTTTCATACAAATTCTTACTCTAGAAATATTTAAAACCAAATCTTACGATTGGAAATAGCTCAATCATTGTACTGTAAGCTCAGCCGGCGTAACGTTCCTCCCCGCATCGCACAGGGAGGCAGGATTCTAGGGGGCCCAAAGCCTGACTGACGCCAAGTACGGCATGAAGCCCAAAACATAATTTTGCAGGGGTGCCTGATATTTTCCATTACGCCCCTTTGTAAACTAGTTTATAAATTATAATTATTGAGTCAACTATTACGGGATTTTAGATAAGAGAGAAATAGTAGTCACACTGAAAAAATATGTGAACCCCATACCCCTATTTAGAGACGTCTTAAAACTTCTTGACCACCTGGGTCCCTATGTAAAAATAGGTCCTGCTTGTGATCCTTTAACCAAATTTAGGTAATGTTTATTATTATATGTGAATTTCATATAAGTTTTATGAATTCATATAGGTTTTATGTAAAGTTCAATAAAAGCAATCCATATAGTCAGTATCAATTTAAGCTCACTTCGGGCCCTGGGTGCAGAAGATCTATAGGCCCTCTTGGCACTGAAGAATCGAAATTTATAACCAAAAAATCTGGTTAGATCCAGCTTATCTTGGCTCCTAGGCGCCCGCTCCAAATGCCCAATGGATAAACCGGTACTGCATATAGTAAAATGAGGTTTTACTTGAAAATTGCTTTTCTACAGTTTATACGATAAAGTCGGGAAAAAAACCTGAGTTATATCTTCAAAATTAACTACTAATATTTCATTTTCAAAACTCATCAAGCCTAGGGATTATGGGGAACTGGGGGTCAGAAATGATCCTAGGGAGTTGGTCACCCGCGTGCAAAAACCTAATGTGCCGCTCATCTAAAGAATTTTTCATATTTTGACAAATACTTAACGCCAATATCATAAACTCATCTACCTGTACATTAATAATACTATATAAATATTAAAGTGTTTTCAAACAAGCTTTGTAATCACAGTGGCGGATAGCAGTGCCGGTTTATCCATTGGGCGCTTGGGGCGGGCTCCCAGGGGCCCGGAAGGGTCTAGAAGGACCCAGATAAGCTGGGATTAAGATAAGCCAAATTTATAACCAGATTCTCTGGTTATAAATTTCGATTCGACAGTGCCAAGGGGGCCTGTAGATCTTCTGCGCCCAGGGTTCGAAATGAGTCGTCATCGGCGGATACGGCCGTAGCGATTTCGGACGATTTTTCCCACCAGGGCCGATTTCTTTAACCAGCCCACCACTGTTTGATATGAAAATCATTCAATCAAAAGAAGCTGCAAAATCTTTCCTCAAATAACTTGATACTAAATAAAACTACAAGTAACTACCTTTAAAAAGAGGTATAACACACTAAAAAAGGAAAACGGGCATTATTTATAAGCGTTGTAAAACTATAGGCACAAAAAATCACAGTGGGTCCGCGGTACCGCTGATAAGCAAAAAAAAAACACTTTAAAATGGCGTCATTGTCGGCTCTGCCACGAATTTTGCTATAACATGAAGGATGTGTACAAAGAGTAGACATTAATGGACAATGAACAAACTCACCTTGCACTAGCACATTCTGTCTGTTTTTTTTTAACCCTCCATTTGGACAGCACGGATTTTTCCGCCCTACTAGAGAGGCTTCGAAAACGGACCACACTGAATTTTTCCTAAGGCCGGGGACTCACCAAAAATGAACCAAACAGATTTTTTCCCCTTCAAGTAATGTGTTCAAAACCGGTAAGGTGGTATTTTTCCGAATTCTTTTCCCCCTTTAAAGGTTTACGATCTTGAAAGATAATTAGAGATGGTCGGGGAGACACAATGGGCATTGAGGGAAAGTTTTATGGCTCACGGGGAGACCGGTTCCTGTGGCAATCGTAAAATCTTCAACCTAAAGTGTACACAAATAGCGAGTCAACGATTTGAGAATTCTCATTTTTTTCTTTACCTTAAAATTCTCAAATGGAATTAAGTTTTTATAATGTATGTCTAAGTTTTTAAAAAATATCTGTAGTATTTAAATTCAAATTATATATTAAAACATTGAGGATAGTTTACTGTTTCATTTTTCTTATTTTAATCAATACTTTCAGGGATTTTTTTTAAAAATGATTATTTTGTTGTGTCAAAAAAATAAAAAAAAAAAGGTTCAAAATTTAAAATCTTTTAAAATTTCAGACACTTCTAAACATGAATAATTTTTAAGCTTCTGTATTACATTATTTGCAAAAAAATTTATATGTATTGTTAAAAAAACCCTATTTAAATCTTTTAGTTTTTCATAATTTTAAAGCCAGATATTCAGGGCATCTTACATAGAATCCCTTGTTTTGTATTGTTCAGATAACAAATTATATTTGAATTTTGAATGTCTGAACATTAATTTCATTCAAAGAGAACTTTAACTTCAAGTTTATATTTTTTAACTTGAATCTTCAAATAAAGAGTATTTAAAAGCATCTGGACAAATTTACAGTTAACATTTGCGCATATAAATAAATATAAATATCCTTTTTAAATTCAAGTTAAAAAAATATATATTTATGCATAATCCCTCATCATTCATGTTCCATTAGTGGTTGACTGAAGAAAAGGTTATTAAAATTTGGACATTTTTATAATCTTAACCATGCAAAACTAGGAATTTTGTATTAGCTCCACTATAAAATTCTGCATTGGAATTTCGAAAAAGATATTTATGCGTGTCTCACATACTCAGTTGAAAAACATATATATTTACCATAAATACTAATAATTCTTTGGATATTTAAAATTATCATTAGATTAATTTTTTAATATATATAAATATATTCGACTTCTAATATTTTTTCAAGTATTCCTTAAAAAAATTTCATATAATTTAATTAAGTGAGGGATATTAAAGTGCACTCTCTCTTCTCTACTCAACTACTTGAGGGCTTTTGGCGACAGACCTGTGGCCGGGGTATCAGGTAGTCAAGGTATCGAATCATGGTTGGCATGTCTCGAGTTCGAGCCCAGTGCCACAAAAGACCCGCCGTGTAGGGCAGCGATGCACGTTAAATCTATCGAGAGCTGAAATGTCCTCTCGGTGGTGTGGTAAATAGGAGAGGGGGTGCCAGCTCAGGTGTCGCCCTCGTCATTTGACCATGCTTCAAAATTACGAGGTCCATCACTAAAAGCCCTCGTGTAGCTGAACAGTGCGACGTTAATATTCACTCACTTGGCGACGGACCTCGTAATTTTAAACCATGGTCAAGTGACGAGGATGACGCTTGAGCATCGCTCCCTTACACGGCGGATCTTCAGTGGTGCTGGGGTCGAACTCATGACACGTCAGCTACGAGTCAGTTACTTTGACCATTAGGCTACCGCGGGTGGCCGCGGTAGCCGAGTGGTATAGGTATCGGACCGTGGCTTGCTTTGTCACGAGTTCGAGCCCAGTACCATTAAAGACCCGCCGTGTAGGGCAGCGATGCACGTTAAATCTGTCGAGAGCTGAAACGTCCTCCTGTTGGTGTGGTGTGGTAGTTAGGAGAGGGGGGTGCCAGCTCAGGTGTCGTCCACGTCACTTGACCATGGTTCAAAATTACGTGGTCCGTCGCCAAAAGCCCTCGTGTAGCTGAACAGTGCGACGTTAATATTCAATCAATCAATAGGCTACCGCGGCCTCACAATGTGGTTGAAAACTGCATGTTATGAGTAAAAATATGCTGAAACATTTGATGAACTTATAATAGATTTTTGCATAGAAGATAGATGTGTGATATGCTAAAATGACAATATGTAAAAGTTATGAGAATATCGATGACAATTTTTGAAAAATTCAATTTAAGTTTCAGTTTGAAACTTATTCGTTTTTTTCGCATTTAATATTAAATAGTCTCGCGATAACAAATTAATAGTTTAACGCATTCATAGATAGATTATAAAAAATAAAGGTATAAATGTGACATTGTTGGGAATAATATGTTTTTATAGTTTTGAATTCAGACTTTTTTGCAGGAGTGTAGACTATTAAAAGGCTGATGTAGAAGTTAGAAAACTAATATTTAAAATATATGGAAAACAATATCTGCAATTCCATGATCTTGACGAGCAGAAGACGGCATTTTTACTTAGTAGGGCAGAGTAAGCATAAGGTAGGAGCTTGTGGAGTAAACAACCAGGCCTCTGCAGTTTTGGCAGGTAATGAACTCCCATTTGTTGCTTTCTCAGTAAGGAATATAAAAATAACAAAGACAAAAATAAGTCATGTAAAATTTTATATATTTTAATAACAATGAATTGTGAACTTAATTTCTCCAATTCATTGACACGAGTTGGCAGTAACTACGGTACTCTATCGACGTACTTCTTATATATATATAAAAGAAGTACGGTTGATAGAGTACCAATAATTTTAACGCAATTTTATATTTCGTTCTTGTAAACTTTACTCCTTTTAAAACATGTATTGACAAAATACTCTCCTTTTGTATATTTATAAAATTTTAAAAATATAATGGTTATCTTACCCAACATTTTAAATCATGGGTGGCAACTGAGTAGCTAAGACGTGCCAAACCAATCTGTCAGTATCATTCAGCGTGCCACATAGTAGGAAATTTTTGAAATCCTTCGATTCTTATGGTAATATTTGCAGATTTAAAGAATAGAGGTAAATAATTTAGATTTACAGTTTTATTTTATATTAATTATGGATCAATAAAATACATTTATTAACATAAAAATAAACAATATAAAATGTTACTATTTCTTCAACAAAGATAAAAAAAATTAAAAATGTATGTTTCCAACATTTTATTTAAATAAGAAATAGACAAAGTGAAATATAAATGATTCCCTTCATTACAGTTAAATAAAAATTGTAATGCGAATTAACTCTTTCACGACTCTTCTTTCATATCGCAAAACCAGGGGTATAATGCATGACACGATTCTGAGCATTCAGTTGTTAAACAATTTCTTTGCGGAGTCGAAATATTTTTCATATTAGGAAAGATTTTTACTTTGATATGCCGAATCATAAGTGGAAAGCAGAGTACATGCAATTTTCTTTTTTCAACAATTAAATCCCCTAGCAATAACACTCAATTATTTACAAAATAGCTGTAAATTTATCCTTAGAATTATCTTTCAGATTATTTTGTAGTTCCATAAATATCCATAACTCAGAAGATGTTTGTCAAATAAGGTCTATTATCAACTTCCATCCACTCAAGAATTGACAAATTTGTAGAGTAGTGCTGAGTGCCACTAAGAATTGTACCACGTGCCCCACAGGTCCATAGATTGCCGACACGTTTTAAATGTTCTTATTAACTAACCATCTCCTATTCAAACACAATTTATATGATAAAAAAGGGTTTTCATTCATTTTGTAGGGAATTGTATTAGATTCAACCATAAGTAATTTTGTGTTTCAAATAAATTACGTTGTTTCGGGGATCCCCTTAGAGCAAAATGAAAGGAATTTGACATAATTATAGTAAGTTTCTCTAAAAGGGGAAACGTTCACTTTCAAAATACACTACATAAAGTGGTTTTAGGTGTACGAAGTTATATTCACTATTATTCCTAAAATAAATTTTGATATTTTGGTTTTTCGTTAAGTTTTGAAGTTATTTCTTCAAATATACTTCTCCATTACATTTCTTTCAAAATTGCTATTTTCTTTTGCGGCCACGGTAGCCTGATGGTCATGGTTATGAGCTCGTGTCCAGTGTTCGAGCCCTGGTACCACAAAAGTTTAGCGTTGAAGAGGAGCTGATGCACGTTAAACACGTCGAGGTCAAAAGTCCTCACGTTGGTGTGATGTGGAAGTTTGGAAGGGGAGTTATCAGCTTAGGTATCGTCCTCGTCACTTAACCGTGGTTCAAAATTATATACGTAGTCGCTCGTCAGTAGCCACCGTGTTGACTTAGAATGCAATATAAACCCTTGACGTGTGCACTTGAGTTAATTCGAGTACGCTAAACAGTTCCAAATATGCACATTAGATATAATTCAAACGAGGTCGCATTTTATGCTGCTGTAATTTTCTCACTCAAATATCAGCGAGCGCCGTCTGCACTCGTGATATTTGACTGTTGTTTCTTATATTTACGATTTAGTCGTTAGACATCAAAAACTCGTTTTCAATGTAAAGACTGTAATGTTGGACTGTGTGCAGTGCCGTGTTTCGAAGAATATCACACTGTGACATTTCTGTAAACGACATGTATGTATCTTTCTCATACTTCTTTGATATTTTTTGCAATTTATACCTGTTAAAATTATTTTTTATAAAAGGTTTTTGTAACTAATTGTAAATTGAATAAAACCTTTTCTTACAATTATATGTATTTGAGGATGAAATCTGATTTACTTTATTCAGGAAATTTTTAGTAAATTTCATTTTCTTAGCCAACTTATTTCTTTTAAAACATGCATATTTGTGTATTATATAATTAAATTTCTAACTATCTAAAATTATGTCTGGCTTTTTTCTTCATTAAAATCTTTCAGGATTTTACAAATTATCTTGCCATTATTCATTATGTACTTAATAAGGAAAAATATATCTAAATATAAATAATTTCTGTCCTAATAAACATATAATTGTTTTTAGCTACAGTTTGGAAAATGCATTGAAAATTGTATGGGGACAGGATTTTAACATATTATGAATGTGTTTTTACTGCCACTATGTTATATATTTATCTTTCATTCTTTTTTACAATATGAGTAGAAGTCGTAAACAGTTTGTCACAGTAAAATTAATTTTTGTTTTATATTCAAATTATACTATTATATTGATTCTGAAAATAATAGGTTAGTTTGACAAGCCATTATTTCACAATTTTAAAGCATTGAACAGTTTTGAAATTTTTAAAAGTTTTCTAAAATGTTAAATTATTAAAAATATTTAATTATTGTAAGTGATTAATATTTCTTAGATTATTGGAAACAAAAAGTATAAAATTTAAAATATATCTCTTTGTTGAATTCTAATAATTATTTTTATGGCTAAACCTGGAAAAAACCCAACTTTTTTAAATATTAACATTAAGATATTTTTAAAAAATAACTAGAGCTCTCAGACCTAAATCCATATGAACTTTTATAGAACATATGTAAGGGAACAGTTACAAGATATTTCAAGACTCTATCTTGAACAGGAAAAACGCCTTAGGGATTAGAAAACACTCTCATCTTCAAAATTAAAAATCTGAGAAAAAACATATTTAAAATTTGTAAAGGCATAAAAAATTCCATTGCCTGTAAAGCTTTAATTTTTCAATCTGTTACTATCCAACTTATGCTCTACATGAAAATTCTACTTGAAATATAAATATGACTGAAATATCTTTTTTAATTCAAAATATTCTAAGACATAACATTGATAACAACTGTTAATTTGATCAATTATTCACTTTTATCAGAACCTTATATATTCACAAGAGTTTTAAATGCAAAATATTTATTTAGAAATTAGTAGTTATACAAACGTAATCCAGAAATCACCAAGTTTGTAAACAATATCTATTTTTTTCTCAGTTCCCCATCGTGGTAGTTAAGCAAGTTTAAGTTTTTGTAGCATGACTTTCAAATACTGCAATATAGAACTACAATAGATTTATTATAATGTAGTTTGTGGTACATCAGGGAAATATTTAGTTCATTCTGCAACATTTGTATTCTGTAGTCTAATTGTAATATTACATGAAAAAGCTGAATTTTAGAGATTTACCATTTTCAGTCACATTCCATCCCTTTCAAGTATTATTTATCACAGTAGCCTGCGTACATTTTGGTCATGGCATTTTTCAAAAGGAAAAAAAAATAAAAAAATAAAACAAAGTAAAGAGCTTTTAAATTATATAAACTATGTGTAAAAAAATATATTGATCTTTAAATCAATCTTAATTAAGTAAATGTGAGAAAACTTAAAAACATGAGCAAACAGAAATGATTTTAGAAACTAAAATTGTAGTTAATTGCCGTTTCACACGAAATATTGGATTGTGTTAAAAAATATTTTTAATTAATTCAATCTAGGAATGCAAAAATGCTTTAAAATGAAACCGAATTTAAAATCAAAACTCAGAAAATTAAAATTTCTTAAAACCTAATTGGTTTTTGATCAGAAATTGAGCAAGTTTTCCAAATATATGAAATATATATTTGTAATAAATTGAGGTGAACTCTCTGTTGGCCGTGAAGTGTAGAAAATGTCCATTTCACAATCCTCGCCCTAGGCCACAGCTGTGAATGAGAAACCTCCCGTTTCGAAGAACACAGAGACCGAAAAGCCATAAAACCGTCCCCTGCGAAACCAATTAGGACCGCCTGCGGCTTTAACAGGGGAAGGCATTAAACTGCCATTCGTTTTTGAAGCAGTTCGCGAAATTTATCCTAACATTTTCGGATAAGCTAGCTTTGGAAAAGTAGATCGCTTTCGAAGTGAAATTTAATTAGCGGGTCATCCAGTCAGAGGGTTAAACTAAGCTATACTATCGGGAAATCATGATTTATTTCGATTTTTCTATAACTTTAAAATTCAGCATATTTATTCGACTTATTATAAGCTTTGCTTTGAGAAATTCATACAAAATTTTACATGATTGATAGACTACGCCACCCCATGGTTCAGCCGCTCGCATGCTATACACGCGCTGCACATCTGCTAGGATCGGACCTGCTGCTGGCCGGCGTTGTCGAGTAGCGGGTTGAAGCCCTAATGCCAGTGAAGACTCTCCGTGTAGAGGAACTGACGTTAAATCTGTGGAGGCTCAAAGATCTTCCGTGGAGTGCTGTGGTAGTTTGGAGAGGAACGTGTTAGCTCAGGTGTCGTTCAAAATTACGAAGTTCGTCACCAATAGCCCTTATTTTGCTTTATAAGACGATAAATACTCACTTAATTAATACTCATCAAGCTTAATTTATTCAAATGTGATTGAATCATACGATTTTTCAATTCATTTTTTTTTTCAATTTGAGTCTTAAAAAGGAACGCTCACTACCCGCGTTAATAATCATCATTGACAAGAAAATTCTCATAACTATTTCAATATTTGGAAACACTATAAATAATCTTTCATTTTACATGTATGTATGCAATGTATTGACTTCGATTCCAGTCCCCTCGTCCAACAACTATTTTTAATCTTCATGCGTATTTATAGAATTATAATTTTTTATTAATCTTCCTCTTTCCCTTTCTTCTCTTTGCTTTTGCAGTTTTTCCCCATCAGTGATCAAATATGGCTTGAAATTTCGACATTTTCAATTCAGTTCCTTCCCATGAATATCTTTATCGTAAATTTTATTATTTACTTTCATACTATTTTAATTTCAGTCTCATCTAAATTACAAATGTTCTCAAAAAACCAAGCAGTTCAAATGGCTCCTAATATTTTCTTTGCAGCGTATGTTGCAAATTAGAGAGTCGATTATTGGGTTGAAATTCTAATAAATTTCAATTTTCTGCAGGAAAATGGGATGAAACATACACGTGAAAAAAGAACATTTATAGTAAGGGGCCTTTTCAATCTCTTATACTGTACTATATTGTACGAGTATTTCAATATTTTGATTCTTTACTTATAAAACATTAAAGTATTGTACAGGTATTTATCTAATTATCAAATCACATGCTTTAGGATTCTCGTTACATAAGGGGTTTTGTACGTTTTTTCGAAAATGTGTTAATGTAATATATTCGTTTTAAAAATGTTTTTTATATAGGTTTCAGTAGTACTAAAAAAAGAACTGTCATTTGAATGTTTAAACGAGAAAAATAAGGCTTTCCATATTAGAAGCACATAAAAATATGTCTCTGAATAAGAATACTAATTGAAAAAAGTTTTTTGGAAGATCATGGTACATTCTAAATGAAGGAAGTGCGTACTTACGAATAATAATCAGAATCAAAATATTCTCAGAGTCTGCGGATTACACACACACACTTATATACGGTAATACCTCGACTTAGCTACCCTTACTTACACGGTTTTCAAATCTCGTCGAATAGTCTTTTGTTTAAGCGCATTTTTCCCCATCACTAAAACTCAGGTTGAATCAGTACCAGAGTATGATGAAATTGGTTATGTGATTGAAGAAGTTGTCGATCTTGTCTGGCCAACAAATTTAAAAGTAAATAGTGATGACGTTCAAGAACTGCTGTATTCCCACAATCAGGAGCTGGCAATTGATAAGATCTAAGAAATGCATGAGTAAAAGCAAGACCTTTAAGAACTTGAGTGTTTTGACCCATTTCAAATAGAAGATGGAATGATGGTTGGGAATTTGACAGAAGGACTCAGTTTAATTGAAAAAGTTACAAATTTTAGAAAATATAGATTCCAACAAAGAGCATATTTTTTCAACAAAACAAGAAATAAAAAATTATTAGCATACTATAAGGACATTTTACAGAAGAAAAAAAATTCTTTGAGCCGACACAGACTACTTTGTTAGATTTTATGAAACCTACATCAAAATAACTTCGGTTTGCGATTTAGTATTTGTGTTATCTAAGATTTTGTTAAACATTTTCTGTTTCTTAATTATTATTTTCTTTCGTCTCGGCCCCAACTAAAAATAATTTATATGCGAAATTATACCCTGACTTACGCGGTTATTACTTAGTCCCACCTATCGCGTAAGTTCGGGGCTTTACTGTATATTTATATATACAGTCGGGCCTCTAATGAATTCGCTAAATTCTGGAAGAAAGTCCGTTATATAGAAAATTCGTTATATAGAGGTTCATCTTTCAATATATTTTATAAACCACATAAAACAAATTCTAAATTCATAAATACTATGTACTATAAGAAGAGAAAACTGCAAGGAAAACAAGAAAAAAGAATGTCGAGAAATATACTATATATTTTCAACATTAAGAAAATAATTTTATTTTAAAATTAATGTGAATTTAAAGATATTTTCTAATTTTTTTAAAGCATTCAAGTAATTTTAAATGTACATTGTTTTATAACTAGAGATTCTAAACAAAAATTATTTTATAACTAGAAATTCTAAATATTCATTATTTTATAACTAGAAACTCTAAACATACATTACCACATGCGTCCTTAAATTTAATTACTCATAAAATCTGTTAATTTTGTTTGGTTTTTTTTTTTTGTTAGAAAAAATGATTTGTTCCATAATACGCCTCATATCTTTGTAATGCATCAAAAATCCCTTCAGGCGTATTTTTCCGTATCTTTCCTAAAACTTTTCTAGCCATCCATTGCTATCTAGAAATTGATTGTATCCCAATGCCTCCGCAAATTGAAAAGCTTTCTGTATTACGAAAGGCCTAGAGACGGGAACATTTTTATCTCGCATTGTGTATCCACTTCAAAACTGCCTCGTTGGGATCTTCATAGACACATGTTCTTGAACATTTTGAACAAGAATTCGATGAATTGTGAGGGATTACCCTCTCTCTCTCGCCCACCTAGATGTGTAGGAGAAAGGGAATTGTTGGGGTGAAAGGGAGTGAACTATTTTTTCTGGCGGAAGGATAACTGAGTGATCCGCCCACGCGCTCTTTTTCCCGCCTCACTCCCACGCATTCCTTCTACGGGGTTGACGAGCTGACCGGTCGCTGTGTGCTTTTGGGTCAGACTTGCTGTGTGCAGTATCCGCGATCATTATTTTCGTATGTATATAAATAAATGTGATGTCCCAAGATACCGTAGTGGAAGTGATTTCACAAAAAGAGCAACAAGTGGTAGCAGTCCGTGGTTAACCTGTGTGATGAGTTAGTTGACTTTGTGAACGTTTAAACCTTTCTACCTACAATGGATAAGATAACTATTCCCGATTTAAACGGAACTAACTATTTTATTTGGGAGCTTAAGATGAAAGCTGCCCTTAGCTTAAAAAGATTAGACCCTCTAATCTTGGAGGAAAAACCTGAAGACCTTACCCGTAAAGATGAAATGGACTGGATTGCGAAAAACTCAGATGCAATAGCATACATTAAGTTATCGCTCGCAGATGAGCAAGCCTTACAGTTCGCGGCAGAAGACAACGCGAAAGTGCTGTGGAATAAAATTAGAGCGACTTACATCGGCGAAAGCGAAGACCGAAAAATTGACGCGGGCAATGAACTAAAAAACATCAGAATGAAAAATGGAGAAACTAGCAGATTATATTGCAAGAGCGCGGGGGATTTCGACTAAGTGTCACTCCCTTGGACTGGACGTGTCGCCGAGGGAATTGGTCTACCATACCGTTAGAGGATTAAATGGAAAATTCTCCAAAGTGCGCGATATTCTGAAAACACAAAGAGGAAAAAGCATGGACGAAATATTACAAATTTTAAGGGAAGAAGAAGCAACTTTAAACTTGCCAATTAAAACTCGCATGGATGGAATTAATGAAGCATTTTATTGTAAGAGAAAAAATGAAAAGCAAACGAGACTGTGCTATATTTGCAGAAAATCAAATCATCTAGCTAAGGACTGTTATTATAGAAACAAGAATATTCTCCAAGTACAAGCCAAAGAAACAATTCGTCTAGAAATGGACACGTATTTACAGCTTCCCATCGAGAAGAAAAACTTTGTGACAATATCTGGATTCTGGATAGTGGTGCATCCTGTCATATGGCCAAAGAATCTGTGTGGTTCAAAAATATTAGTCCAGAAGTGATGGACATTTACTTAGCCGATAAAAATTCTAAAATGATGAGCCAAGGAACTGGAAATGTTTCAGCTAAAACTGTGAGTACAAAACATTGTAATTCTATTAATCTAACAATTACTGATGTCAGTTATGTTCCTCAATTAAGATGTAATTTACTGTCTGTAACATGTTTAATGGATAAAGGTTGTAAGATTAAATCAGAAAATAATTGTGTATTGATATATGATAAAAATGATAAGTTAATAACTAAAGCATTTAAAAATAATGGTAGATTAGAAATTAAATTAGAACCTATGTATAATTCTGAGTGTTTTATTTCTGATCAATCTACTAATAATTATGAAATCTGGCATAACAGGTTATGTCATTTAAATTGTAAATATATGCTTAAAATGAAAGATTATATTGATATTGACAATGTAAATAATTTCACATGTGAAACTTGTGATATAAGTAAGGTAACCAGAAAAACTCATCATAGTATTGATATATATCAAAGCTCACAAATTCTTGAGTTGCTCCATGCCGATCTGTGTGATCCAATTAATATCGAATCGCATGGTGGTGCAAAATATTTTATGGTAATTGTATATGATTTTTCTGGCATGTACTTTACTTATTTCTTAAAAAATAAATATGAAGTGTTTGATATATTTTCTCAATTTAAAGCCAAATATGAAAATTTAACTGATAAAAGGTTTAAAAAGATAAGAACTGATAATGGGTTAGAATTTGTAAATGAACAACTAGATACTTACCTGGCTAATTCAGGAATATATTTTATGAAAAAACTATTCCATACAATAGTGAATCAAATGGCAAGGCAGAAAGAGCCAACCGTGTTCTTCTAGAAAGAGCTAGATATTTATTATATGAAAGTAAACTTCCTTTAAAATTTTGGGCTGAAGCTATTAATTGTAGTACTCAAGTATCTAATGTTACACCACGAAAAGGGAAAGAAAAAATCCCATTAGAAATTTGGACAGGTAATAAACCAAAATTAAATTATCTGAAAAAATTTGGCTGTGTGGCCTATTTTCACGTTCCGAAAGTATTGAGAAATAAATTTGAAGTTCCAGGAAGACGTGGAATTATGCTAGGATATGCTAGAGAAAGGAGGGGATATCGAATTTATGATATTAAAAATCAAAAAGTAATTGAGGAGAGATCAGTTAAATTTAAGGAATATTTAAAAGGTAGTAATTATATATATTTAGGTGAGATAGAAAATGAAACATGGGATATTGACTCGTTTTTTGAAGTCTCTCCCGAAAGAAACGAAATTAATCAAAATACAGAGAATGGAGTGTTGTATAATTTTGATACAAATAATGGACCTGGAGCAATTGAGAATAACTCAATTCCCCTTCAGACCACGTCATCACCTCGGACAGGCAGAATCGAAATTCCGGTACTTGAATTGAATGATGTGCAAAATCAAATCCCTGTTAGAAGATCGGAAAGACTAAAATATAAGCTGATGTCTGTCCATTTGGTGAATAATGTACCAAACTCTTATTTTGAGGCAAAAAATAGTGCTAATTGGAAAAATTGGAAATTAGCAATGGAGAATGAATTAGATTCGTTAGATAAACATAAAGTTTGGGAAATTGTACAAAAACCTGCGAAATCAAAATTAATAAAAACTAAAAGGGTATATAGCTTAAAACAAGATGATGCTGGGAAAAATATAAAATACAAAGCAAGGCTTGTAGCAGCTGGTTTTAATCAAATTAAAAACATAGATTATTCAGAGTCGTATTCACCAGTTGTAAATATTGAATCTTTTCGATTGTTAATTGCACTTGCAGCTAAGTTAAAGTTAAATGTTAATTTCTTTGATGTAAAAACTGCATACTTATATGGTGATTTAGAGGAGACGGTGTACGTGTTACCCCCTCCTGGTTATGAAAAATTAATTGGAGATGATAAAGTTTGTAAATTGAAAAAGAGTATTTATGGTTTGCCACAGTCTGGTAGAAACTGGTATATGAAAATAAAGGGTGTGAATTAGAAAATTTTGGTTTAAAACAATTAGCTTCTGATAATTGTGCTTTTATTAAATCTGTTAATCAAAGTGTTCTTGTATTATGTATGTATGTAGATGATTTAACTATTTTTTGTAACAAGATAAAATGTATGAAGATATTGTTAGTAAGATTAAAAATGTATTTGAAGTATTTGAAAACAAAACTAATAAGTTTTTAGGCATGGAAATTGAAAAATGTGAAAATGGTATTTATTTATCCCAGTGTGACTACATTAATTCATTATTAGTCAAACATAATTTAGAAAATTGTAAAAGTGTGAAAACTCCAAATGTGAAGGGGAAGACAAAATTTTTCCCTCTACAAATGAATTTATTAATATTACTATGTATCAGGAATTAATTGGTGAACTTTTATATTTAGCTAATAGAACTCGACCTGATATTTCTTTTGTAATGTCTTATTTATCCCAATTTAATCATAATCCAGAGAAGAGACATTACAATTTGGCTAAACGAGTGTTAAGATATTTGATGGGCTCAAAAGATAAAAAAATTGTTTTATGAAAATGAATTTGGTATTTTAAATGCTAGTTCAGATGCTAGTTGGGGAAATGCAGAAAATGGAAAATCATTTTCTGGAGGTGTAGTTTTACCAGGTAATTCATTAATTTTATGGAAATGTCGTAAACAAAAGAGTGTTAGTTTATCAACATGTGAAGCAGAGTTATTTTCTATTTCTGAAATTTGTAAAGATATAATTTGGACTGTAAATTTGTTAACTGAATTAAAATGTGAACAATTTATAAATAATGCTGTAACTTTAAATTCAGATAGCCAAGCAGCAATTCAGTGGATTAAGGGTACCCGTTCTTCAAATAAATCAAGGCATATGAACTTACGTTTTCATTTTATAAAGGATTTAATTGAAGATACTGTAATTAAATTAGAATATGTCCAAACAGAATTTTTAATTGCAGATTTCCTTACGAAAGCCATGAATGTAGAAAAGTTGGAATATTCAATGCAAAAAATTGCATTATTCTCTTGATTTTATGTCACTGTGTTTATTGTGATATTTTATGTGTATTGTGTATATGTCTATAATGTTTGTATTGTTTGAAAAAAATGTATCACTCGCAGGAGGGGTATGTTGGGGTGAAGCGAGTGAACGATTTTTTCTGGCGGAAGGATAACTGAGTGATCCGCCCACGCGCTCTTTTTCCCGCCTCACTCCCACGCATTCCTTCTACGGGGTTGACGAGCTGACCGGTCGCTGTGTGCTTTTGGGTCAGACTTGCTGTGTGCAGTATCCACGATCATTATTTTCGTATGTATATAAACAAATGGGATGTCCCAAGATACCGTAGTGGAAGTGATTTCACAAAAAGAACAACAGGAATGAATACCAAACATATTCAGAATCAACTTATTTATAGATCAACCAAATTATCAACACTAATTCACTAAAATTCAAGAAGAGAATGTCTCAATATTAGTTATACAAGTGGAACAACAGCGAAGTGCACGAATTATACGAAAACTGGGAATAACGACCACTTTAATTTAGGATCAATTCAATTATCTCACCTAGCTTAATGTTACTCTAGGTTTAGTGACCCATCGTCCCTTTAAATCTTCGTCTATTTAATATTTAAAATATTCAATAACTTGTAGTGACACCTGATCTGTAGAAATCTCACCTGACTTCTGGCTTTCTTTCTCTCCCTCTCCCCCTGATAGCTAGAAAACCCTGACTATATATAGAAGATTTAATTTGAATATCACGGTTCCTTCTTCAGAAGGGTTGGTTGTGAATAAATGCGAATAATAGCCTAAAGATTTCCCAAGAGGATCGCGAATAGATCCGTCACAGAATTATAATTTTGTAACTTATCTCGATTTTTTATAATAGTTGATAAGCTGTTTGGAGGAAGAACAAATTAAGCAATATCCTTTTTTTGACGACTTTAACCACTTCCTGAAGAATAAAATTTTTTTGTTCGATGTTCAAGCACTTACGTTTTGACATTTTCAAGCGACAAGAAACAAGGTTACCAGTACGACTGATCAACTACAAATGAACGGAGACCAATCCAAGGACACGTATACACGACACAACTACGCTAGGGTAAAAGGGGACATCAAAGAAATTTCTAGTGAACTGGACAATGGGGGTTACAGGTTGTACGTCTTGGATGAAATGCCCAGAATTCTATTGCCCTCGGCGTGTTATGCACCTATAAAACCAGTTCAAGATTTATGACCACCATAAAATGCGTTAAAAGAGAGAATAACTTAAAATGTCCAGAAATACTTTCAAAATAGGGCGAAAACAAAAATTGAATCACAAGAAAAAAGTTCGTTATATATAGAAAATGCACTTGGATATAGGGAGGTTATTTTACGAAGAAAATCTTGAAATGTTCTTGGTTTCAGGAAAAAGTTCGCTAAATAGGAAAATTTGTGATATAGAGGTTTGTAATATCGAGGTTCGACTGTATATATATATCAACATACTTATATGCACTTAAGGACAGTTTAGATTGTTTCATGTTATTCCGAGTGATAGAGAATTTACAAAATGGTAGAATTTGTAAACTGAATATTATTTTTATAGCTTTTCCTGTGAAAAAAGCAAATACAATAAGATATTATTTTACTTTATTTTAATGTGGTGCAAAAAAATATTTGGAAATTATATTAAATCTCAAGGAAATACAGTACAAGAGAATAAAAACATAATTATCGTTTGCTATTTTCAAAAAGATGAAATGTAAAGGGAGGAATTGTCAATTTAGAACTGCAAGCCACTCAGTTTTTCGAAATTGTGCAATTTCTTTCAGGGTCATTTTAACCCTCTTTTTATTTGCCCTGAATCATGTCATAAAATAGGGAACACGTTTTTTCACTTCTGTTGGGAGCTTAAATTATTTTTTTTTGTCCATTCATGAACTCGAGCCTTAACTCATGTGTGCAAATAAGTAAATGTTGCTGGAAATCACTTTAAACCTTTATCTATCGCATTATGGTTTATTACAATTTTTTTCGTGTAGTATTTTTTTTAATTACTACATTGAAAATTAAGGGATATACGTAAGAAAAATACTCAACTTTGGAAAATTTAAATCGTTAGAGCTAATTAATTAAATTGGTATTCTAAAGTACCGTCAGTCCACAAAGGTCTAAAATATTCTCATAATACAAAAAGACCGAAAGGCTTTTTTTAACGGAGTTTTAACTCTTAAAAATGCTAAATAACCAGAGAACACTAGTATTTTACAGCACAAAATATTTATTTTCAAAAATTATAAAATTTTTAAAACTTATTTACTTTTTTTACATATAAAAGTAGGTTTATACTGTACTATAAATAAAGTAAACGGAGTTGAATGGACGGAACTTAGCTTTTAATGACTTAGAAGTGAGGTTACATGATTGTTGTTTACACAATGACTGTACAGGGTGTTGCCAATCTAGAAAACAAAATTAAGTGATGCCAGATTACATAAGAATAATATTACATTTACCCCCTTTAATTTTAATCTAGTTATTTCAGTCCCTGATGTAGTCCTTCAAGTATGCAGGAGGTTGCCTGTGACGAGATGTAGTACGCAACGCTACTGTGTTCATGTTCTGTTTAGTCGAGTCTTCTAAAGTAATGGCTGAGTCTGAGTTTATTGGCTGCAGATCTGGATAAGCTTGAACATTTTCCTCTGCACCCTTGTTGTCTTCAGATCTGGTAGTTTCCCCTCTTGGAGCCAAGTGTCTTATAGAGACAGTTGTTTCCCTTCCATCACCAAGTTTTACATGCGCATAGTCAGGATTTGCTTCAATTAATTCCACTTCTTGAACAATTGGCTCATATTTGTTAACACACATCTGATTTTTCATAAGAACTGGACCAGGCTTTGTAAGCCAAGTAGGTATGGAACAGCCGTTATGGGATCTTCGAGGATGAGAAAACATTCGTTCATGAGGAGTGGCATTTGTTGCTGTACACAACAAGGAGCGAATGGAATGCAAAGCTGTTTGGATAACTCCTTCCCATTGTTCAGTTTTCATACTATTAGATCTTAAAGCAAGTTGTATAGTTTTCCAGATTATTCCATTATAACGTTCAACCTGTCCATTTCCTGCTGGATTATAGGGAGTAGTACGACTTGTTGCAATTCCTTGAGAAGTTAAAAATGATTTTAATTCATGAGACATGAAAGATGATCCTCTGTCAGAATGAATAAATGATGGCATTCCAAAAAATAGAGAAAATGTTCTTCAAATGCAATATTACGGTTTTTGCAGAAATGTCACTACAAGGGATAGCGAATGGAAATCTAGAGAATTCATCAACTATTGTTAAAATATAGTGATTTCTTGAGACACTAGGTAAAGGTCCTTTAAAGTCAAGATTCAACCTTTCAAATGGAGCAGTAGCTTTCACAAGTGTTCCAACATTTTTAACAAACCTTGGCTTTAATTCATTACATATTAAACAGGAGTTTGAGACTTTCTTTATATCCTCTAAAGAAAAAGGGAGATTTTTGCAACGAACCCAATGGTGCATTCGTGTCACTCCAGGATGACAAAGCGAGTTGTGAAGATTGTATAAGTCGACTCTGGGAGTTATAGCACCAGTTATACGTGATAATGTATCAGCAATAACGTTTTGCTTTCCTGGACGATAAATAATGTCAAATTTAAAACTAGCAAGTTCAAGTCTCCAACGAATTAACTTTTCATTTTTAATTTTATTACCATGTCGCTGATTGAATACAAATGCGACTGCTTGTTGATCAGTGAATACTTCAAAATGCTTTCCCATCAAGAAGTGTCTCCAATGACGAAGTGATTCCACAATGGCATATGCTTCTTTTCTGGGGATGAATGTTTCAATTCAGATGCATGTAGAGTTCTTGAGAAAAAGGCAACAGGACGTCCAGCTTGGCTCAAGGTAGCTCCAATCGCAAAATCAGATGAATCAGTTTCCACTCTAAATGGTATGTCATCTTCAATTGTTGCCAAGGCAGCATTTGTCACATCATCCTTCAGTGAATTAAAAGTCAATACAGCATCTCTAGAAAGAGGAAACTGTTTCTTTCCTAGAAGAGGACGTATTTTCTTAGAAAACCCCGGGATCCATCGGCAATAATGGGCAAACATTCCTAAAGCACGTTGCAATGCAGATGAGTCTTTCGGAACAGGCATATCTCGCGAAGGTTTTAGTCTTTCAGGATCCGGTTTAATTATACCATCCTGAATAATGTAGCCTATCAAATGGACAGAATTACTTGAGTAGGTACACTTATCTTCATTTAGAGTCAAATTATACTTCTTTGCCACAGTCATGAACTTCTCTAAGTTGTCATAATGTTCTTTCTGATCTTTTCCGCACACAATAACATCATCAATGAATGGATATGTAAGGGTGAGTCCTTCATCCTCAATAATTTTGTCAATGACTCTTTGAAAACAAGCTACTCCATTAGTAACCCCAAAAGGAACACGCAAAAACTGGTAGAGCTTTCCACAAGCTTCAAAAGCTGTATAATGTCTCTCGCTATCCTGGATAGGAATTTGATGGTAGGCGCTTTGGAGATCAATTTTGCTAAAAACTTTATTTTTTGAAATTTTCAAAAATTACCTCTTCTATTTTAGGCAAAGGGTAGGCATCCAGCAAAGTGTATTTATTAATTGTCTGAGAGTAGTCAACCACCATTCTGGGCTTATGATTTTCTCCTCTAATGACAAAGGCTTGAGCCCTCCATGGTGAGTTACTTGGTTCGATGACTCCTTCCTGGAGAAGTTTCTGAACTTCCAATGCCATAAAAATATTGTCTTCAACAGTCTGACGTCTCGATTTTGTAACCAAAGGTCTACAGTCTGGATTCAAGTTAGAAAATAACGAAACAGGAGGTACTTGTGCTACAGCCAAAGAACAAATTGTTAGTGGAGGTCTATTACCATCAAATATAATTTCTACTGATGAATGTCTGTTTAGAATATCATGGCCAATCAAAACATCACTACAAAGATCTTTCATAACTAAAAGTTCCACATTCTGATAAGTGAAGTTTTCAATTTTCAAATTAACTTTACAAAACCCTCTGTTTCAGTCACCATAGAGCAGTTTGCCATGGATATTTTTCCCAAATATGGTTCAACTTTCAATTTACATTTCGCCACATGTTTTTCGTTAAGAAAACTAAGAGAGCTTCCTGTATCGATTAATGCACTGAGCTGAATATTATTAACTAATGCCTTAATTATTGATTTCTGGAGACAGTGAGTAGATCACGAAATAGCTACCAGTGTGTTTGAATAAGCCACCACATTTGAAGAGTTTCTCCCAGGTCTAGATTTGCACACTCGCTGGTAATGTCCCTTTCCCCCACAGTTTCTGCAAGCAACATCTCTAGCTGGACAAAGGGTTCGTGAGTGTAAGTCATTTCCACAAAAGAAGCATTTTTGAGACCTTGAGGAGGAGGAGGAAGCCGCTGATGTTGCAACGGTTTCTTCTGAAAAATATTCTGTTTTCATAGCTGCAGATTGTACAGGGAATGAACTTCCCATATAAGAAGCTGCATGGACTTCAGCTGATTCAAGTGTTCTAGCTTGTTCAAAAGCTTGATCAAGAGTCATCGATGTATTTTCGAGGAGTCGTAGACGAATACGAGGAAATTTTAATCCTCGTATGAAAGCATCTCTAATATACTCTTTTCGGTACTCTTCAGCCTTCACATCAGTAAAGTCACAGTCTTTGCTCAATTGATTTAAAATTTGTAAATATTCACTGACCGTTTCTTCAGTTTGTTGATTTCGCGTTGACAAGCAATGTCTAGCGAATATAACGTTACGTTTCTTTATAAAAAGAGAATCAAGTATCGCAATAGCTTGAGCATAAGTTGTGCAATCATTAATGAACTGATAAACATTTGAGGTTACGTAATTACATAGCAAAGGAAGTTTATTTTCTTCTGTAATTGTTTTTATGCCTCCTAAAAAGTTTTCAAAAGTTTTTTTCCAATGGCGCCATTTTGTTTCCGAATTAGAACACGTAGGATCTATATCAAATCTTTTAGGTTTCAGCAATTGTTCCATTATCAAATTTAAAACAGAAACGATTCAAGAATATTTCTAAGTCATTAAAATTGTACTATAAATAAAGTAAACGGAGTTGAATGGACGGAACTTAGCTTTTAATGACTTAGAAGTGAGGTTACATGATTGTTGTTTACACAATGACTGTACAGGGTGTTGCCAATCTAGAAAACAAAATTAAGTGATGCCAGATTACATAAGAGTCATAATAATTTAAATAATAGAGTAATAAAATTAATTTGATGATATTCAAAGAAACAGTAGTTCTCTTTTTTCATTAACATACTAAAGTTCATTACACGTTGTGCATTTTGAGTGAGATTTCGATTGAATGTTTGTTATAACCCTTTTTATATCCCAATTTATTTATTTTATTCAAATTTGAGTAGAATTAAATTTTCTAAAGATATTTAAACCTAAACACAAACTAAAAATAACAAAATTTGAAAAATTTATCTATATATATAAAGGAGAAAAGCGTCTCATTCACTCACAGACTAATCACGATATCTCCGGAACTATTAAACCTACAGACTTGAAATTTGGTAGGTAGGTTCCCTTCATGGAGTAGACGTCAGCTAAGAACGGATTTTGCAAAGTTCGAACCCCAAGGGGCGTTACGGGGGTTTAAGGGGCGTTAAAGATAATTATTTCCTTTACTAAACTATTAGATGTACAGTCGTGAAAAACTTGGTACACAGATTTCTTTCATAAAGTAGAGATTCCCTACATAATGATTTTTACGAAAATCGATCTCCAAGGGGCGTTATACATAATTATTTCCATTTTTAACCTATTAGACGTACAGTCTTGAAATTTGGTAAGCGGATTCCTTTCATAGAGTACAGATCCCCTACAGAATAGGTTTTGTGAAAATCAACCCCAAGTGGCGTTGGGGAGAATTAAGGGGCGTTATATAGGCAATTAACTCCTTTTTTAAACTATTAGACGTGAAATCTTGAAATTGAGTAAGCAGGTTCCATTCACTGAGTAGAGATATGCCGTAAGATGGGTTTTGTGAATATCGTTTCCTAAGTGGCGTTGCGGGGGCTTAAGGGGCGTTATAGATAATTATTTTCATTTTTAAACTATTAGACGTACAGTCTTAAAATTTGGTAAGCGAATTCCTTTCATGGTGTAGAGATCCGCTACAAAATAGTTTTGGGGAAAATTGATCCCCAAGGGTCACTGAGGGGGATTTAGGGGCGTAATAGATACATATTTCCGCTTTTCAACTAATAGAAACATCTGCTTGAAAATTAGAAGGTATGTTCCGTTCATGGAATAAAGTTCCTTTTACAAATATTTTTGCGAAAACGGACCCCAAAGGAGTGGGGTTGCGAGAGATTAAGGCGTGTTATAGAAAAATTCCTGTTTTTGAATTTAACTCATTTACTTGAAATTTGTTGAGCATTTTTCTTTAGTTGAATAGAGTTCCACTAAGAATGGATTTTACGGAAATCAACTCCAGGGGGAAGCGGGGAGAGTTATTGGGCGTATTGGTAGACAAAATTCCCGTTTTCGAACTGCTAAGACTACAATAATAAAATTTGGTTTGCATGCTTCTTTTGTTGAATTGGAATCCGCTAAGAGTGCTCTGAACGAGGTATTGATGATAAAAATTCCGTTTTTGCTCTGTTAGATTTAGACTTGAAATTTAGCACGCATGTTTATTTTATGGAGTAGAGATCCACTGAAAGATGCTTTGGTGGAAATCCACTTGATTATTAGGTTAATTGAGCGAAAAATATCTTTCTCCTATTTTAGATATAAATAGAAATTAGATATTATAATTTATGTTCTTTTTATATCAAGGGGCGAGAGTGTAACAGCTATAAATATATTTTTCAATACAATCGAATTCTTAATGCTAGATATCAATAATTAATACATATGTAAACAGTTAACATATATACAACATCGTGAAATACCCAGTGAAGCGGGTGGGTAACGGCTAGTATATTTTATATATGAAATCTGACCCGTCCTCTAAATAGGACACTGGGATAAAGGGGATAAAATTTGCACTTACAGGTTTTAGTGTTCTCTTCAGTGATGAAAAGCTATTTCTCAGCACAAAGTTTTATTTTACTTCAATAATACTTTGTTTGCAAAATATTTCACTTTTCAGTTAAATTTCACTCTAATTTTGCTGGAAAGGTCCAAAGCAAGCTTGACAAAGCGTTTTGTCACATTTGCCACAGTATGTTTTTCATTTTCCTTTGCAGTCCTTTTTTTGACAACGACGCTGTTTTTCTTGCTATAGTAAAAAATGACCAACACTATTGTTGGGAAAATAGCCCTGTTTTGAATGGCTCTGGGGTGGACTGACGTCACGCCCCCACCCCTATGATGTAATGCCCTTTTTCGGGCACTCCGAACTTAGCAGGCAAAGAGTGAGGTCATTGCTCTACTGCCTTTCGGTGTAAATAAAGCATTTTTAATCTGACCTCCCTGGAACTCTTTTAAGAAACCAACAGCACCCAGCATCGGGTACATGCAGTCCACACACTTTTGAATTCGAACTTGAATATATGTTACACTCAACCATAACATTTTTGGCGTCCGCGACTGGACCGGGTGCTTTGGAGAAGAACTGAACTTTTAAATTTATTAGAATTTATCTGAATTAGAAATGGCTTTGAGTGATCTGAGAGCGAAGAGGAAAGGCCTTAGGCAAGCCTTCAGGCTTAATTTTAAAAAAAATTGAAAGTGAATTGAACCAAGAAATTGCGAATAGAAAGGAACTATCCGTATTACGAGCTCAAATAGCTGATAAGTTCCAGAGATTGGACAATTGCCAATTACTACTATTGGAGGAATTACTGAAAGAGGAGAACGGCAAGCAGTTATTTTCTGAAGATTTCGAAGAAGCTGAAACGTATCGAGACAGATATCTGGAAAACTGTTTTAAAATTGAGAATAGATTACAAGAAAACGCTGGGGTCAAGTGAAGCTGAAAAAGGAAATTCAAATTACCAAAGATAGAATTGAAAAAATTTAATGATGACCCAAAAGAATTCCTTGCCTTTTGGAGCCAGTTCAAGAAAATACATGATGACAGTTCAATTGCGGAGGAAGACAAGATGCAGTATTTACTACAATCTGTTGAACCTCACTCTAAAACTGAAAGATTGGTCCCTAGTTTTACGGCGACTGCGGCTAACTATTCGAAAGCCATAGAGCGGTTTGGACGCGACGATTTGCTAGTTCAAATTTATGTTAGAGACCTTCTATGACTTGTAATGAAAAATGCAGTAAAAGGACGGTCCAAGACAGACCTGACGTATCTGTATGATGAATTAGAAGGAAAACTACGTGCTTTAGAGAGCTTGGGAAGAACTCAAGAGAAGTATGGAGATTTCCTGATCCCGTTAGGTGAAAGCTGCCTTCCCGAAAAAACACTACTAGCCTGGGAATGAAGCCGAAACCATGAATCGACGCAGAACACTCGCTCATTAGAACATTTGATGAATTTTCTTCGCAAAGAGGTGCAAGGAGAGGAGATGGTGCAACTCACCCGAATTGGATTTGGACCTCAACATAATTTCCGAAAGAACAATGCTTCCGTTGAATATGCAATACAGAGTGAACTAGCTACCGCCTCGGCCTTGGTAAGCCTGGATTCAGGTAAGCGACCTCTTTGTATTTTTTGTGATAAGAAGCATCCGAGTGAGAAATGCTTTGCTGCGAAGAAAATGTCCTCAAATGATAAACAAAGAATATTGTTAAAAAAAAGGTGCATGTTTTACCTGTTTGAAAAAGGCTGGACATTTAAGTAAATTTTGTGATTTAAAAAATAATATAAATTGTACTCAATGTAATAATTCTCCTTTTGAAATAATGTGTTTTAAATTAGAAAAGGAAAATGTTAGATCCAAGAATTCCCTCTCTCATTGTGACAGAAGCGACGCGGTGTTTTTACAAACTCTGTGTGTTGTTGTAAATTTTGGTACATTTATAGATAATAATAATATTTTAAGAGTAAAGACTAAAATAACCGAAAGAGATGACGAGGAATCATTTCTGTATCCTATCTTATTACCAGGAAAATGTCTGTTAACTAGATTGTTAATAGATTTTATTCACAAAAAAATTCTCATGCTGGAATACAAATGATGCAAATATTAATGAGAGAACGGTTTTGGATTATTGGTGCAAGAAAAATTATTAAAAATGTTTTGTATAACTGTATCAGATGTCAACGTTTTAAAGATAAAGCTATGTCAATCAAACCAGCCCCCTTGCCTCTCGACCGAGTGGTGGATTGCGCTGCATTCGAGATAGTGGGAATTGATTTCGCTGGGCCCCTGTTTCTAAAATCCGGGAAAAGGTATGAATAGCATTGCTTACTTGTGCAAATTTTCGTGCTATCAATCTAGAATTGGTTAATTCATTAACTGCTGACAGTTTTCTGTTATCCCTTCGACGTTTTATAGCTAGACGCGGAAGGCCTCGCAGTATTTATAGTGATAACGGAACGAATTTCAGATGCGCTTCAAATGATCTTTCAAAATTAGATTGGGATAAAATTACGAGATAAACCATGAAAAATAAAATACTTTGGAAATTTATCCCACCCTTTGCGGCTTGGTGGGAAAGGCTGGTCCGCATTGTGAAAGAATTGTTACAACGTACATTAGGTAAATGTACGTTAACTTATGAAGAATTGAATACACACACACACACACAATATTATGTGACTGTGAATCGATCATTAATTGTAGACCTTTAACGTATGTATCAAAAGATCCTGGAGAATTGATTCCTCTCACACCCCTGCAATTTTTCTTGGAGAGAATCACTCTTACAGTGTTTCAGATATTGAAGAAGTAGGTAGTCAAAAATTATCGAAAAGAATAAAATATCGAAGAAAACTTTTTAATGATTTGAGACAACGGTTTAGAAGAGAGTATTTAAGTGAACTAATTCAAAAATCTAATGAAAAATCATCGCGTGAGCCTAAAGTGGGAGAAATAGTTTTGATCGGAGATGACAATAAAAAACGTTTGTTTTGGCCAATGGCGAAAATTATTGAGCTGATCACCGGTCGAGACGGTAAAATTCGCACTTTCAAACGTAAAATACAGCATGTTACAGTTCTGCGACCAGTGCAACGTGTATATCCTTTAGAGATACGCGCAAATGAAAATTGTGCAACGGAGGAAGTTGCAGGTGAGGGGGAATCAAATTCAAAAAATGGTGTAAATGTCACAATAGCACCTAATGATGTAATAAAGAAGTATACTTCATCTGGTAGGTGTGTAAAAACACCTGACTAGATTTATTTAATAATCATTGTTATGGGTTTGATACTCTCCCCGAATATCAAAAGGGAGGAGGATGTTGTGAAAATAGCCCTGCTTTGAATGGCTCTGGGGTGAAGTGACGTCACGCCCTCACCCCTATGATGCAATGCCCTTTTCGGGCACTCCGAACTTAGCAGGCAGAGAGTGAGGTCATTGCTCTACTGCCTTGCAGTGTAAATAAAGCATTTTTGTCGGACCTCTCTGGAACTCTTTTAAGAAACCAACAGCACCCAGCATCGGGTAGATGCAGTCCACACACTTTTGAATTCGAACTTGAATATGTGTTACACTCAACCGTAACACTATCCTTACGGATATCTTATTTTGCACCAGAAGGAGCAGTCAAGATCCTAGGTCTACCTTTTGTTCTTATCACAGTTTTTTCAGGTAAACGGTTGTTACAGCTCTTCGGAACTGCTTCAAATTTCGGACTTCATCTTTGTTGTGAGTTTTTTGAATTATCTAGGCGTTTACAACAGCCATATCCAGTGAAAGTATAAAAAGTGGTCAGTACCACTTTTTCCTATGAATTTTATTGGAATGAAGTCCAGCCAACCAGTCGTGGGGATCCACATCGTCCATATGTTTGTTGTAAGAATTTATCAAAGTTGGCATCTTCCCGTTAACTTTATCTTTGTGTCCTCATAGTCATCCTAAATTAGATAAAATTATTATTGAGTATGGCAAATAAATGTTTTACTTTGAAGGATCGATCCTGGACATGCTGATTTACAGTTCCATTGTCTACAAAGTGTAAATAAGATTTCAGTTTTGGAAACGGTTTCGTGGCATGGCATTTTTCACCAAGGTCTCAACATCTGACCAATAATTAAGTTCACAGGTGAATGATAACGTTAATGATAACCCGTTAGAAGCAAAATTCCTATAAAAACACGTATTTCGTTAGCAGTGGTCAAGAAGTCGCGTTCGTTTGTTACACCTGATGCATATCGCATAGTTTCTTTTGCATCGAGATCGTAAGCTTCACTGGGAGGGGGTAAAACTTCTCAAAAACCTCTGATGGGGTTTTATCTTTCAATGCAGTCTGCTTGAGATAGTCACTTGCAGTTGAGTCAGCCTGTGTTACCCATTTTGATAATGCGGTGATTTATTCTTTATCCATAATGACTGATGTCTTTTAGCTTTTTTTCTGTTCTTTATTGTCGAAACACTAGAGCTTGTGAGTGGTTCACGCTGGAAACTATCTCCACTTCTAACCTCCAAAGACTCAGGAACATCTTTTATAATAATCTCACTAGTATTTACTTCATTATCATCCCCTTCTTCGCCAGTTAGTTCACTGATATCTGGTAACACAGCAATAACTATTGGTAATGCATTAATTTCAATATCACTCTCCTCTGAATCCAAAATATTTAATAATTTTAATGTTTCCTCCCACTTCAGAATCTTTGCACTGACATAACCAAGCAGGAATGAAACACCAGGAGCGAAATTATTATTATTGTTTTTCATTTTTACTCTTCGTTATAAAGAGAGGAAGAACGCGTCAATTGCATGCGTATCGCCCGACTGTCCTATTTAGAGGACAGTTAAAAAACAGTTTGTAAAAACTTATATAAGAGCAATATCGCTCTAATTAACGACCAGGATTATAACGAAAGAGTAAACATCACATAAAAAAATGTCCAGCCAAATGTCCATATTAAATTGAAAAAGAATTATGCAACCGCAAAGAGATGATACAAACAGCGCCCATAAATGCGATGAATAAGCAAAATTTTCAGAGGAAGGGGGAGGAGGTGAGACACATAACTCACTCTGGAAGAAGCTAATACATATCCCTACATGTTGTTACTGTCAAAATATTCGCATCATATAAATATTGATTTCCACATGATATTTTTCAGCTGTCCTCTAAATAGGACAATGGGATAAAATGGGTTAGAGAACTACATCCTGGGGTAGGAAATACCGTATTTTCTGACCATGAACTACTACACCTTAAGTCTTGTTCAGTCTCTTGATCGCCACCTTAAGAATTTAAAAAAATTCCTGCAGATAATTTGCTGGGTCGTCATCATCTGAAGAATCATCGGCTAGTACATCAATGCTTTCAGACAGTAGGTTTTGTAATAAATCCAAAGCCTCTTGAAGACTGAGCTTTTTTATTCTAGACACTCTAAAAAAAGGAAAGCAACAATAATAATAGCACCTTGAAAATCTCCTATATTATAGTTAAATCTCAGCTACAAATAAGGAAATTAAAAGGTTGCTAAATTTTGAATAAATTATAGATATTTCATTTAATTGTGTGGTAAAAAATAAACTCAGACTCAAAGTTCACAATTTTTTAAAAACATTAAAATAAAGAATAAAAAAGCAAAATAAATCAGCAAAAAGAAATGCTAAAAAGCATAAGTCTATTGCACTATAGTGATGACTCTACAACGTAACAATAATCCACACCGAGGAAAATAAACTAAGTTGTTGCTCTAACATCCAGTGTGTTGTTGATACTTATAATTACCTCAAAGTTATTCAACTGTAAAATTAATTACATACATTGTTTACTTAAAGTAAATAGTGAAATCATTTTCTAAGATCTTAACCAGCATACAAAAATAAATAAATAAGACATAAGGTGGCAAGCACTCTACGATATTTAAATTCCAAAAATATATTTCAAACTCCAAATCGCGCCCGCACGACGAAATAGACGTAAACGAGTGAAAGCTTTAATACACGCACAGGTGCAGGAAGTTTATTAGTGGCTATGCAATCGCATTTGTTTTTATGTTACTTAGGCTTCTAGCAACCGGTACTGTGTGAAGTCAATGATGCTCACACACACACAAAATTATTTGCAAACAAAGAGACTAAATATCCATCAATGTGCTAAAAAATACGCGTTTTACAGACCGTATTAGAAGCAAAACGAGAGGAATTCATGAGTGACGCTTTAATATATGCTAAAAGTTTATGTGAAGAGCTTGAAATTTCTTTTGAACATATCCAAGAAGAATCAGGAGGAAGCATATATTTGGCTACGGAAGTAAAGATGTTCAGTTATCGTACGAAGATGACTTGACGAGAAGAATGTTTTATTCAATAGACAGGGTAACTGCTGAAATTCGAGAAAGATTCCAACAGTTGCAGAATCTAGTGCAAAAATATGCTTTTTTAAGGCCTGAAGTAATATTGAGCATGGGCGAACTTAGATCAAGCTCCTCAAGACATTAATAAAGAATTCCTACTTGGGCGCGTACGTCTACAAGCTTTTGTAGCTGTAACAGATCCAGGCTGTAAAAAAGAACTCATTAGGTCCGGCTCTCTGGGTGTATTAAAGTATATTATTGAGTCCAAACTTGAAGATGGCTTATCAAACATTGTCATAATGTCGATAATTTTTTTAACACCTGCCATCAGTAATTCTGGCAATTGAACATGCCATACATATTGATATTGACAATTGTATAAAAGATTTTGCTGAGAAAAAAAACAGACACAAAATGTGCATTTTTAATCAATAAATAGTTTAAAGCTGCTTTTTTTCTACTTTTACTAATTTTCTTGACTAATAATTAAAATAGAGAGGCGAAAAATTTCCGGTCGGCCCCAGGCGGCGAAAGCCCACGCTACGCCCCTGGGTTATTCTATGTAATTTGAAAGTGAGTGGTACTTATAAGTATCGTCGGTAGATACAGAGTTAAGAAGTGTCTGTTTGACTATTTTTCCACGATAGTAGTTTTATCAATAAAATGGACTTTCCCGCTTTAGAAATAAGATTACAGTTTACCCTGATTTCCAACAAACTTTGCTAAAATATTTAATATAGATAAAACTATCTTCAGCCAATCAAATATTTAATTGTATATACAAATAAAGATGAATCTTTTCTTCATGAAGAATGATAAAGAAATAGATATGGAAAAAGAAACTGTTAAAGGGTAACAATATTTAGTTGGTATAATATACAAAGGCAAAAGTCTGAAGAGCCGCAATCTTCTATGTAAAGAGCCAAGGCCTGCTGACCCCAGGCATTGATCTAGACACGAATGATGGACATGACATAATGCATTTTTGCCCCTGTTGCCATTTGGCATACATTTGGAAATTCCCAATTGTTCGGAGAATATGTCCGGGAATAAAAATCCGGTGGTTAAAATTTTTCTGATCATGATCTTATTGATGCTGAATAGAGAACGAGACAAGGTCTCCCTCATGGGCGAGGCCCTGGACCCTGGGTCTATGCCTTAAGACGTTCTTGCCCCTATTTCGACTTTTTCTTGTGTAGTGAAAGCTACAAATTTTTTTTAAAAAAATTCAAATTTTCAATTACACTCAGGAACATTGAAAATAGCGACCCAAGAAGGAAGCTAAGTACAATCGCGAAACTTTGCAAATAAGTACAGCGTAATGTGATATGCAAATGATTCAAGTTTTGTGCCAATACGCATGCTCATACACGCCGAGGTGGCGCTACAATCAAGAAGAAGGTGCTATATAAGCCAGCGCAAATTCAAAGATTCGTAAACGTGACGATTGCCGATTGTAGGAAGACATTGGTAAACGAAACATGCCAGGAAAACGTGCTAGAAGACATTTCTCACAGCTAAGAGAGATTGAGAGAGGCCTGATCATCGGGATGAAAACTGCAGGCTGGTCGACGCGCCGTGTAGCTGGCCAAGTGGATCGTTCGGAGTGTGCCGTTAGAAATTGTTGGGAGCAGTGGACACTAGAAGGTACCCACGCGCGGATAACCGGGTCTGGAGCAACCAGGAAGACCACGAGGAGAGAGGATCGAAGGATCATGCGGAAAGCACTTGTGGACCCCACAGTGACTCGTTCAACGATACGAGATGACGTAGGCGTAGAAATTGTTCTACAAACAATTTTCAGACACCTTGCAGAAGCAAATCTTAAATCCAAGCGCCCTTTCCGTGCACTCCCTTTAACACCTGAACATCGGCAACTGCGTCTACAGTGATGCCAAGCCAGATCAATGTGGAATGTCACAGATTGGCAAAAGGTTGTGTTTAGTGATGAATTCCGGTTTGTTTTGGGGACCGATGATAACCGTGAACGGGTGTGGAGGTGCCCTGGTGAGCAGTACAATTCCCTTCACACTGTTCTACGTCACACTACCCGAACAGCTGGTGTAATGGTCTAGGGGGCCATAGCCTATGATAGCCGATCCACTTTAATTGTGATGCGTGGAACCTTAAAGGGCCAACGTTACGTTGATGATATTCTTCAACCCCATGTAGGACCTTTCCTAAATGGTCTCCCAGGGGCAATTTTCCAGCAACAGCATTGTCCGCATACAGCAAGAGTTGCTCAAGACTTCCTACGTCATTTTCAGACTTTTCCATGGCCGCCCTGCTCCCCCGATTTGTCCCCTGTAGAGCACGTGTGGGATCATCTAAAACGGCAGATGCCATCGTGTCACTCTGTACAGGATTTAGAGTTGGCTGTTCGAGATTTGTGGGCCCATCTGCCTCAGGACAACATAAGGTGTCTAATAAACTCATTGCCGGACCGTGTGGCGGCATATATTGCAGCTGGAGGTGGTCCAACGCGCTATTGAAGTTGCCCAGTATTTGTGTCGTTGCACACCCTGTATTCATTTAATTGTCTTGTTTTTGAGATCAAGTGAATCTCTCATCTGTGTCATTATGTGTATTAAATTTCATTTCAATCCGATGCTTTCTTCTTGGGTCGCTATTTTCAATGTTCCTGAGTGTATTTCAAGCTATTAAATTAAAACTTTAAAACTTAATATGCTTTTGAACTTTATATGCAAAAAATATTATGCTTTATAATGGGGAAATGTCGCTACCACAGCCTACTAGTAGAAAGCGGAAAATTTTTGCTATCACTATGAAACATTAAATTAGTGACAAGAAAATTGAAAACTCATGTTAATATGATTTCAGACAAAACTTATATTTCAATCAACAGATAAAAAGAACGTTTGGATTGAATGTTCGCGAAATCCAATCAATAGTTTGTTTTTCTGTGAAAATCAAACAAAATTTCATTTATTTTATTTATAGCAAACCAGGTTAAAAATATATGAGTGTGCCCGTTTAAATCCGTTGTCACCCCAATGATTTATGAACAAGAGCCCCCCTCCCACACACAATTGCTTACAGCGCCACCTCGTGGATAATTTAAGTTACTCTCTTATTTGAAAAACAATACGAGATACATGAGAAAAAGTCTATTACAATGTTGTTCAGCATCATCGATTTATTTCAAAAAACATCTTGTGCACAAAAATAATACAAATGAATAGCACAAAGCTCACATGTGTTTTACTTGCGTTGAGCAAAACTATTCTTTCCGGAATTGAGGCTCATCTACCTGCCATGCTCAAAATGTGTTCTTAAGCAATAATACACATCTAGAACTGGATTTGCATTTCCCGCTGCTCTTTCTTCAACATGACACGTGGCACAAGTAAACTGTTATACGGTTTCAAAGTTGCTGTATTGATGGAGGGGTTGCATACACACTGTTTTAACACAGAAAAGACACATCCTCACAGAAAAAAGTCGAATGGATTCAGATAAGGGACCATGCATGCCATTCAACGCAACCACCATACCCGATGACTTCTTGCTGGAATGTGTCTCGAATGTACTGTGTGACATGTATGTATGTGTTCATTATAACGGAGTATTGTTCCTTAAATATAAGATAAAAATGCAATATTGAATTATCTAGAGCCACTTGTGATGTACCTCCCCTTGAAAATACATCCCTCGAAGTATCAGCGTGAGCTAGAGGTGTAGGGTTATCGTAAGAACTAGAATCAAACATTATCTTAATATGACTTTATTAAGATATTGAACTTAAACTTTTTTTTGAACAAATATAATATAAATACTTAATGAGAGAATCTACGATGAGAGACGTCATACGCAACACACAATATAATTCAGACCACTCTCAATACTCGCGCGAACCGCCTAATCTTCAAATATAATAATAAGTAATCAATTTTACCTTATATTATTCTGTAATAAACTTGTCTTTATCTACAATGGTAGGTAGATTTACGTTTAACTTCTAACCGATCACCAATATGATTATCCACGACACGTAGAACTTGAATCTTGAATGACGAACTTCTATAATCATTCACTACCACAACGCACGTTAATCGTCTAACATTCCTTTACATTACCATTACATTGCAATCTCGCTTACTCTAAGATCCTATATTTATCCTATATTATTTGCATCTCCACTTCTCGTTTCTTGGATTTGTTTGGAAAAGAGTTGCCAATAATTCTGGCTCAAAGAACCCAAAGGACTTGTTAAAGAAAAGACGCGTAAGACGTTACCACTCCCTCCAAGAAACAAAACGTGATTTATTCGAGGGTCTTAATGGCCCTTAAGAAATTATGTGCCTAAATTTTATTCTAACCGTTAATTTCTAATGCTTCACTTAAATTTTAATTTTTACTATTCATCTTAAGTTTAATTTTTAATATTTCTCTTTAATTTGAATTTCCACAGCTTCAATAAATTTTATATAATTAAATAGGCCAACATTCAAAGTCATGCATTTTAATCACGGTAGATTCTCACATGTACAGAATAAATAGACGTGTCCCATCTGGGTAACAGAGCCGGGGAAAAACCATATATGACTTAAATGGTAGAAAAAACGAGGCCCACACGTCTCTTAACTAACTTAATTCTACCTAAATGTTTACTTAAAAATTCTAACAAAATTTTTCTTCTTTACATCTTCTCTTATAAGCACCGTTCTTTGTATAGGTTAATTTCTTATAGACCTCAGGGTCTGTTACCCTGAAACAAAAATTTCTTAAGTACTTTGAAAAATTTTTTTTACATATAATGATTACATTTCACAATTTTTATACAGTACATATCACTTTTAAATTGTAACTAATTTCTATACATATTTTTCATCTGGTTCTTTCAAAAACTTCCCCTCAAATCGCGCAGCTCTGGTTAAACGTTATGTTAGTATGCTATCTACGCCGCGCCTCCCCAAACCAGATGTTTCTTAATATGAAACAATACAACAACACACATATATATACACTATACAATTACAAACATTTTTCAATAAACAAAACAAACAACCAAAGGAATTGTCGCATCCCAGCGAAGTCATAAAAAAAGTAAACAAATGCATTTTTACAATTGTTTTCTCCAGATATACAAAAATTTTACAACACACAAAAAGCTTTTTTTTTTTCTAGAAAAACACTCATTGTAGTGTCCACTTTTGCTTGGCTTCTAAAATTTTAATTATCCGACCGTGACTTGGCTTTTTATTGCAAAAATTCTTCCAACCACTTGTTCGAAAGAATATAATAAGAAACGATACACAACCTAGTTCTTATGACTTGTAGTTGGCGTTTCCTACCAAGACCTCCAGTGACAAGGATTTCTTTGTACACGTTCCTCTCCTTTTCTGGTCTTGCCGTTGTTGATCACCTCCTCGTCAGGCATTCTTGTTACTTGATCTTGTTCGCTCCTCGATGTATGGACTATCGTTCCTTTCTCTGCCTTTTCTGGATCGCACTGGTCCTCCTTGTTGTGTCTTCCTCTCTATGGTCTGTCTGGACTCTTCTCTTTTTCCAATTCGTGGTCTAAGGTTGTAGCCGCTTGTGGTGGGCGTCACTGTCTCTTCCCTTTGACTTTTCTTTCTAAATTTTTGTCAAACTATAATTAGTTCTGTAATTAGACGACAAAAGCCCTTTTATTCACTCTATGCTCTGATCCTTTCTGAACCTTCCTTTCTGGTCCTCCCGACCTATATTCATGTGATCTTTTATAGGCTAATCTCTCATTCATTTTTACTCTTTTTTTAATCATTCTATCTTTCTCAGACCAAGAATAAGGTATTGATCTGAAAAGTGGTCCGCGCTTATTGGTCTTATTTGTGTGTTTCTCTACCTGATTATTTCTAAAACTTAGCCCTTTTTCCTCCAAATCACGCTTTACTTCTGACCCTTTCTTTTTACCATCTCGCGAGTCATTTGATCTCCGTTGTATTCTGTCAAAACCACTTGATTCATCGCGCAAACTACCGTTATCCGAATTACCAGTTCCTATCTCCGTCTCGTCACATTTCCTATGACGATATATTCGAACCTGATCTACATTAATCGTTAACCTTTTTCCGTCTTTCCATATCACTACGTTGTTATTCTTAACATCTAATACTCTATACGGACCTTCAAATTTTGGTTTAAACTTAGCTACTACTTTTCTTGTTGCTGAACTTAGAGGATGTGTTGCTACCCAAACCCAATCATTCACCTTAATTTGCACATCACGCCTACGTCTATTATAATATTTCTTCCATTTGTCATGTTTAGTTTCTGTGTTTCGTCTAGCCTCCTCAAACAATCTCTCAAAATCTCCTACTGCAAATTCCGTTCCGTCTGATACCATCACTATATTCTGAAAAGGCGTAATTAACTTTCTACCTAAGAATAATTCCGCAGGGGTTTTTCCCGTTGTTTCGTTTACAGCCGTACGAATAGCATAAGCAAACTCACGTACGAATTGGTCCCATGTGTCATGTTGTTCATTGACATAATTTGCACCAGATCGCTATTTACGCATTCTGTTCTATTTGCTTGAGGTCTATAAATAACAGTCTTCACATGCATTATGCCTAATATATATATCTCACTTAGATTCTCAAAAATATCGGAAATATAAATTGGGGACCGTTATCACACTAATTAATTTTATTGGAGCTCCAAAACGCGATATATAATTATCAAAAAAATTATCTGCTATAACTCGAGCAGAGGCTTTTTTAAGGGGTATGATTTCAGCCCACTTGCTGAAATGATCCGTAATTACTAATACATATCGGTTGCGTCTTACTCTCGACACGGGATACGGACCTAACAAATTTAACGTAACTATTTCATTTGGATAATTTGATATAATTGGTATTAACCGATCAGCTGGTAACGCGTTTTTATAATTATTAATTTGGCACTTATGGCATGTAGAGACATACTGATCAATAAATTTTCTCATATACGGGAAATAACAAACATCCCTTATTTTATAATAAGTTTTAAAACGTCCGAAATGACTTGCTAATGACTTGTCATGAAATTCTCTCATAATTTCATTCCTTAAAGATTTTGGAATGTATACTCGCATTTCTCTCTCTCTCCTAATGACGTTGCATATTTCGCATAAAATAACAAGCCTTCTACTAGCCTAAAATTGTGAGACCAATTCTTACATATTGCCGCATTAACCGAGCTATCTTCTGGGTTTTCTAGATATCTATAGATATGGCCTAACTCTGGGTCTGTTTTTTGTTCTTCTATTAACTGATCTCGTGACGAAAGTACCAAATCTCTGATTATTGCACAATGAACTTTCTCTCCTATTATACTTTCAATTGGGCTTCTCGACGAAACGTCAGCTATTGTATTCTGAGTTCCAGGCTTATGCTCCCATTCTATATTAAATTCTGCTAATTTTAATGCCCATCTGATCATTCTATTTGACAAACTTTTACCAGTCGTTAAATGTGTTAACGCAGCGTGATCTGTAATAACTTTAATTGGCAAAGAACCTAAATATGTTCTGAATTTATTCAGAGCCCAAACCACTGCTAAACATTCTCTCTCTGTCACCGTGTAATTCCTCTCCGCAGCACTAAGCGTACGAGAAGCAAATACTACTGGTCTCTGCTCTTGGTTTAGAACCGCTCCTACCCCTATTGAGCTTGCATCCGTAAATAATTCAAAAGGTTTTTTGAAATCTGGGAATTTCAAAACTGGCGCTTTTGTTATAGCCGCCTTGACCGCGTCGAATGCTTTCTGCGCCTCAATCGACCAAATAAATCTCTTTAATTTTCTCTTAAGATTATAAAGCGCTCGCAAATATCGGCATAATTTTTAATAAATTTTGCGTACCATTGGGACATTCCTAAACATTTCGACACCTCCTTGGAGTTATGCGGAGGTTTCATTTCAACTATAGCTTGAACTTTTGTTTCATCAGTTTTAATTCCCTCCTTATTAATAATTAAACCCAAATATTTTAACTCTTCACAACCAAATTTACACTTATCTTTATTTAACGTTAACCCCGCCTCATGTAATAATCGAAAAACCTCTTTCAAATGTTTAACATGTTGAGTGAATGATGGAGATGATATAACATCGTCCATGTAAACACTCACAAGCTTGCCTATCACGGGTTTGAGAACTATATCTATTGCTTTCTGAAAATTAGGAGCCGCCCCTGACATGCCAAAGGGCATTTTGCGAAAGGCGTAGGTACCATTTTTCGTGACAAACGCGGTTTTAACTATATCACTAGGATTCACAGCCATCTGAAAATATCCCGACCGAAGATCCAGGGCAGACATTATGCCTGTGTGGGGTATGTTCATTATTAAATCGTCTATTAATGGTAAAGGATACCTAGGGTATTTCGTGATTGCATTTAGTTTCCGATAATCAACAGCAAATCTATATGCTTCCGGATTATCCGGTGGTAACCCATTATTCTTTCTACATAACACCAGTGGTGACGCGTACGGGGACTGAATGGGAATTATAGTTCCCTCTTTCAACATTTTGTCAACGTGATAATCGAGAATCTCTTGTTTAAGCCTATCATATCTGTACGGACGAGAAACAACTGGTGGATTATCTCCCGTGTCAATCTCATGATATAAAACATGCGTAAGCCCTGGTTTATCTGAAAACAATCCTTGAAAACTATTACACAAATCTTGTAACTCCCGTTTCTGTTTTTCTTCTAGTTTTGTCTTAGAAAGATCTATTTCTACTTTATCTATTTCAACCGTTTTAACCACTTTATTAATCTGCGAATCTGGAATCGCCAAAGATTTTCGATCAAAGTCCAAAATGATCTTTGATCCACCTATGAAGTCTATCCCGAGAATACATGGGTATTCTAAATCTGCTAACACATGGAACAACCAAGGCATTTCGAAATCCCGTATTCGAATATTTAATTCCACAACTCCCATATTTCGACATTTAGCTCCTTGCGCTGTGATCACCTGAGTACTCGATTTCTTTACTTGTTTATAAAAAAAATTTTTCGGTATGTCTCTTCCGATATTAATGACTTCTCCGCTCCAGTGTCGCATAACGCTTTCGTAAAAGTTTCGTCTAATAAAATAGGAACATACGGAAGTTCTACCGGAGACATACATATTGCTGAAAGTTTAATCGGTGACTGATTTATCGACTGCGTCTGATCACCTTTAATATCATTCACTTTCAAAACATTTAAACGTCCCATTTGTTTTCTACTGCCTTGACTAAAATTTTCACTCGAACCCCTATTTCTTTGGTCCCCTCTACTAAAATTGTCATTTTGACCTCGATTTCTAAATTGATACCCCTATCGTTAAATCTGCGATCATCATTTTGAAACCTATTCCTGCTCTCGAACCATTAATTTCCTTGACGGTTGTTCTGATGGCTACCCCTATAATCATTTCTACCATTATTTGGTCTATGTACCACTTCAGAATTTCTCCAATTTCCTTGATTATTACCAACATTAGACATCCTACGCTCATTCCAACCTCGTCCTTCCACGTTATTACTATTTCTCGAACCCAATGTTGCCTTGCACGAATATCTTTCCTCAAATTTAGCTACTTCTAATAATTGGATCGCGGTTTGTGGGTTACGCACCTCCACATAGTCTTGCACTTGCGGCTCAGGTCTACCGAAAATATGATCTACAAGGGCTTTCTCAGACATCCCCAGTTCTAACTTCTTATTTAACTTCAGCAAATCGTAAACAAAATCTGTCGGCTCCTGGTTCTGTCTTTGCTGAGACGCGTAAAAACGGGTCTCCAATTTCTTTTTATTTTGGATGGCAGGGAATGCTTTCGACAATGCTGCTTTTAGCTGTGCGAAGTCCGTGGTGGTATTTTGCACTAACGTCAATCCGAATATTTGGTACCAATCCAGGGCTCTACCCAGAAGATGACCTTTTAAATAAGCACACGATAAGTCACTGGGTATTTCAAGTAATTTAATTTGGCTATCTATACCCTCTAAAAATTTGGTGACGTTCTCCGACCCAGAAAAATATACTTCTGGCCAAACATTAAATCCTCTCGCGTTTCTCATCTCTGGGTCATATAGATTAAACCTAGTTGGGCGCCATTGAGATGTACCTCCCCTTGGAAGTACATCCCTTGAAGTATCAGCGTGAGCTAGAGGTGTAGGGTTATCGTAAGAACTAGAATCAAACATTATCTTAATATGACTTTATTAAGATATTGAACTTAAACTTTTTGAACAATTATAATATAAATACTTAATGAGAGAATCTACGATGAGACGCCATACGCAACACACAATATAATTCAGACCACTCTCAATACTCGCGCGAACCGCCTAATCTTCAAATATAATAATAAGTAATCAATTCTACCTTATATTATTCTGTAATAAACTTGCCTTTATCTACAATGGTAGGTAGATTTACGTTTAACTTCTAACCGATCACCAATATGATTATCCACGACACGTAGAACTTGAATCTTGAACGACGAACTTCTATAATCATCCACAACCACAACGCACGTTAATTGTCTAACATTCCTTTACATTACCATTACATTGCCATCTCGCTTACTCTAAGATCCTATATTTATCCTATATTATTTGCATCTCTTCACTTCTCGTTTCTTGGATTTGGTTGGAAAAGAGTTGCCAATAATTCTGGCTCAAAGAACCCAAAGGACTTGTTAAAGAAAAGACGCGTAAGACGTCACACACTAACTAGAACAGACTGACAGAAAGCGTAAAACGTCTCTTTCGGGATGGGGAACATAAATTTGAGTATTCACTTCGAAAGCATAAATGTCATTGTTCGTAGGTTTAAGTCTCTCCGCTCTTTTTTCTTCTTCGATCGCTATATTCTGGGAAGTTGTCTTTCGGCTAGCTAAGTAAAAAGGAAAAATGTTTCAATTTAAAAAATACCTTCCACTTGTACATTATTCTTAAAATTATGAATATAAATGTTGCTAATTTATTTCAACTGATTGTAGCTATTTAACTTATCAATTTTGCATCGCTGTTGTTCTAAATGAGAAGTACAAGAAAATATATATATATATTTATTTTAATCACGCAAAAAATTCAAAAAACATTTTTTTTTCCTTAAAAAAAAAGATAGCAATTATTTTAATTTATACCTATTTTCAAGCGAAACAAAGATCATGTTCAAGGTGCAGAATGTTTCAGACCCATTGGAAATAGGAAAGAAATGGCGTTGGAAAGGGAGATGTACTAGCATGTCTTCTCTTTAATCTAGCATTAGAAAAAGTGGTAAGAGATTCAATATCAATACCAGAGGAAATATCTTTAATAAATCAATACAGTTGTTGGCTTTTGCTGATGGTATTGATATCATTGCGTGAACACCCACCGCACTAAGACAAGCCTTTTTATCAGAGGCGGATTAAGCTAGTTGGAGGCCCATGTGCTCAAAAGTCGAAACACTAAATTAAAAGATTCGCTGACCTCTTAAATTCTCAAAATAAAATGTACTGCTATCAATAAAACAAACTCACAAAGGCTCAAGAAAAACTTTAACTGTATTCAAAAAAATTAAAAACCTTACAAAAGAGATTACAATTTTGCAATATAACCTTACATCTTATTTGTTTATTTATTGGCAAATTCATCAATTATTTTTGCCGTTCATACTTTGTCCAAAATATCTTGTTCTATATATATATAGTTTAGCCATGTGTTCAATTTGTCTCCTCCCATAATACTTCAAACATTTGTTTTAACGCGCTTTAAAACTGAAAAAGATCTCTCGCCTGATGCATTTGATATCAGTATCGTTAAAAATATTTTCAGAAGTATCTCTACATTAGAGAGGAAACTCGAAGCCATTTCTCTTGCAACTCGATAAATTTTTAGTGGGGTTTGATTGTACATTTTTGTTTTCTTTTGAAATAGCAAAAACTGATCCAATTCATCGTCAAAATTAAAATATTCAATATCATTTTTGTAAATATCCTTTAATTTTCATGTAGCTTTTTCTTCTTAATTTCAGATAATAATCTATCTCTCGTCAAAAAAAATAAATTTAAGTGTTCTATAACAGTTTCATATATCTCAAAAATTCGGGATAGTTCTTTTGTCCTATCGCATATGACATAAAATGAATTAATGATGAAATTTCCTCTTCGTTCAGAAGTTCACAACCGACTTCTTTACTTTCACTGAAAATAATTTTTCACTTTTGCTGCCTGCAAGCTTGCGCAGCTTCCTCTTCAAACGAGAGCCCTGATAGATCAATTGCTTTTTATTCCTTTTTTGCAAGTTCATTTCTGAAATTCTGGACATAATTTTCCAGAGATTTTAGTAGACTATATACTTTTTAATAATTCACATTCAACTAATTACAATCAGGGACATTCAACTAATTACATCATGACCTGGGCCCAGAGAAATCAGATTTTTTGAGACCATGGGCACTTACGCAAAAATAGGCCCTACCTGAGATACATAAGTGAGTACATAGCATGCAATGTCAAATACTCAGTCAAACGGTAATTCAAAAACCTAGTCACAACCGACTCGAGCGATGGCCGCATTCCGACTAAATCAGTTGAAGGACTGTTTATGGTATTAGGCACAGGCCTAGACATGGACAAAATGATCATCATATACTAATACCAGAGTGGCGCACACAAGAATTTTCAAGGGGGTCCGGGGTCGAAAGTTCACCATTCTTGTATCATGTTTCTTTTGATTTTGTCGATTTTCGGGAACAAAACACAGTAAAAAATAATTATTTAATAAATAATTAGCATTAATTAATAAAATTAATCATTAATAACAAATACTTAATTAAATTTTACGTACTATGTACTTAGAATTATAATCAATCGAAAAAATCCAAGGGGTTTGGGGGGGGTCCGGACCCCCAGGACACCCCCTTGTGTGCGCCACTAATATACATATATATATATTATTAAGAGATATTTTTATTCCTCTAAAATATATGTATAAATGAATCTAATTATCTGAAATTCATAATACATTTTATAATTATGGAATTAAAAAAGGAAATTAAAGTAATAAAATCCGTTTTACAATGTTCGTGTCAACATTGATTATTTATTAGTGATTATATGAAATATGTATATTCATTCACATTTTAATAAAAATGTGTGTTTCTGAATAAATTTAAAAAATAATACCTCAGGTGCTGTACGTGCCGGCTTGCGATAAATTTTATGCAACATGTGGCCAGTGGTGCACAAAAGGGGTATATCCTAGGGGTCCAAACCCCCTCCCCCCAAAGCTCTTGATTTTTTTATTGATTATAATACACTGCTGGACAATTGCTAAGGAAGGATCACAAATTGCTATGTAGCATAACATTAAGCGAGACATGAGGCCTAGTAGGATAAAATATAGTTGCCACACTGTTCAGACATTAGAATAAAAAATATTTATTGTTCTGGAAAGTACAAAAGCTGTGAAACATCTGAAAGAAAAAAAAATGTTCATTTGATCTGCGTACGGAGAAATGGAACAATGCATCTAAAATTCAGCAGGCACCTTAAAGAAAGGTATCAGTACGGAATATGTCCAACGTGGAGTGTGATGCAACATTCCACACGTCGTACTATACTTTGCACAACATTATCCAGCAGCTGTTCAGGCAATTTATCCCATTCATCTGTGAGTGCACAGATGAGGGTGTTCTTGTTTGTCGGAGGATAGTTTCGACCAGCAACTTGCCTCCCCAAAGCATCCCACACATTTTCAATGGGGTTTAGATCTGGAGAACGCGCTGGCCATACGAGACGTTGAATACCCTCGCTGTCTAGACAATCCTGAACAGCGAGTGTTCGATGACATGTTGCGTTGTAGTCCATAAAAACAAATTTATCACCGCCAGCACCACGGAAAAGACGAACATGAGGAAGTAGAACTTCATCAATGTATCGTTGGTCCGTCATAGTCCCATTCGCAACCACATGTAGGCGCGTGCGGCCATTGATCATGATGCCAGCCCACACCATGATACTGCATGTCGGATATCGGTCCTTTTCCTGGATATTTTCTGGACGATAAGCAGTACCACTCTCGCGCCAGATCAGTTGGCGTCTACAATCCGATGACAGACTGAACTTACTCTCATCTGAGAATAGTACGCATGCCCAGTCCTGTTCAGTCCAATTGTGATGCTCACGACACCATTGCAAACGGGCAGTACGGTGCTGTCTGGTCAATGGGACACACACAACAGGTCTGCGTGCGTATAGTCCTCCTCCCCTCAAACGTCTGGCAACAGTTTTTCGGGAGATCTGCTTTCCTGAGGCAGCAAGAAACTGATTTGCCACCTGCTGAGCTGTGGTGCGCCTATTCCTTTTTGCTGATAGGACGATATACCTGTCTTCTGCAGGCGTCGTACTTCTAACACGACCTCCTCCGTGCCGTCTACTACACATTCCAGTAGTTTTAAATGACTTCCACAGCCGTGAAACAACGCTGTGAGCGATGTCGAACTCCCTGGCAACATCTGTTATTTTTCGCCTTTCTTCGATCTTTCCAATAATTCGGCCGCGCATAAAATCATCTATGTGATGTCGGGAAGACATGCCAAAAATTTTAAGTTCGTCTATTAAATCTTTCCTGTAAAACTTTGACTTGAAACAACAACTGTCCACACGCGTCAAAACCTTTAAAGCTCTTATGAACGCTATCACGTGTTGAACAGACGAGAAAAAAAAATTTGCATACTCATACTTCTTACTAATATCCCGCACTTATTCTAATTTTCCACATTTTGCTTCCTTTCATTTTGTGGTTGCTATGGATAATAGTGTTATCCGTCCTTAGCAATTGTCCAGCAGTGTACTATGTATATAGTACTTAAAATTTAATTAAGTTTTTGTTATTAATAATTATTTTTATTAATTAATGTTAATTATTCATTCAATAATTAATTTTTTACTGTTTTTTGTTCCCGAAAAGACAAAATCAGGAGAATAGGTTGGGCAGAGCATTGGAGCATGATACGAGAATGGTGGACTTTTGACCTTGAAAAATTTCTGTGTGCGCTACTGGTTGTTATGACGGCCGCGAACTGGTCTGACAAACTGGAGCACACAGCTGCTGATTTGAAGTTGAGGGGAAGAAGAGAAAAAAAGAGCCACACAAAGAACATGCATCGTCTAACTCTCTCCTCTGTCTGAAAATGAGCCTTTATGAGTGAATAACTCTATTTCAATGCACAATACAGAAAAATTAGAAATTCAACTTTGATGTTCTGAATTGTAAACGTTGACGTTAAAAGGAAGTATAAAACACATTGTGATATCTGAAGTAGTATTTGTTGAAATTACAAATTTTGCATTAAAATATAGAAATATATTTTTCAATGAGGTGGTTTTTTCGTAATAATACAAATGATAATGCTGCTTTCTGTTCAAAACTAAGAAAATGTGTTGCATTCGCTTCCCATATCAGCACTGGCGTAGCTAGCTCTGAGAGGGCCCTATATCAAAATTCCTTCGGGACCCTTTTTTACATATGAGAGCCCTGTTTGTGGGATTGTAATTACACATGTTGGGGGGCCCCGTATCATTGATATGGCAGTATCTACGCTCCTGCATATTAGTATCCTGCACAAAACGAAATTAAACAGTTGATTAGACGTATGGCTGTTTTTATACTGCTATATTTTAGACAAGTTATTGCATGTGAGGACGAGATTCCGTTCCTTTTTAAACCTGCATGGACGGCCGCACCCGTCAGTGCCGATTTAAGCTAATTTCGGGCCCTGGGTTCAGAAGGTCTTCAGGCCCCTTTGGTACTGGCAGATTAAAATTTATAACCAGAAAATATGCTTAAGTTCAGCTTTTACGGGCCCCTAGGCATCCGCGCCTAATGGATAAACCGGCATTGGCACCCGCTATGGACCCGATTTCCACCGTACGACGCCTATCATTACTTGTCTTTTGTGTGTGTGTATATACCTATCTAAAAAAATTTTATTCTTTAATTTTTAATCTGTTCTCTAATTTTTTTATCACATAAAATCATTTCTAACTTTTTTAACTCCCATTATAATGGAAATGGGTTATCAATATTTTACATTATAAAATATTTTTCGAAGACACCCTAACATTGTCCACACGGCCCAAAAAAATTTTAATTTTCTGCGGAACCCCTCAGCAGTCCGTAGGAAACACTTTGGGAACATATGCTCCACATCAGTGCAGTGCCGACTTAAGCTCATTTCGGGCCCTAGGCGCAGAAAATCCGCGTTCCCTCCTAGCACTGTAGTATCCAAGCAAGGACTCTTGGATCCGGTTAAATCCAGCTTATGTGGGCCTATGTGTTCTTTGAATGTAGTAAGTATTAGTACAAATGAACAAATTCATATTATAGACTCCTCAACACCCTACATCTTATATTTTTATGTAGTAGTTCACAGTAGCGCACACAGGAATTTTTCAGGGGGGTCCGGGGTCGAAAGTTCACCATTCTTGTATCATGCTCCTTTTGATTTTGTCGATTTTTGGGAACAAAACACAGTAAAAAACTAATTTTTGAATAAATAATTAGCATTAATTAATAAAACTAATCATTCATAACAAGTAATTAATTAAATTTTACGTACTATGTACTTAGAATTATGATCAATCAGAAAAAAATCAAGGGCTTTGGGGGAGGGGGTCCGGGCCCCCCCTTGTGTGCGCCACTGACTAATACAGTCTTAACACTTTTGCCAGTTTACTTGCAATTTGCAATTCCCTGTTTTTCGGAGAATATGTGCAGGAATAATATTTGAACAATTTAAATTATCTGGATCGGGATCTTATTAAGACAGAGTTGAGAACGAAACGAATCTTCCACCAAGGGCCAGGCCCTGGGCCCGAGCCCAGTTGGCCAAAGCCTTAAAACATCCCTGATTGCAATTATTTGCTACTAGTATTTATTCTCTAGGGTATGGTATTTCAAATCTCTGTCATTAGGGAAGTTTTATATTTGTCCCTCTATTTCAAAAGGAGAGTTTCTTTTGTGGTCTTTATCGTCCTCATTCGTTTCACTGATTTCAGCCAAGGCCAGGGGAGTAGCTACCGCCGTATCAGCCGTATCAATGATACGGGGCCCCCAAGCTACAGGGGCCCCAACAAGTAAAACTACAGTTCCACTAACAGGGCTCTCATACGTGAAATGGGGCCCCGAAGAACTTTTGATACAGGGCCCACTCAGAACTAGCTACGCAATTGGCCTTACTATTGAAGGCTAAATTCAACTAGCTTGGAAAAGTTTGCTTTAAAAATTAGACATACCTTTTATCAAATAACCCTTTTGTTCATTTATCTTCATCAGTAAAATACCCGATGGAAATAAAAATCCCAACCTCAAGAAGAAGTTGTGGTAGGGGAACGAAATTTGTTAGGACTGTTTATACATCTGAAAGATGACTTTGATTCAAATTTCGCGTTAAGTGCATAAGTGAACGCTAGTTGCTCCACTTTGAACATCCGCGAATCAGGTGTACTTTAAATACGCGCTATAAAGTCAGTGAGAGTTATTTATCGTTGAGATTTGACGTAGTGTGTAGATGTTAGTCCAGAATGACTTTAAAAGGACAAAGAAGCCAATATCAACAGCTCGCTGAGATTGAAAGAGGTAGCATGATAGAGCTAAAAAAAAAGTTGATTTTCTTTCCATGATGTTCCAGAAAGATTAGGAAGGAATGTATCCACTATGCATGATTTTTGGTAGCTGTGGCTCTGGGAAGGCACTACCTCAAGAATGCTATGATCCAACCACGCATGGATCACACTGATATAGAAGACCGCCGTATTCACCACTGGCTGGGGAATATCATAGTGCATCTATAGTAGAAATTACAGTTGTTTTTTTACACCAGAATGACACAGTGAACTGCAACAAATAATTAGTTTGAGAAAAAGCTCCCAGCCAGACACCCTGTAGCGATCATACCATTAGCTTCAAATCACTGACATCTGTGACTTCAATGATGTCACGCTAGAGATCATTGGAGAGCGGAGTGGTGATGTGTTTTGTTCTCTGATCAAAGCTGTTTCTGTCTTGGTACCAGTGATACAGTGGCTGAACCTAGAATATTCGGGTTCTCCTGAAAAGTCAGATTTCGGTTCCCAAGCTTTACTTGGAGTCAATCAAGCTATGGACCCTCTAGAGTCCTGCTCCCCGCGGTGGAAGGTTGAGGGTGTGTACATTATACGTCACTGCAGTGATGGCTGTATATTGATTAGAAGGAGTCCAGGTTAGCGTCTCAAATAACCTTATTATGGTCTAGATACACTGGGTCTGCACTTAGAGTTTTGGTCTGGTGCCAGCAATTTTTTTTACTGTAGGAACACTCTCGAGGTTTTATGTCACAAACTGACTGTACAGTCTGCCGATTCAAACTGCTGCACTGCCATTTAAAAACATCATTCAAAGGATGTTTTCTAACAGAATAACTTGCTCCCTCATACCCTGTTGTTACCCAACATGCTCTATAAGGTGTCAAAGTGTTACGTTGGCCTGCTAGATCACCAGGTCTTTCTCCAATCGAGTATGAATGATATATCATTGGATGACAAGGACAGCTTCATCAAAACCAGAACAAAACAAACTTATAATGACCGACCAAGAGCAACAGGCATGCAATTCCATTCCACATGCATCCAATATTTGTACGACACACTGTACGCACGTTTGCATGCTTGAATTTAAAACTCTGGCGATTACACCGTCTTAAATGTACCATCATTTCACATTTGAAGTGGCTCTGCTCGCGTTTACACTAATTAATCTGTGATCTTGAAACTTTAATCAGTTAAATATGTTATCTGTACAAATGAATTGCCGATGCATCATTAGTCGACAGTAATTTTTTATTGGAGTTGGGATTTTTTCCTTCAGTGTAAAATGTATCTGAGAGTAACTAAGCAGTGAACTAAAAACGAACTTATTTGACTTGAATAATATTCGTTTGTTCAACATAAAATTTGTGCAAAAAAATACATAATAATAAAAATAACACATGCGAAAGTTTAATAGTTTGGAACAATACAGATATACGGATGAAAGATGGCTAGCACTGCTACACGACTCAAATCCGGGGAAATCATCGGGGTTGCAATATCGATTCAAAATTTTTTTGTTGCACGTTAGTTTTATAACTGGAATCCATCAAGCTTGGGGCCCCTGACGGCCGCCTCTGGTTTTTATCTTTAGAGAAAGAGGACCTCAGGATGGGACTGAAAATCAACGAGAATTAGACGAAATACACGCCTTGCACTAAATCATGTTTTAACAATTCCCACTTTAAAATTGAAGAGTATAATTTTGAAATTGTTGATAGTTTTTCACTTATTTAGGTTCGCAAATTAACAATAGAAACAATTGTACTACTGAAATCCAAAAGAGAATTACTATGGCTATGGATGTCTTAATGGAATACGAAAATATATGAAATCGAATTTAATCAAAAGAAAAACAAAGATGCTATTGTACAAAAGTCTTTTAAGATCAGTATTGACTTATGCATGTGAGAATTGGTCTATGTCTCGAACAGATTAGATCATTATAAGTATCTATGAAAGGAAGATTTTAAAATTTGTTTTTTGGAGGAATTCAGGGAAATGGAACGTGGCGTAGATCAAATTTAGAGCTCTATCAATCATATAAAGAGACTGACATTGTTAACTTCATCAAAATACAACGAATTAAATGGGCAGGTCACGTTGTCAGCGTGGACGAAAAAAAAAGTCTTCAATGCCCAACCAATTGGCACACGAAGAAAGAGCCGGCCAAATCTTAGATGGATTGATGGCTTAGAAAAATCTCTTAGTTTTGAGACCTGAGAATTGGAAAACACTAGCAAGAAGGCTGGCCTGGAAAAGGTCAAGGCCCACCCTGGTCTGTCAAGCCACTGAAGAAGGAAGGGATGTGTATTTTCCTCTTAAAACGAGTATTAACCTTTCATAAACAAAACTTCATAATATGAATTCGCATCTTTCAATTTTATTGTATTGAAAAAGTGGTTCTCTGAAGCTAGATTCTGAGGAAATTTGGCATAGGAGGACCGAAAGCCGGAGTATCGAACAGCTCACGTGTTTGATGCCGTGCTTTTCTTTCACGCGATTAGTCATTGGCTTAAAGCATATTTAGATGGCTATAGGAACGGAACCTTTGTCAGTTCAATAAGATGTTTTGTCTTTTAGTCAGACTTTAATAGATGGTAATTTGATAATCATTTTCTCAGTAAGTGTTTTTACATGTTTTCTGAAATTTGAGTTTTAACGCCAGAACAGTATGGTAAATATAGTCAAGTGTAATGAAATCATTAAAAGGAAGATTTTTAGTGCCAAATGATCGATAATCCAAGGTGTTTTTTTTTTTAAATCAAATAAGCTTTTCACACACAAACATATCTTAATGTGATGTTTTAAGAACGATATGTGAAGTCACAACGTTCCAATAACAAATGCGGGAATTTTTGTGAAATAGAAGGAACGGTAACTTAAAAAATTGAATATTTGTACAGAAATAAAATGTATTTTCTTACGCGGTTTTCGATTATAAAGAATAGTACAGAAAATAAATAAGTACAATAGTTCTTATAAAGTAAAAAGTCGTACCATCGCGTGATAAACAAAGCTTAATTAAAAAAAAAAAAAAAAACCGATTTTGTAAAAAAAAAAATCTATTCGGAGAAAACTTTATTTAAAAGTTTGAATCTAAACTGCATTTTGATGCACCAATACACAAATATCTATTGTGAACTGCATATGCCAGAAAATCAAAATTTTTGAGTGCATGATTTCAATTAATCGTAGAGATATTGTGATAAAATCAACCAAATTCATTTGAGATGCATTTTATGCTCCCGAAAGCAAAGTATAATTTGGGTAAGTTTCGATGTTGAATTCGCAGGGAAAAAACAAAACGTAAATTAGCCAAGAATAAATTTTGATTGGGGATGTGAATTGGTACTTTACCATTGTAGAGATGGTATCTCTTTTTATTGCGGCACCATATAAGGTGGTATATCAATCACTGCAAATAATTTTGAAGCTCAGTTTCCTCCCTCAGAGGGAGGCACCGGAGCTCTGACGATGCGAAATCGTACAAGGAATTTATTTTTGCCGAGAGCACTTAAGCCAAACAGGCCCTCGAGGGATCTTTTACATGTCGCATAATCATACGACTTGGACGCTGTCAATTTTTTGCGTCATGAAAATCCACCAACTTCGTCTGGGGTCGAACCAAATATGCCACCCACTGACGGGCCTTTCATCGTGTTTTCTTTTAACAGTCCTCTTGGGTTTCTTTGGGGCCGAAATGGCAATTATTTCCATCCAACTCGAGAAAAAGAACGTATGTAGGCAAATTAGGAATCTTATATATAGTAGTTTTAGCGTTCGCGAGGTGGCTATGCGAGGTCTTAGTCTGTTCTTAGAAGTGATTGAGTAAAAGTTAGAGGAAATACCAAGTCCAAGATTTAACCTACCGGTACCTGTATAATCAAGTTAAAGGTGGATCCCCCCCGTGACCACAAGGATTAGAGAAAGATTGAAACCACGTCAGTTAGGACAAACAAGGTAGCTGTTTACTTAGGATATAGTGGTAAGCACCTTTGATTAAACTATAAGAAAAGTGCGTGTATTAGTGAGATTAGAATTAAGCTGTAAAGTTAGATATAGTGGTCAATCACGCGATTATTTGGTAATACGAGTTGTGTCTTCTCATTCAAGATCTACTTATTTACTACTTATTAGATTATTATTGTTGTGTATTGTGATTAAGTTAAGATCTTAATAAACAGATATTAAGATGAATGATGTGTCTGGTTCTTCGTTATTTCCTACAGAAACAGGTCGCGTAGATAATGGAGAACAGGGGCACCCACGGGAGGGTGTCTCACAACCCAACCGACAAAATGAATCATGTCAGAAGTTGGAAGCAAAGACGCTTGAATGAATAACAAAATCAAACAGCTTCATGTTCATTTCGAATACTTCGAGTGGAACTTTAGAGAACTAAAAATTGGAATTTGCTGACACCAAACAAATACAAATGTACGAAGCTTTTGATACCTCAATAATATTGAAGATGATAAATTCTAGCCTTTTGTTTGGTACCAATCAAAAACGCAGTGGAAAATTATAATCAACCCAGAAACAGCTTCATTGGTCAGTGATAGCTATGGAATCTCTAATGAAGCAATAACTTCGATCACGCCATTTGTTCTTCAAGATTATACGATGACTCCGATACGGATTTCAAAAGTTTTCTCCTCCCCACCCTCCAAACGGGGAAAAGCTGAATCAAATTTGTGGCCGAAACATCTCGAAAAATATATGGTGATGAGGCAAGAGATGACAGCATTAAGACAACTCTATTTGATCAAGATCAAAAGTATATGAGTTTTCTCAAAAATCTTACTTTAAAGTACATTTTTATGAATGAAAATATTGATAATTTTACAAATTATGCTTAACATTAGGTCCACGGGAAGTGCTAAAACATTCAAAAGGAAAAATATGCTTATCATTTATTAAGTCTTGTTTATTCAAGGGATAAAAGTGAAGTTTGACAAAATTATAAGATATTGCTAACTTTGCAAAAAAAGAAAAGTCATTTTGTGCTTTTTCAGCAAACAATAAATAGTTTGTGTGTGTGTGTTTAGAGGTTTCCATTTTTTTCCTCGTTTCTCAAATCCTACACTTCACTTTTAGAACAATGGTGTTGCAGTAAGTTAAATATTGAAATAAAAAAATGTAATTGAAATATAAAAAAATTGACTAAAAATAGAGATTCTCCTTAAAAAAAATTGTGCGATGCGCGAGCAGATATACATATTTTTTTTATTTAAAAATTTCTTTTGCCAAAGTCAACTTTTCCAAAGTTGACCGATTTAACTAAGCTCAGAGCACCAAATAGAATATTATATAGACCCCACAAAAGGAAGGCAAACATCAGTTATTTCCACACAAGTTGATACACAAGCAATTATTGCTCAAATGTATTAGATGATGGAAGGAAACTATGTTCTCGGTTCAGAGCCAATTTATGTGATTAAAAGGGGTTTTTTTTCACTTACCGTCAATTTTTCGCTTTTTGTTAAGGCAGTGCTTCTCAAACTTTCAATACTGGCGCCCCCCTTTTCAATCACAATTTTTATCGCCCCTACCCCCTTATACATAATAATTTACTGAATGCAATAATAATGCACTTTTACGATAAAGCAACAATATTTATTATAAACCGTACAAATTCATGACATAAGTATTAAATTTTGTATATGTTACTTTTAAGCAAAAAAAAGTTAAGTAATAGTATAATTACTAAGTTATTTTTCCTTTCCCTGATTTTTAAATTGGAACATATTACAAAATGCGGTGGTTGCTTAGAAGACAAAATATAGATATCAGCTAAATATAGAAAATGAACTCGGAGGCTCACAATTTCTTATCTTAAAACTCCTTTCAAAAACTTTGCTCTGTAAGACAAGCCCATGGAAGTAGCTAATAATTATTAAACTTGTTCTTAATTTAGTATTAATTAATTAGTCCTAAAATACTCTGTGCGCCACTCATACATTAAAAGCAGTGTTTCTCAAACTTTCAATACTGGCGACCCAATTTTCAATCATAATTTTTGTCTCGCCCCCTGTACAACAATAATGTATTTACTGCAATAAAAATGCACTTTGAGAGAGAGACGCTAAAGTTACAATACGATCTTAATTATAAACCGTACAAATTAATAAGATAAGTATATTAAATTTTGTGTACATTTTAAGTAATATATATATATATATATATATATATATATATTTTTTAAGAAAATTACTTAAAATATATATATATTACTTAGAGAATTATGTTATTTTTTTCTTTCTCTAATTTTTAAATTGGAACAGATCGCAAAATGATGTTTTTAATTAAAGATTTATTTTCTTCAGCATTCATTTCTCAAAGCACAAATGTCATTAGAAAAATAGTCTAGTCAATGTCGCTCTCTATCATATCCATCACATCTGGCATTATAGGGTACGTTTGCGTGAGTCTGGGCAACCTATCGGACGTCTGCGCAAAACATGTAAAAATGCTTTTCCTCGTACAATTCCAGTCAGTTTTGGTCGACTCGATACTCCTATAGCTACCGAATCTAGCTTGAATGTACATTTTTTTAAATTTCCACGTTAATTGTAATTCACGGTAATTAAGTATTTACGGCAGTAAATTAAAACAATATCATACATACATTTTTAAGTCGTAAGCAAACATTCGACCATAATAAAGAATCAACAAGTACACAGACGAACGAGCATGGTTCCGAAAATTAAATCAAGGCGATCTTCTCAAAAATACTTAAATTTTGGATTTACCACTACTGAAGTAAATGATGGAAAAAAGCCCCAGCTCGATATGTGTTAAAACTTACAAATCTGTAGAACGACATGTGAAAGTTGTTTTTAAAACATGTAAAATCATTTAGCTATGTTGGCAAAGAATTTTAAAAAGTATTTTCTGGATGAGGACAGCTTGGTAGCAAGTTACGAGTGGATTAGGGATCTATTTCAAGATACTCCAGAAGGGCTCTCAACTTCCGAAGAAGAAATCTTCATAGATTTCACATGCAGTGAAAAATTAAAAGGCAATTTTGTAATAAATCGCTCTTTGAATTTGGGGTAGAGGTGGATGAGGAATTATCTGTACTGAAAACAAAAGCACTTCGTATACTATTACCATTTTCAACATCCTACCTTTTGCAAACCGGATTTTCTGCAGTGGATGCCTTGAAGACAAAATATAGATCTCAGCTAAATATAGAAAAATAACTCTTTAAGTGTCAATTTCTGATATTAAAACCTTCCTTTGTGAAAAACTTTCCTCTACAAGAAAAGCCCGTGAAAGACCCTAATAATTATTAAACTTGTTCTTACTTTAGTAATAAGATTGATTGATTGAATATTAACGTCGCACTGTTCAGCTGCACGAGGGCTTTTGACGACGGACCACGTAATTTTGAACCATGGTCAAGTGACGTGGATGACACCTGAGCTGGCACCCCCTCTCCTAACTACCCCACCACACCAACGGGAGGACGTTTCAGCTCTCGACAGATTTAACGTGCAACGCTGTCCTACACGGCGGGTCTTTAGTGGTACTGGGCTCGAACTCGTGACAAGGCAAGCCACGATCCGATACCTATACCACTCGACTACCGCGGCCAAATTCAGTAATAAGAAATTATTTATAAAATACCTTCTTCAGTACTGATACATCAAACGTATACTGGCTGAAACACCGACTCTTCGCACGAGTTCATTTTTTTAAAAAAAATAAAACATTATTCTTGATATAATAGCTGAACTGTAAGGAGAGTAAAACTGTGTGCACGACATTGTATACAAAAATGTAAAATGATTTTTTTTTAGATAAATGCTATAATTGTAAATAACTGTTTAAAAGAACTGTAATTTTAAACCTCACACAATTAGCATTTAGAATTAATGTTAAATTATGAAAAAGAATATAAAATTCCGATGAAGAATAATTGTGTTACTTTTTAACATTTAAAGCGAGAAGACTTCAAAAAGTTTAACCCGGGAGCAGGCACGTACTCGATACTAACATTAATGGTAGTGCGGGGGGACTCAGTCACCCCAATCATTTGTTTAGAATTATTTTTACTCTGTACACGATACAAATCGGAATTCTAGTGAATATTTTAATTTATAGAAAGTATACTTACCTTCTTTCAAGGACTATTCAATTCTTTGATGATTTGAGAAAAAATCCAATAAAACTGAACTAAAATGATTCAAAAGTACAAGACCATAATAAAGGACGCAAATCAGACACTTTTCAATTATCCTACAGAAATGTTAAACCAATCAATTCTTTTCCAAATATCGCAAAACTCAATTATTTACAATTTCCTTAAGCGAAAAGCAAACACATGAAAGATGGGAGGGAACTAATATTGATAATAACCATACCATAAGATTGAAGGTCAAATTAACATTCAGATTTTTTATCCAGAAACTGAAATATTTTGACATCTACTAATTTTTAAGAAACATCTGTCTTTTAGGGGATCATAGCCTTTGTTGCTCCATATCCCACAAAACCTGAACTGAACTGAACGTACTATGCAGCCTGGCTGAAAAGTGAATCATGACTTCCTTTTCTTTTTCTACAACTAATGTACAGTATTTCAATAATAATTGCAGTGGTGAATTGTTTATCTTCTTAGAATTTTTCTCAGGGTCTGGGTTTCGTTTTTCTTTTAACGAGTAATATTTTATGTTAAAACGTAATAAAAAAATCTCTCATTGAGGAAAAACAGCAAATAAAACAAAATGTTTTTTTTTTCTTTAATTTGGTTTTGGGATCAAAGATAGCTATTTGATGACGGAAAAAGCTAGATAATAAATATAAATTATGCCAGTGTGTTGTTGTGTGTATTTTTTTTTTATTATGGAAGAAAGCATTTTGTTTTACTTCTCTTTCCGGTTATTTTTTTTTAAAAAAATCTTTAAATTTTCGATACGCTCGCGCCCCCCTTGTAGGGTCATCGCGCCCCCCCAGGGGGGCGCGCCCCACACTTTGAGAAACACTGTGTTAAGGCAATTAGATGACCTCAAGAATTATCAATAAAAGTTTAATAGATTGATATTAGATCCAATCCAATTCAGAATGAAATTTTTTTTTATTTCAGTAAAAATACAGAAAACGTGCAGTATAAAATTCTGCAATCTGTTGATATACCAATAATATTTGCTTTAAAATTTTATGCAGGATTCCAGGTGAAGGGGAAAAAATCAACAGAAATCCAGGTAAATAAAAAAAATATTTTTTTTTCAAATAATAATACGTAGAAAAACTCCAATTTCAAATAACTTGTTTACGAACTACACAAAAAATATTCTTATTTGTTATACTAATGTTACATCTTGAATGTAATGAACAGACCATTTATAAATTTTACATATAAATAAAAAATCTATCAGCACTTAAAATAAAGAATATGATAATGCATTTATTTTTCTAGTCATTTATTAAATCCATCAAGCCCCACAATTTCTATTTTGCATTCCTTATATAATTGAAAATTCTAATTATGTATTGTTACGAATTTTGTGTAAATAGGGCAGATAATTTGTATTTGGATGCGTAATTTATTTATATTATTCTATGTTATATTTATATTATATTAAATTGTAATATTCACACACAAGCAATGCCGTCCCTTACGCTGTAGTGGCGATTCAATGAGTACTTGGCGATAGAGTCAAGTTGGCGAGTTCGGGACCCTCTGGATTCTTCAAGAAACTTGTGGAGAAATCCACTAACTTCACGCTCTATGACGCAAGTGGTTATCTTCCTGGAATTTTCCGCCGCCCCTATAAATAGAGCGGTGCACGCCGAAACGGTCAGTCTTAATTCAACCAGCGATTAGTAAACTTGTTTTGACCGTGATTGCCAATTAGCTCGGCACTGATTGTGAATAATCTTTTACGTACGTGTATTTTAGACACTAGTAATTGTGTCTGAGTGCTGCTGAAGGTGCAAAAACCTTCCGAGATTTACTCTGCGAATATTGCTGCTGAATCCTGTATTTCAAGGATTGGAATTTCAACAATAAATTCGCATCGCTCTTAAAGAACTGTTATTTTTCTTTGTGACTATTTTGCATAAAATCCTCGAACCCGGATCTACGTAACAGTATGGAACTATGTTTATGATATCAATCACCATGACATGCATAGACCTTTCTCAAGTTCAGAAGTAATAACATATTTAATATTTAGCATCAATTAAGACTGATTTACTTCAACAATAATCTTATCTCTTGAATCAGAATTGACAGAAAAATTCAATTGTGATGATACTTATACAAACATATTTCCTAAATAATACTTAAGAAAATTATATATATATATATATATATATATATATATATATATATATTCCCAAAATTATTTTGTAAAAATTTCTAAAAAATATATTAACAAAGTAGTATTCAACAGTATTAGACAACACAATTTTTTTAAACTGATAAAATATAGTAACATTTTTAAAATATGTCCATTACAAGATTTTGAAATTTGTCATTAAAAAGAAAAAAATGCATTATTTTTTCATAAATTTTAACACTAATATAACTGCATGATGAAAATTTTCATTGCATCAGTTCTATTCGTAGGTTCGATGTTGTGAAATGAATTCACTAATTAGTCATGAGACAAATAAAATCCAGGAACTATAGTAGCTATCTTTTATTTTAACTTTCACATGATTAAGCCACACATCTAAATATATAAAGTTAAAAATAATACATTATAGATTAGTTTTCGTTTTCAAATGCATTTTAGACAAAGTTCAAGGTTTGTTATAATTTTTTTGTGTGTGTTCTTTTTGGTAAAAATCTTTTATTCCGATAGAAGCGAAACCTATACTCACACACACAGATTTAGGAGTAAGGTGAATTTTAGACACTCGTTGTTCCTTGTTTTCTATCATTTGTAGAAGCCTTCAGCTCATGCTGTTAAATAAATTTCCAGTTTTGTTTCTGCCAGCTCCGTTTTGTTTTGCAGCTTATTGATTGCTTTTGAGGCAATTGTACATCCTGATCAAACAATTAGTTTTGATAAATGATGTCAGATCACGTCTTATCATAAGTTTTAAATCCTATTCATGTCAAGGATGTGAGAAGGCAAAGATAAAATAACTACAAGCTCATTACTAAAGATGGGTTTTGATACAACTGGTAGTATGGATAAAGCAATTACTTTACTGAAGAACAAACCAAGAATTCTTCATCTAAGACAAGACTTGATCCCACAAGAAATTACCTATTCTATCTCAGATTTAACAGAACCGAAATACTAATATATTTCTGCTAAATGTCATTTCCACCATAACAAAAATACCTCTACCATAATTTGGGTTTTCCCCTTTCCTGACTATTTTAAAGAGAACATTTTGATTGATATTTCTTAGTAGCATTATATGTGTCTTAAGAATAAAACTTGTTATCTTTTTGTGTTTTTAAATTTATGTTTAACCTTTTCGCGGGCACAAAGCTAAAATACACTTTTCTGTGTTAAAGTACTTGATAAAGTACTCGATTGGCATCTGGAACCTTTTTCTTATCCCACCGCCTTTGTTCCTTAGAGCCATTCTCTCGACATCTGCCGAAGCGACAGACTCGTTGGTCATACAGGCTTCGTCTCTTGTCTCCCGTTGGGCACTCCTTTATCCATTGTGACTTCCAGTCAGTGTCGCCGCCACATCGAGGCCAAACAATAAACAAAGACTCCACGTGCACTGGTCTCTTAGCCACCTGCTCTGAGCCATAAAACTTGGCATGAATAGAAAGGTTGGGTACATACCAAGTGAAGTCGTTACAACTCCTTCCCCCTGAAAAGGTCCGTTTCACTGGACTGCTCTGGCTCCAGATTGGTTCAGTTCATAAAATATCACACAGAAAGATCGTCTTGTCAATGAGACCGACCAGGACAGCAATTCAAGTAACAAATACAATCAAAAGTAAAATAATAAATAAATCCAAAATTCTATAAAACGTACACGTTAGAATAAAACTTAAATTCTGAATCTTGGATTCTTTTTTCCTTTTCTTAAAGCTACATCACATCTTAAAATTTAGAGTTTTACAAAAATTTGTCAAATGTTAAGATTTTACAAATCCTAATATGTTAAATTGCACATAATTCATTACTAAACATCTGCTATCATACACTTTATTAAAAGACTGAAAAGATTTTTTTAATAGCACTTAACATCCTTCCACCATACACACGTGGCCGCGGTAGCCGAGTGGTATAGGTATCGGACCATGGCTTGCTTTGTCACGGGTTCGAGCCCAGTACCACTAAAGACCCGCCGTGTAGGGCAGCGATGCACGTTAAATCTGTCGAGAGCTGAAACGTCCTCCCGTTGGTGTGGTGTGGTAGTTAGGAGAGGGGGGTGCCAGCTCAGGTGTCGTCCACGTCACTTGACCATGGTTCAAAATTACGTGGTCCGTCGCCAAAAGCCCTCATGTAGCTGAACAGTGCGACGTTAATATTCAATCAATCAATCCATTACGTTGGTTATTGGGGGAAATTAGGCACTTTAATTGGGCATATAGTTAACGTACCTCATTGGCTCATGCAATGAATTTACTAAATCTATATTATGTACACGGAACAAACTTTCCCACGGCTCTAATTTACCTTTGGTCGGTATAATTTCCAACCCAACCCTTCTTAACCATTTTAATACAAAATCAATTTGCTTTACACGATTTTTCCAAATTTGCATCAGAATGTCTATATCGACCGTTCGAGATACATCAAAAACTGCTCTAACAATCTCAAAACCTGAGTCGTTAAATTACATCCATAAGAAGAATCGCATACAATCTTAAACCTCACTTTTTGAGTCATGTATATGCCAAATGGCATAGCGCATGCGGCATACTTCGGATAACTCATCATGAGAGAACGACGAAAATACCACTTCCACAAATCCAGTACAGTGACCCACGATGCTGCGTTGTTCTTTTTTACAAAACCTTCCATTTTTAACAAAATATAAATCTCGGCTCGCGTCACCTGGTTCAAATTCCTATACTTAGTACATTTAATACGTGGGTACGGGTATCGGTTCACTCTTCCTAACCAAACAACGGACAGAGCACGGTTCGACTGCCCCATCCTGTTTATACCTAAATCTAAAAGATACTCTGTACCCTCTCGTAGCGAATTAATTAATATCTGGGATGTGCAACAAGTTTTGATTTTAAACGGCTTTCCAGTAATTAAATTAATATCCCTCTGCCTTAAAGAAATCGTCCCGGGATCTGGAGGAAACCCTTCTTTCTTTTTAGTGTTAACCATTCTTAAATAGTTACTTCGACCAGGCGGTAATCTAAAATACAGTTGACTTTCCCTTAAAATACCCTGAAAGTCAAAATCCATAAATAGCTTAAACGAATAGAGAATTTCGGAATCTTTTACTATTCCCTCCGAGCTATTCTCCATAACCAAATTTGCCGGTTCCGGCTTCCTACGGTACAGTTTTATTAAATTATGATGATAAATAGTACTGCGATCTCTATTTCCGGGTAAATCTATCTCGAAATTAAACTCTGAACTAACGTTAGACATATTATCCGTCTCTAAACTATTCTTATCAATCTCCTTTGGTTTTGAGAGAGGCAATCGCATTGCTAACTCATCTCTCAAACCTTCTCGCACATCTGCTTTACACGTGTTTTCTTTCCTATTTAACTACCTTGCCATCCTAGCCATTGTATGATTTCGAAAACCTTCACGATCCACTGTAACCATAAGCTTTTCACCTCCCGTTAACGTCACAATAGTATCTTTTCCTCGCAGTTATTCTCACAAATCAAGGCTTCGGGGTTCACCAAACCCTTATCTGGAATCAATTTTAAAGAACCAACTCCTATGTCCTCGTATTTATTACCCTCTGTGCACCCATCGCCGCAGTTCTAACACTATCTCTACCTGCAATTGACCCCACTTTCCTTTCACAATCACTAAAATTCTATACATATTAATTCCTTTCTGTTTCTCAAGCTTAAAAATATTATTTTTTCTGTCCTTATCTCTCTTACATCTGTGACGTCTTCCGCGTCTTTTCTTTAACAAGTCCTTTGGGTTCTTTGGGCCAGAATTAATGGCAACCCTTTTCCAACCAAATCCAAGAAACGAGAAGTGAAGAGATGCAAATAATATAGGATAAATATAGGATCTTAGAGTAAGCGTAATGGCAATGTAAAGGAATGTTAGACAATTGACGTGCGTTGTGGCAATTGATGATTATTGAAGTTCGGGGTTAAAGATTTAAGTTCTACGTGTCGTGGATAAACATATTGGTGTTCGACTAGAAGTTAGTCGTCAAGCTGCATACCATTGCAAATAAAGACATGTAGCGTTACGGACTAATATAAGGTAGGATTGATTATTTATTAGAATTGAGGATTAATCGGTTCGATTATTGAGATTGGTCTGAATTAAAAATATAAATATATATATTGTGTGTTGCGTATTGAGTCATCGTAGATTCTCTCATATTAATTATTGTAATTAAATTTGTTAAAAGTTTAAGTTGAATATCTTAATAAAGTCATATTAAGATGATGTTTGATCCGAGTTCTTTCGCTAACCTTACACCTCTAGCTCACGCTGATACTTCGAGGGATGTACTTCCAAGGGGAGGTACATCACACATCAGACGGGGGCGTTCGTGCGTCTTACTGGGGTTCACAATTGTCATTTTCAAAATCACAAGACCTGGCGTCCTCCACGCTTTTATTAACTACCGAGCTAATTAACGGCCTACACTTACTAACCGCTTCTGTAACATCTGCGGTACGGTTTCCTGACAAATAATAGATATTTGCAAGATTGTTCCTTTTATTCCCTGTATTCATATTGAACTCTGGTTCTTTTAACTTCTGTCTGAGTATAGCCCTCAGTCGTTCTAACTCCAGTTCTCTCATTTGTTTACGCTCTTCAAATTCTCAATTCTCAATTCTCAAATTCGCGTACCCGTTTTTCTTCCAAAATACCCTCCAACTAACATTTAACTTACTCTTCATTTTAGTATTCACTTTGACAAATTCTGTTCTTAAATTCTAATTTAGGTAAAGTAGTATCGACTTCCACCCTTAATTCTTTCGCAACCTCTAACAATACATCTTTTCTTTGTTTTAACTTAAACGTCATGATGCACTAATACACACAAAACCAAATCTAAACTTAATCGTTTCAAAAATTATACAAAGACTCAAAGTAAACCAACAATACACTAGACCTAGACTTAACTACATTTCACGAATATGTTCAAATCTAAAAGCAACACAACACTGTACCCCAACGCAACAAGTGTATTCACAAACCTAAAACCGCAATAATACCCTACACAATACTGTGCAAATGCTGCAAGTATAACTACTGTATACTAAATTCCCCAAACCCACAAAAATACTAATGTCGCACATTTATACACTTCATACAAAACTTAAAAATCATTCTGGTCTCTTATTGTTTGCTAACTTTACCTAGCCTGTATACTCCTTATTTAAAAAATTTTACATACAAAAACAATACTCAGAATGCTGCCCCGAAAATAATCTCAAAGATAAGACTCACTTTAAAATTTGTAGACGAAAACACCGGAACACTCTGGAACTCTCTGACACGCAGGGAACTTCTTGAACAACGGCACTCATAACAAACAGGCAAACAGATGCTCATTGATTCCGCAGGCAGGAACGGGAAGACTGGAACTCTTCACTCTTATAACAGGCACTTTTCACTGCTAGGGACGCCAGGAAAACATCTCATAGCAGGCAATCCAAGAATTAGACGGGCACATTTCATCACAGGTGGGGACGGAAGCCTCTTATAGCTAGCACTCCGAGAATCAGGCGGCTTGAAGTTGTCTCATCACATTCGCACATACGGCTGGCATTTTTTTCTACTTTTACTAAAGTACTAAGGATTCGGGCATCTAATATTTACTCAAAAGCCGTATCCCACAATGCTGCCACCACTTAAATGTAGGCTGTGACGTCGTGAGTAGATAACGTGCAAAATATTATCACAGCCTGATTTTGAAATAAAAGAATTATTTATTTGCTCAACAGATTACTATAAATGAAGCAATAAAGTACAGTCTCAACGCCAAGCCGGTGCATTCAGTCTATATCACGGGAGATCAATCACTTCAATCCTTAGTCCGAAGGGCACTTGCCTATCTCTCTCTAAGACGTTGTTTCCAATTCTCCAACGCCACCGGCGTTCATGGTCTCTCCTTTCGTCCGAAAAATCTCCTTCGGTCTCTGCTTACGATCTCGGCTGGTCTCCGCTCTCCAAATCTCTTCTCTCTTTCGGCTACAGTCTCTATCCAAGCCTCTGTCCATGTCTCTTTTTTTCAGAGTTCTCCTAGTCTCCTACAAAAACCCTTTTAAACACCAGGGGCGGGTCCACAACACACCCCTCGTCCCTTCTCATTGGCAGGCCACCAAAGTCTCCCCACGGCCGTGGGCCTCATTAGTGTCCTATTCGCGCGGAACACACAAATACACTCCCGGCCCGACTGGAATCTAATGGCGCCACATTTCTCGATTGGCATCTGGACTCTTTTTCTTATCCCAATGCCTTTGTTCCTTAGAGCCATTCTCTCGACATCTGCCGAGGCGACAGACTCGTTGGTCATACAGGCTTCGTCTTTTGTCACCCGGTGGGCACTCCTTTATCCATTGTGATTTCCAGTCAGCGTCGCCGCCACTTCGAGGCCAAACAATAAACAATGACTCCACGTGCACTGGTCTCCTAGCGCACCTACTCTGAGCCATAAAATTTGGCGTGAATAGAAGGGTGGGGTACACACCAAGTGAAGTCGTTACACCACCGTTCACTTAAGACATTGAACTTAATTTTCAGGAAAGAAATAATGAATCATATTACAATAAACTTTTTATGAAAACTTAACATTTATGCTAATAACCATTTCAATAACAATTAAATATACAGTACAAGTGTAATAAAATAATAATAGAATAATTGTACAATATAGAATACTTACTAAAATATACATTGAAATTGGTATATGTCCATATTTTATATTTTATTTAATTTTAGTATAAAAAGGTAGAGATGAAGTAATATTTTTGAGGATTTAAATTGGCTATATTTCACGAGCTATTTACTGTAGAACCTTTCAAAGTAAGACCATTTGCTTTAAGGCACAGTGTTAAGTTGTAGGACTGACACAGCTATCGAGAGTGATGAACGTCTTTTCTGGTACTGCAAAGAGAGCATCTCCTGTACAGACCACCTTCTGTTTTGACTGGGATGTTTTCGTGAATTCTGGAGATCTATTTTTTTATATAGTTTACCCCATTTTCAGGGCCAGACCGTGACCTTTGGGGGCCCTGGGTTAACAATATATGGGCCCCCTAGATAATTAAACTTTGCCATTTTTCTAAAAAAAAATGTGCCGGAAAATTTTAAAAATACGAAATTTAAGGGTTTTTTAAAATTTTTCTATTTTAAAAAATTTAAATACGTTATAAACAATATAACATAATTTACAAAAAAAAACCTTTTCTACATTTTTGTGCAGCAAATTGTTTTATTTGCTCATCACATTTTAAGTCTATGGTGAGATCCGTATTGATAGAAAGAAGTGATAAATAGTTAGGCCTAGTATTTGTGATTGATGTCCTATACTTGTTTTCCATTTATGACATTTTAGAGAAAGCACGCTCTGCTTAACATCTAGTAATATGGAGTGTTAGAATTTTTTTTAAAATGGTGCACAAATTTGGAAATACGCCAACAAGTTTCTTTTAAAAAATTAAATTGAATATATCTCTACAGGTATATGACTCTAGCTCAGTTTGTTTTATATAAGTTTTGAACTGAACACATTCATTTACTAAATGTTGGTCTACGTCATTTGAATAATAATCAATAATAGAGCGCGTACACACTCCAGGTCGATGTTCTCCTTACTTTGTGTGTGTGTGATCTTGCAAATCCATCAAAAATTTTAATTTCTTACTATATTCTGCATATACTTGACTTCTTCTATTTAAATCAAAGATTAACTTATCTAACGCAACAATAAGCGTGTCTCTTTTGAATTTTTCTGTCCCATACACAGCTTTTCTGAGAATTAATCTGAAAATTTTGAAATAACCCGTCTCTTGTTCACATCGCTATATTCCATTTCTACACTAGAACTTAATTTTCTGGCTGCGTCTTGATACTCCTTTAGTTTTTATTTGATTCATGTCATACATTGCTTATAAACATTTTTAATGACATAATAAACTTATTCCCTTCACAGATGTCCCAACCAGGAGTCCGTAATTTTTTATTAACTGAATTAAATATTTCTAATATTTCTTCCCAAAATATAATTAACATGGCAGTTTCAAGTTTTGTTAATTTATTATATAAATTTACTGCCTCGCTTTTCGAAAACAAATTTTCTCATTTTCATTGTCACTAAATGTCTTAAGAATATTCATTATATTATCATAATTATCTTTTAAGGCTTCAACAGCGTCATAGTGACAAGACCATCTAGTCTGACTTAAACATTTTAAGGTACATTTCAGTTTAATTTCACTATTTAGAAGCCTCCACCTATGGGTCGAAGCAGAAAAGAAAACATATATTTGTTGCACTAAACCAAAGAAGTTCACGATTTCAGTTACAACCTTAACTCATTCTGCACCAACCAGATTAAGAGAATGTGCAGCACACGGCACATAATGAGCGAATTTATTATTTTTCTTCTAGAAGAGCTTGTACACCATTATATCTACCGGACATATTGGCAGAGTTGTCAAATGACTGTTCCCTACAATTATCCAATAACAATCAATTTGTTTCTAAAAATTCTTGTAGAGAATTAAGTAAGTATAATCCAATGTGACTACTAATCTTAATTAATGAGTCACATCTTTCATACACTTTTCCCCGAAAACAATATCGTAGTACAATAGCAAGTTGGTGATTGTAGGACAAATCTGGTGCTGAATCCATCACAATTGAATAGTACTTTGTGTCATCGTTGTTTATCTGAGTTGTAATTGTTTTAATGATTTGCTTGTCCATGATCACAATTATTTGCTTATATATTGCTTTTGATAGGTATGATATTGACGATTTTGGTCGTAATTCTAGCTGTTCAATATGTTCACGAATGAATGGATCGAACTCTGCTAGCAATTCCAGAGCACCCATAAAATTACCATTTTAAGAAGAGAACCAAAAACTTCCTCAGTACCTCTAAATGCTAAACCTCTTATAGAATACTTTACTACCGCAATAACACGTTTGAGGACATTGTGGTAATATTCTATATCCTTTTTTTTATTTGCTCCTGTAACTGTTTATCTAAAACAGACTTATTTTCTTTTCGAATCAACCAAACTAACATTGAATTTTTATGTTCAATAGAATTTTCAAGATTTTCTAAACAATTAGTTACGTGTTTCCAATCAGAAAAGCCAATTGTGTATTGAGAATTTGTTTTAGGAAAAAGTTTGCAGGTCAAACAAAAAACACTACCAATACTGGTTGAATAACAGCCAAGATCTTTCCAACACTTGGCCATTTTTAAGTTTTTTAATGAAATGATTGTTCGAAAATTATCTCTTTTGTTCTTTGTATTCTCTTACCAAAACAGAATATATATTGTTTGAATCTTTATTTTGAAAATAACTCATTTCTCTCTCATGTGAAAGGATATAATCAATAAAATTATTATTTAGCGATTTGGGCCACAAACCCACGTTAACGTATTTCTCGAATTCAAATCCTTCATTTTCTAAACACTTTTCGGTCGGGGCGTTACTGATGTCCTCTGGTTGAACTTCTCCTTTTCAGAAGGCTGCTAGTCATCGATATCTTGCATATTTTCATCAGTAATATTTGTTTGTTGTGTTTCTCCGTTTTCTTTGGCTAAGTTTCTTTCCCTTTCACTTGCTAATGTATCTGTTTGTTATATGCTTTTTAATTTGTTCCATTGTAAGAAAATTTGAAATTTTGACACATTTAATTTTTTCTTTTTCTCGATTTAACAGTAATTTTCGTTTTTCCGCTCCACTTTTATACATTTTCTGCCAGACATATTTATATTGTTATCTAAGGACTTGATTTTCCTGAAAATAAATTTAAAAGTTTAGGACGTAAAATTACAATAATAAAACCGACTGTGCTTAATAAACTAAAAATATTCTAACAAATTTTTACAAATCAATGTAGTATATTTCTGAGATAATTAATAAAAAGTATCTAGTTTATTTAAAAAAAATTAAGAAAAAACATCATTGTCTATACTTGCTAAAACCTGAAATGCAAATGATTATTATTTATTGACCCATCAGTTTAAAAGGGTTTTTATAAGAATAAATCCTGATCAATTCCTTTTCTCCTGATAAGTTCTGATCTTTTCTGTTCAAATGAATGATTTAATTTATCCTGCTGATGATAGTAATCGTTTTGTTGTACAGTAAGTGCTAAAAAAAATATTAATTCATTTGAAATCCCATCAAACAGATAGCATCATCTTTTTTTGATAAATATTGACTCGAGAAGTTTTGCCACCTGGGACAAAAATGCATAATGCCACCCTTCCTCAAAATAAAATAAAATATTATTAAAAAAGATAAATTGTTCACATTGATACACACCTACAAAATCTGAATAGTTCGCGCGAACAGAAATACAGCATCACAATTTAATATATATACTAATATATTTAGTGTATATATATATATATATATATATATATATATATATATATATATATATATATATATGGGCAAAGTATGAAATCCGGCATTCTGTAGAATGCCTAAAACTAGCCGGCAATGTATGGAATGATTTTTATTTTATACATTGCCTATATATATAGACATTCTATAGAATGCCAAATGAGAAACAGGCAAAGTATGAATACAGCAATTAACTGAGTCGTTGGTGAGGGAGGAGAGCGAGAGGAATGACTTATGAGTACGTGCGACCCTTTGATTGACAGGGGAGAAAGAATCTCATGATTTTACCCCTGAAGGTCACCGCCTATATGTCGCAGGGAAACGATGAAATTAGGGCTTTCGTCAAATCCCTAAAGGAGATGATCAATTCACGCAAGATGTTAAAATAACGTCTCTTTGATGTCTTTTCCCTGTTGTAAGTAAGTGAATTAGTTAAATCCCCGAACTGTTTTAATGAAATGATGAAATGAAAATAATATGCCACTTTTTTGGTGCTAGGGGACAGATATTTGGGAGATCGTAATAACTTTTATTATGGTTAGGATCTGCTGGGACACATCCCCCCCGGTCCATTCTTATCCCTTCTACAGCTTTTTGGCCAATATCTCGACACCCGAGCCTCACAGTTCATTCGATCCCTCTCTAACTGCTCTTCCAGTTATTATAATTTCATGCTCATAGGGCTATTCCTTATATAGTTTTTAATTGCTGTAAACTTTTAAAATTTATTTAAATCCACATAATCTTGGTTCCTGTTTGAGTCTCGGACTTGAGATTTGAACCAACTGTTCCATTCGTCGGGACCCATCCAGTCATATACTTGACTCCCACTGTGTAGGCATGGGGTGGGCTTAAGCACTAAAATATCATATTCCCATGTTAATCCTATGGGGTCTGAAAAATTTCACCCCCCAAGGAATTGAGCTTGGGACTTGATTTTTGGAGGTACGCCATATTTTCGTGTATGCGCGAGCCTTACGTGGAATTGGCTCCCTCCGGTTCTCCCGCTCTTACAGGGCTTCCCCATTAATAACTCGAGTCCTATGCTACCTTGGTCGACCGCACCGGCTGGATTCGATTGTTCTCCCTATGAGCTCTTCAAATATGTAATTTTATCCCAATATCCCCATTCCTTTCCCCACCCCCATTTCACGTTTTTAAACAATTTTAAAATTTTTTAAATTCCCCATAGCTCCGAGGATTTTTGACCTGTATGGTTCGGAAGTACAAGGACTCGACCTCCCAAGTGTCTCCTTCCCCCCTGGACAGCATTTTGCCAATATTTTAAAACAACGTCTCTTCAATGTCATTTCCATGATGATAGTAAGTGATTTTATTACACCCTGAACTGTTTCAAGGAAATGATGAAATGAGCTACTCAGCATTTGTATTGGCAAAATGCTGTCCAGGGGGGGAGATACTTGGGAGGTCAAGTCCTTGTACTTCCGAACCATAAAGGTCAAAAATCTTCGGGGCTATGAGGAATTTAAGAAAATTTAAAATTGTTTAAAAACGTGAAATAGGAGTGGGGGAAGGAATGGGGATATTGGGATAAAATTACATATTTGTAGAGTTCATAGGGAGAACAATCGAATCCAGCCGGTGCGGTCGACCAAGGTAGCATAGGATTCGAGTTATTAATGGGGAAGCCCTGTAGGGGGAGAGCACCGGAGGGGGCTAATTCCACGTAAGGCTCGTGCATACTCGAAAATATGGCGTACCTCCAAAAATCGAGTCCCAAGCTCAATTCCTTAGGGGTGGTGAAATTTTTTCAGACCCCATAGGATTAACATGGGAACATGATATTTTAGTGCTTAAGCCCTCCCCATGCCTACACAATGAGAGTCAAGTATATGACTGGATGGGTCCCGACGAATGGAACAGTTGGTTCAAATCTCAAGTCCGAGACTCAAACAGGAACCAAGATTATGTGGATTTAAATAAATTTTAAAAGTTTAAAACAAAAACTATATAAAGAATAACCCTATGAACATGAAATTATAATAACTGGAAGAGTAGTTAGAGAGAGATCGAATGAGACAGATTTTATTTCCCTTAAGAGGACTTGGCGCCCTAAAAATGATCAAAGTATCGTTTGTTTATTTTTATTTAGTTATATTCTTTGCATTATCTTTCAATTGATACATCATTTTTGCATGCCTGAAAATCAGAAGTTAGAAAAACTTCAATTGAAAAATATAAACAAGCAACCCTTTATAGATTAAAAAAAATGAGAAAGATAAAAATAGCTATTGTAAAAAGGGAAATAATAACTAAAAAAAAAAAGCTTTTATAAATAAAGCAGGATATTTCTTAAATATTACATTAATGTACACTCATGTCCATAAATTAAGGATAATTCAGAATCACACAGAAATTGAACTCTAAAATAAAAATTTCACCTGTGGAATTATCACACACATCTTGAAGAAGAATATGCACAAATTACAGGAAACCACCAGATGGCGCGGATAGTACGTCACAATGACGAGAGTGTAAGAGAGGGGTATATAAGAAATGGTGGCAAAGAAGTACAATTGTTCACAAGCGCTTTAAAAGCCTTTCAGTGCAACAACCGCATAATTATGGCACAAAGGAAGCATTCGGATGATTTTTGCGTGGTAGAATTATTGGACGACTGGAATGTGGACGTACCCAGCTGGAAGTATCCGAGGAACTTGGAATAGCCCAGAGTGTCATCTCCAGGCTTTGGCAACGATTCCAAGATGGTGGTAATGTGAGTAAATGTTACAGCACAGGTCTCCCCTGAATTACAACGCCGAATGAGGACCGGTATTTGGCAAATACTGCCAAAAGAAACAGACGGAGCACAGAATCAGTCCTGTCTCGTCAGCTCTCTTCAGCTACCCACACGACAGTTTCAAGGCAGACCGCGTACAGACGCTTAGGGCACATTGGTCTATATGCTCGTAGGCCTGTCAGATGTGTTCCACTTACCGCAACTCACTGTCGTCTGCGATTAACCTGGAGTAGAGAGCAAGCATTGTGGACACCACAACAGTGGTCTTGTGTGATGTTTTCCGATGAGTCCAGGTTTAGTTTGCAGTCTGATTCTCGCCGGACTTTAATATGGAGAGCGCCAGGTACCCGTTACCACCAAGAGAACACCATTGAACGACACCGTTACGGTGGTGCAGGATGGCTCGTTTGGGGAGGAATTATTCTTGGTTCCAGAATGTTCAGAGTGTAACGATGACAGGCCACATCTATCGGGATGTCATTCTGGAACAACATGTACGTTTGTTTCGGGGCGCCATGGGTGCTGAATTTCTGTTTATGGATGACAACACCCATCCTCACCGTGCAAACATTGTAGACGAATGCCTTCAATCGGAGGATATCACCCTTATGGATTGGCCAGCATACTCACCGGACTCGAATCCAATAGAGCATGTGTGGGATATGCTTGGCCGACGAATTGCAGCCCGTCAACCCCCTCCCACCTGTCTACCGGAACTTCGGAGGGCATTGCTTGATGAGTGGTGTAATATTCCCCAAGATAAGATTGATAATTTGAAACTCAGCATGCCTGGGCGTTGTAAGGCCTGTATTGCATCGTCAGGGAGACATACTCCATATTAACCATCATACTAACCATGTTATACTGTTTTTTGTAAATAGGTTCTTTTTTGAAATTTGCTCCAGGGAGTAAAAATCGCAATTTTTATTAATTATGTCACACATATAGCATCTTTTTTGCTCTTTACCTTTTGTTTAATAAATAAACTTTACAAATAAGTCAAATTTGTTTTGCTTCTGTCTCTTTCTTTGCCTGAACTTCATTATCCTTAATTTATGGACATGAGTGTAATTTGTATTTCTTTAGAAATGTGTGCATGTAAAATTGTTTCATTAATGCTTTTTTTAAAAGTTTTTTTATTATTTCAGTTCTTATTCATCATATGTTTTCCATAAAAATATAATATTTCAATATTATGTGGAGAAAAAAACCTTTAAAATTTGTGCAATTGTAGAAAAAAAAATCTTTTAACATTTTCCTTGAGTTTTCTTATGCAATATTAATACTCTCTAAAAAGGGATCGTTTATAAAATATATGATTTGAATTAATTTGAAAATGCGATTATTCTTACGAAAATATGTAGCTAATATTTTAAAGTGATATTTTATAATATTTAAGCTTATAATAATTATTTTTTTAGAATTACAAACTTTACAGTGGTTTATCTCAGTTTGTGTTTTTTCGCATTCAAAATGCTTCTCCTTCCATAAATATTAATCAATCACTTCGATTTTTCCCCTGTGTTTTATGATAATGCATGCAACAAAATTAGGCATCCAGTTTGTGCTGTAAACTTAATAAATTTTTTTTAAAAAAAATTTTAATGTTGGAGATTTTGGCATTTTCGTTGAATTTTAGCATGCATATCTACATTTTATTTTTGTCTCTAACATTAATTAAGTTATTGTAAAATCGATTCATAAATTTGTTTAAGACATTCTTAGGAAAGTTACAAAAAATTTCAGGTAATATAATTAGTAAATACAAAAGGAGTATTATTTTAAAATGTTCCATATTTTTTTTAAAAAAAACTTTCAATTTTTCTAAATTGTGTGAATATTTTACACAAAATTTCATCTCGTATTATTTTCTTAAATAATATGTAATGCTAAAATTAAAGTTTTAAATACATAAATAAAAAATAATTGTTCAAAATATGCCAAGTCCCCTTAATAAGAAAGGCAATAATCTTGTTCAGTACAACGTTCATTTTTCTTTACGTATTTTGAATAAATTTTCTTTAATGGCACTCTTATTATTTTTCAAGTATAACATTTGTATTTCTTCGGAATGCACTTCATTTATAAAATAGCTTTATTAGGACTTTTTTTTCATACTTTGCCTAAATAGCATTTGACATTCTATAGGATGCCTAGGCAAAGTATGTAATAATTCTCCTATTTCATACTTTGCCTAAAAACGTCAGGCATTTTATATAAAATGCCGGCATTTCATACTTTGCTGGTAACATATACATATTAAAAACAAAAGCACGCACAATAAAAAAAATTACAAAATAAGTAACAAAATTAACAAACAAACAAAAATTACAAATCTTCTTTTTCTGCGTATAATTCTAAAATCTTTCTGATCAATTTCTTAAAATCGATTTGTTCAGCTAATTCATGCTTGATAGTCAATATAGCTGAATGATTTAATCTCTTAGAGTTGCAAATGGTATGAATTTTAATATTGAAGAACTTGTCTCTATATTTGCTACACTTATTTACAGACAAAGCAAACATTTTAATGCAGTAGGAAAATTTGGTGAAAATTCTAAAGTTGTAATAAGTTTTATAACTTCATTGGGTTTCCTTTTTTGCCTAATAGAATAGAAACTGACACTACCTCATTTGCAAGATCAAACGAGTTTATACCCACTGATTCTTCATCGGCCAAAATTATTTCTGAATTTTTACAGTTTTTAGTTAATAAATTTTTAAGGTTTCTTTTAAATCATATATATTGTATAAAGATTGAAAACGCACAATAGCTGTGGGTATTCATTTAATTAAATCTACAGTCTAAGGTATTAATTACATTTTTTATTTTGGTCAATTGTGCAAAAATAAAAAAAAACTTGAATTTTAATTCAGGGTCGTGCACTGGATCATCTTGCGCTTCATAATCAAAATTAATATTTCTTCGTTGAATTCAGTAATGTGGCTGCGTCATCTCAAAGTTAGCAGGGATCACCTCAAAGTCTAAGTTAGATTAATCGGCCAGTTCTTTTGCATATCAGATCATTTCATCGAAAGCCACATCCGATCAAAGATCCTTAAAAAATCATTACGATTTTTTAAGATTTTGATGAGATTATTCGAATTCCTATCGTAAATTTGAAACAAAGAATAAGAAACCCATACTTTTTACTTTCATTGAAACACTGTATTTACGTATACTTAATATATACTACTCAAAATAATTAAAGGATATTGCGGTTTTAGGTGGATCTTGTGGCTGGGAAACTTTTTATACATAGTCGACTGATTGACAAATGGTCGACAGACGTAGTAGGTTATATGAGAATAAATTATACATGTTTGGCAGAAAAAATGCATTTTATTGCGCATTTGTGTACAAAAGGAAACAAGCACAATTTGTGCATATGAGAAAAAAAGAATAAGAAAAGGTGTTTTCTTCAAAGGAAATCATTTTCAGTAGGGGGTATGGTTTCCACGGACGTCCAGCAACGTTGAGCACCTCTGTGGCATGGAGTCAATGTGGCTATTAATCACGAGTTGGGGGATTCTGTCCCACTCTTCCAGAAGAGCTCTTTCCAGTTCTTGGAGAGTTTGTGGGGGTGGTTGGCGGCCAGCAACTCGTCTTCCTAGAGCGTCCTACACATGCTCTATTGGATTCATGTCTGGAAAACACGCTGGCCATTCCATTCGTACGATTCCTTCCTCGAAAAGGAAGTCCTCCACTAGGTTAGCACGAGGTGGCCTGCAGTTATCGTCCATTAAAATGAGGTCATCTCCGATTGCTGCAGCGTAAGGGACTACAATAGGTCTGAGGATCTCATCCCTATATCGGCGAGCTGTCAGAGGTCCATCTCGAATGATGTAGAGGTATGTGCGCCCGTCAATGGAGATGCCACCATACACCACCACTCCCCACCACTCCCCACCGCCAAATCTGACACTTTTGTGCACGAACGCAGGATTATTTCTACTGTCACGGTCCCTCCAGATGAAAATACACCTATTATCCGGATGAACAGAAAAACGGAACTCGTCAGAAAAAAGAACATTGCTCCATTCATTTCTCCTCCAGTTTACATGCTCTGTTGCCCACTCCCTGCGGTCGCGACGATGCCTTGATGTTAGTTTAACACATTCCATCGGTCGGCGAGCATACAGACCTACACCATGGAGCCGGTTTCGGACAGTCTGAGTTGAAACCATGGTGCCAGTAGCCGAGCGAAGGTGTTGTTGAAGAGTAGCGTTCATATTTCGGTGTCTCCGAGCCGTTAACACTAAATAACGATCTTCATTGGGCGTTGTTGCCCATCTACGACCTTGTCCTGGTCTTCGGCCTGCACTTCCAGTCTCCAAAAACGGTTCCAGATCCTGGAAATCACACTTTGTGACACTCCAATTGCTTACGCTATTTCGTCTTGAGTTTGGCCCCCTTCTAACCTGCTAACAACTCTCCAAGCTTCTGAATCAGTTAAATGACTTCGCTGAGACATCGTACTCATCGAAACAAAGCAGTCACTGAATGCCGATCATTCTTGTCTTCATTTCAGTTGTAAGTCAAATTTCATTCGCAGCCGCTGAAGCGACGTTTTTGACGTCGAACTCAAAATTAGCATACTCCACAGTTTGAAAATCAGAAAAATTTGCATTTGTGATTCTCTTCTTCCATTTTCGGCAAAAAAAATTTCGGTTATATCTTTTTTATATAAAACTTGCAATATCCTTTAATTGTTTTGAGCAGTGTATTTGGAAATGGCGATTGCATGGCAATACATTCTAATAGAGCAACTTTTTCAAACTAAAACTATGCCGTCTGAGAATATAACATTTAACTTTTTTTCCAACACACCCAAATATAAATCTGAATACAGCGCGCACAAAATATTGCATGGATTTAAATAAATTTGAATTTAAAAAAGATGTTTCACCTATACAACTTCTCTCTCTCTCTCTCCAAAGAAAAAATACTTTCACAAATCTCATAAATATAACACAAGAAATTAATGACCATAGTAATCAATCTTAAAAGAACTAACACTAATAAAAATACTCAAAAAGTAGACTGTGATACTTAAATAAAAAAAATAAATACATTATAGTTCTCAGTCCAATAAAATTCCATTTTTTAGCTTCCTAACAAAATATTTTATCATTTCGAAATATTTTTAATACTTAAATTCAAATTTATTATAACAAATGCAGTTATTAAAAATGTATTTAAAATAATAACAAAATAATATTACTAAATTTATCTCTTTAGAGTAGAAAAAGAAAAAAATTGAAGTATAACACATCAATTATTGATGTAATTCAAACTTTGAATATTTAGAAAGAATCTTAAAAAATGCCTTTCGGATACTTTTATCAATGATAACACAATGACTTATAAAAATGTACTGATAATAACAAAATGATTATAAAGTTTTTCACTTGATGTATGAAAAAAGGAGAAAAAATCTGCAAATACATATTTTATATTGATTTCACATTTAAGGATTCTGGGGAAAAAACGAAATTTACTATAAGCAATAGACAAAAGAACTGCAATTTTTTTTAATACTGAGAACAGTAATGATGGTTGTGAAACGTCTCGATCCAAAAATGAAAGTTATCTTACGAGAAAAGATTCGCGTCAACACAAAAGAATTTCAATTAGGTCCAAAGAGAAGATTTTACAATCCATATACTGTTAAGTATGACTATTGACACATTTATACAAAATAATTTCATTGACAATAAAATAGCCTAGGTTTCATTTAACTCAGTAAGCTTTTCAATTAAAATCGTTAAACAAAGTATTTTATTTTTACAGGTTGATTTTTTTTTCATAAAAGCAAATACATTAGATATTCCTTCACACTTTATCTTAATATGGTAAAAATACAGTAGTACCTCCCAATAAGGGACTTAGTGTTTGATACAGCATGTCTTAGTGCCAGAAATTTAACCCAGCCAAACCTAAGGGCAACCACCAGATCAAACATTGCATATCTTGTCTTTTAATACTAAGAAATGTAATTTAATTAGAAATTCCAGCTGCATCAGGCTTTAAATAAATTATATATAATTAAGTACCTTTTAGTCACAGATATTTTTTTAAAATTTGAAGCTATGTAAAAGGAAAACTCTTAATTGAAAAGTTTAATTATCGCATGTTTAAAATAATCAATTGGATTTTGTACTTACAGAAATTTATTGAAAATAATGAGTTGCACAGATTTTTTTTGAAAGCCTATGTATTGTGTCAGCTTTAGACTGCATTTTTATTTTTCATATAAATTCAAAGAAAAAGCGCACCATCACAAGGTGCAATCGTTTTATTATCTGTTTTGTCTATAAATTGAAGAGTTGGACTGATTGCGTTGCAATTATTTATCTCTGTTTCTTTTCTCTTTCAAAGTTACTTTGATTTATCAGGTTGTCAATATATTTGATTTATTTACAAAAAAACACAAACTTGTTTTTGAAATTGTAAAATATTACTATTAAAAATACAAAATAATTAAAAATTAAAAACATAATTACCTGCGGTTATTTCAAATGAGTAAATTGTAAATGATGTGCTTATTTCAGTTGGCCTATTTCTTTGAAAATGAGTTTTTTGATGGTAGAAATCACAACCGCTTATTTTAAAGTAATCCTCAGGAGTAAAATGAAACATCTACTGTGTGGGTCTCTATCTTCCAAAAAAGCTCCCCTGTCCCTTTTTAGTAATATGAAACCCACATCCAATAGGCGTTAGGAATGTCCATTGTGACCCCACTGTAGGAATGGGAGAAAGTTGCAAAAAAGGTGTATAAACACATAAACCAGAAATAATTCAATGTCCATGTAAACAAACAAAAAAATCCATAAGATGCTGTCGTAGACCCATATTTACTCTTTATGGACCCCAAATTTTTTTTCACTGTCATAGACCCCTTGTAAGTCATCGTCGCCCCTGGGGGTCTATACAGACCACTTTGGCTCTGGTATAAATGTTCGATGCCCGTCGGCGCCGCTCTATAATAGAGCCTATGTCCATTAATTATTAATTTCCGCTTATTCGGTGGTAGGGTGGAAGAACAGAAGTAAACTGCTCTTACTGTTGAAAATAAAAATAAATTTGATATGCTATTTCGGGTATTTTATTTCTGATTTGTATTTTTTACTGGTTTATTATTTATTACTATTTTGAGTGTTAGCATCTTTTTCTGTTTGTTATTTTCAACGAGGAACGGGGCCCCTAGAGCCCCTGGGCTGCAGCCCATTTAGCCCATACGTAGATTCGGCCTTGCCCATTTTACTTCTGTCTGGGAAGTAGGACACTGTATCCCATCAATTTTTTCATCATCTGAAGAAATATTTTGCCCTAGAACAACATTTTTAACGTAATCTTCATCACAAGTATCACTGTTATTAGAGGTTGCTGAATCATTATCTGATGGCAATTCTTCAAATATAGCAAGAGTCTCTTGAACAGATAAGTTTTTTCTAGGCATTGTTACACAAATATACTCAAATTCTACTTTACGTTGGTAATGATAATAAAAATCAAAGTACAATAATCTTATAAAATGGAAATGCTAATTAAAAATATATACACATTTATAAGTAAAAAGTATTCAAAGTATTTTATGCACCTTAATAATATGCAAACGTTTTCTCTGAGCAGAAAAGCTATAACGAAAGAATTTCGAACCCAAGAATCTTGTACCACATATTGTAAACAAAGTTTGCTTATATTTCCCACCCCCAACATTCTTTTGTGATTTTAAGGGAGATTACCAAATGTACTGAAATGGTTAGGGTACTTTTGCACAATGAAATCACATTATTCGAGCGTTCACATTTTTTCTGAGAACATAAATTACTCACATAAATCTGCCTTAAAATGTAGAAATATCAGAAATAGTCTAGAAAATTTTAAAATTATGAAAAATACATGTATCCTTGCTTCCAGAATTTTCCGACGCCCTATTTGTCAAGCTTTATTACAAAGTCTGCAGATGGCGCCACGTGTATGCAATCTACGTACAAAAGTTTTAAAACGTTACTTTAGAATAAAATTAGCGCATAAACTGCTTAAATACACAATAATACTATATTTTATGAAAAAGAATATTTTGCTACACGAATAATGACTTTAATCACTTCAGAAACACTGATTCTGCTTTTTTTACATGAAAAAATGGGGGGTTTAAAAAATAAAGTACCCTAAACTACGTCAAGAAATCACTCCCCATGACATCCTTTCGAAAAGGCAACGGTCAAGTGACCTTGAGATCAGCTGACTTAGTTTTTGCTTAAATTTTAGAATGGCTGGAAGTAGGAGAATTGCTTGAACATGATAGCTGTGGAATGGGGGAGAGGGAGGACTCTATTTTTTAGCACTGGCAGTGGAGTTCTTCTGGAACTTTTCTGGCCTTCAAACTTTTTCTACTCACAGAACCCCAAAAACACGGTGGCCAACCTTTTTGGGAAGAGTGCCATAATTTGATAAAAAATAATTATGAGTGCCGCTTCCAACATTTCCATCAAACAAATATGAAAAAGTAAAAAAAAAAAAAAAATCTTACTTATAGGCTCATTGTGGAATTTTTACGCAAATAGCACATTTTTTTTAATGCAAGACATTTAAAAATTAGATGAAGTGCAAATTTAGGTTTTATTGTTAATAAACTTTTTACATGTTAAATTCAGTTAAGTTCGGTACAAAATAAAAATGAGTAACTTGAAACATTTAATTTTAAATAATTATTAAACAGTTTGTATTTACTTAATGTGGCTTTTGAATTACTCTTTTTTTATCAAGTCATCTTTATTAGGATTAACTTTTGCAGATGCTAACAAAATTAGGTTATTATAGGTGCACATCAGCTAGTTATATAAGTAATATTTATTTCATTATGTTCACAGCAGAAAACATTTATTCACACAAACATATTTTGATCCAAATTTTGAGACTTTTGTCTGAGACAACCCCACTTCAATAAAATTATAGAATATTATTTATTATTATGTATTCAAATTTCTTTTAATCTTTCAGTATGTCTTCGCGTGCCCCCGTTACAACTCCACCGCACCACGGGGTGGCCACCACTGCCCTAGAACTAGAATGTCTTTTTGTGGAACCCCTAGAACTAGAAAGTATTTTAGTCGAACCCTATTCCAGACACACACTTTTTTGTAAAGGCAATTAAAAAAAGTATATTGCATCGATTATTAAAAATTTTAATATATTTTTAATATAATTTACTAATTAATAATATTAATCTGTGATCCAGGTTTCGCCCACCCATGCATTATGTTTAGTAACTAGAATGTGTGCTTGATTTTTTCACACAAACCGTCGGAAGTCTAAGCAATTGAATTTAACTGCAGTCGCATTGCATATTCTGAGATTAATTTATTTCTATACTTTGTTTTTGTAATCACTTACGCCAAGAAATATTTTTCACTTATACACATTGTTCTGAATGACATTAAAATGTTTAGAGGAATACTGAGTATTTTGTATGAATTTTTGCAATAAAAAATTTAGGAGATTTTCTTGCTTAAACTTAGAGTTTGGTCATCAAATCTGTTGATAGGTCGATATATAAGTCATTACCTCTCCCTTATTGTAGGTGTTTTCTCAACAAATGTCAAAAGGTGCACTTTCCATTGCAAAACTATTTAGTTTTGCAAGACATTGTACTAACGAGTATACAATTATCTCGTGGAACCCGGGATAGTAAACAATAAAATTTTTACAATCTATTAGGTAATATATATAAATAAAACACATTTTAATAATGTTTGCGCTTTGAGTATTCGACGGAGTGAGCCATAACAAAAATATATATTTTATTATCTATATATATAAAAATGTTGTGTTGGTTTGTGTATGCGTGCATAACTCAAAAAGTTCTGCATGGATTAATCTGAAATATTGACACAACCTTGCATTTGTCTCTGGTTAGGATCTTATGTACTTTTTATTTTGAAATTCTCTCTAAATTTTTTAAAATTTAATTTTTAAGTTATTTTTTGGTGTTATGACGTCATACGACGTCACGATTCGCTCTGAATGCGAAAATTTAAACTTTACGCTTAGATATTTCGAAATTATTGTATAACTCTTCTATGGTTATGTTTATGCGTTGTCATATTTATCTATTTATTGTCATTTGATACGTAATTGGGATTATTTTTCGAATAAATCTTTTTTTAAAAAATATTCTTTCAAGAACTCAAATTTTGTTTTGTAGGTTTGGCAACAGTTGGATAGCATTATCGCGGGATGTTTAGGACTGTAATTAAATTCTACATCGTGTTTTTTCTGTAATTTTAAGCTAAATTTATTTCTCTTTATTAAGCGAAAATGAAACTAACATAATTGACTTCTGTACGCTACTTATTTTTCTACCAAATAGTTTCCGTCAACCATTTACCTGAAATAAACAGACGTAGCCAAATGCCGCGCTATATCATTCAATGTTTGGAAACAATATTTTGTTCCCACTTGGAGATATTTTAATGTGACGAAATTAATCGACAGAGTTTTTAATAGGAATTTTTTTTTCTTTTTTAGACAACTTTTTAAACTTCATTTGATTCTTACGTATTATCGCAACAATCGCCAACTTTAATGATAACTCACAAAGTTGGCCATTCCATTTTCGCAGATGTTGTACGCGCGGAATTGGCAATCGTGCATCGTTTTATACAATATCGCTAATAGGTTGCGATAATACGTAAGTACCTTTCATTTGATGTTAGTATTGAAATACAAATGTTAAAACTAAGATTTTCTGATTTTGAGTCATCAAAATATTGCACCTTATTTTGTTTTTCATTGCTTTATAAGATTATTACCTTCTTAAACAGATTCCATTAGTAATTTGTTAAAAAAAAGTACTGGAAGTTATGGTTTGTTTTTGTCAGGGACGTAGAGCTACCGCTGTATCAATGATGCAGGAGCCCCAACGAATGTTATTACAATTCCACTTACATGGTGCTCATATCTGAAAAAGGGCCACAAAGGAATTCGGATACAAGGCCCACTTAGAGCTGTTTTGTAATTTCATATGTTTTTCTTTAAACCTTCACTTTTACTACAGTCAATCGGCTTGAGTACATAAAATTGTATTGCAGAAATTCGAACTTAGGTTATCATGCTGGCCAAGCAAACGCAGTGCGAGGGATAAATGCTGATCAAATTAGAGTAAGCATCAGTGAATGAGCAAAACAGACAGAGGGCTCAAATATTTGTTGAGGAAGCAGGTTGTCATAAGATTGTAATTATTTTTTCAAATTTTACTTTCGCGTTGATAAAGATAGTCCAGCTCTTTTTATGTCAATTACTGTTCGTATTGTATATCATTTTTCAATTTGATTTTAAGCACAGAATATTTACATTGGATAATTTTTATATATAAAATACTAAATTGAATTCTGTACACTATGTATGTGTTGAGCGAGTAGTATACCGATTAAAACGTCCACCTACCGTAAAATCCGGCTTATAAGGCGCACTTTGAACACAAAAAATAAGATCAAAATTTACAGGTGTGAGTTATACGCTGGGTATAAAAATGAGGGCTTTAAAAATTAAAAAATAAATGAGCATAAAAAAGTTAAACTTCTAAATATTTCGAAATACTATTTATTTAAAAGACATGACATTCTTATTGAACTTAAAAGGTGGTAGTTCTAAAAGTATACTATTTTTGCAATTGTTTAGATAAACACCTTGAATAAATCGCTTCTAAACATAACAGCATTGCATTTGTACATTTCAGGTTTCTTCGTAAAAAAGGGGTGCACATTATATAGCGAATATACCTAAAATTTAAAAATTGCAGCTTGAAAGTTTGGGTGTGCGTTAAATGCCGGAATTTACGGTATTTTATCTTTCTCCAATGAATCTAAATTAAATTAATATATAATTTTTTATGGTACTTATATTTTTTCTTTAGTCGGCCATATACTGCAATATGCATTCAATAAGGGAAGAACATTCTATGCCTGTTTGTGCACAATAATAATACTTTTTTGCACTTGGTCGTGAATTTTTCCACGAAATAGTTATTGCAGTTTTTAATAGTTGGGGCAATAACATTAGACTCACGAAATATCTACTTTGTGTACTTTCAAAATTTTATTTGGTGCTACTGTGAAATATAAATGGAAAAATTAAGATTTTCTGATGTATATTTTGTGTTTGTTTTGATATTTATGTATTATCGCAACCATTTTGGCAACATTAGCACTTAATGATATAGTTGCAACAGTACCCAAGAATCTTTGTTTGCAACTTTTTTTGGTAATTTTATCAAAATGATAATTTGTTGTTTATAATTGGTTTTTGATTGCTTTTTATCATTTAAGTTTGTTATAGCTAGCTAGCTGTACCCAATCATGTTTTCCTGTGGCTCAGTCTGGTTAAAAAGAAAGAAACGAGAAAGCACACATTTCTAATATCTTTAACTGCTTGCACTTGAGGTATGATTTTTTTTATAAAAAAAAAGTAGAAATATACATTAACAAACTTTTCTTAACAGATTTATTTCATTTGTAATTTGTTAACAGAATACTCCCAAGTAATTATGGGTTTTTTTTGTCATTGGAAAAAATCTAAAATTATTTGCATTGTCTCCATAGAAGAGGTGCCAAGTTTGAAAACAAATTAAATGACTCCTCTTGAGGTGAAAGGGTTAATTTTACAATGCTTATGAGTAGACATTTTGTGTTGCTTCATTGTGTATATATACAGAAATTGTCTGCTGTGCCTGCTTTAGAGCAGTAGTTGCCATTTTTCAACACTTCATGAACTACTTAATGTATAACTTTATAATTAGCGTTTCACTAATAGGATTGACCACAATGTGGTGGAGCACTATAGCTATATTTACGTCTTTATTTAACCCTCTACGCGGATAGCACGGAAAATTCCGTCAGTGTAAAGATGCTTCGAAAATGCACTGCACGGATTTTTCTGCTTTCAAGTAACGTTTTCAAAAGCGGATTAGCCGCACTTTTCTGAAATACTTTCCCCCTTTTAAAGGTTTAAAATCTTAAAAGGTCATAAAATTGTCCCCTTTCGACCTCCCAAGTTTTAAAAGGGGGAAAGAATTGAAGTCTGTTGCATTTTTGAAGGGAATAGCAAAATAAGAGTAAAACGCTTTCGGAATAACTTTTCAGGAGGAAGGTATCCACTTAGAGGGTTAATCTTCTATGCCCTGAAAATAAGCGGTAAAATCCTAGGAGAGCCCACACCCTTGGCGACAAACCAAAAAAGGTGCCAAGCCAGAACACGATGGTGCCAAGCGAAAGCGACAATGGTGGCAAGGAAATATAGCGGGATAAGGTAGATGCATAATGAAAATATATGTAAGCAATACAGAAATTAAACATTTGAGATAAAAAACATAAAAACAGCACTTACTTTCTTACTGCTGATCTTTTCCGAGTGGAGGGGACAGCGTAACAACAGATTTTAAAAAAGTCTTAAAAGTCTCATCGCTAAGCGAATGATCGTGTGAACGCCGCCATATTTATTCTGCGAGGTAATGGTCGAACATACATTCGGCGTGGCTAGCACGATTTCGAAGAAAACGTTTTTATTGCCGACCATGTTACATCATGCTGATCATTACATTTAGGACATTCATAACTCGAAGCAATAAATCCTTCCTTCATACACCATTCAATCAATTCTTTCTTACCTTTCGCACTCAACAAAGTAAAAAATTCTAAAGTAGATTCCCTCACACACGCAACCAGCCCGGAGACCAACAACAAAATGAAATTCGAAATGCGCGCCCTCAAAATACGAAAGTGCTAGAAATAGTTAGGTTTGTCGTATGTAGTGTTTAAAAGTAGGGTTACCCAGATGGCACAATTATCGCTAACCAATGTAATTCGCACCAAGGGTGTGGGCTCTTCTAGGAGTGAACCAAATAAGCTTCATGAAAAGTAACAATCAACAAACTGAAGTGTTTTGCCTACAATTTTTCAAAAAATGGTTGAGGTTACCAAAAATCGCTAACCTCAGGAATTATGTTTTTTTGTTTAGTTATTTCAGTAACTAAAAGCTTTTAGTAAAGAATAATTCGTGTTCCGTAATACGTTGTTTTGTTCATCTTTTTTTAAACTGAATCTTCATAAAAGTATAAATAATTTCCCAATTTTTCTGCATACCATCCAAAATTTTTCACGCATCACCAATTGGTGGCTGCTGCTCTGTAACACACATCAGTAATTATGTATTAGCATCACTGTAACAAAATTGGTGCCATGTATATCGTACCTTAATATCTAAACAATAAAGATTCTAACATTTTTTTTATGAAAAAAGAAATGGAGGGAAAATGTTGCGATTTGCATGTCGGTAATTTGGCTGTGGTGATGCTAATATTTAAGTACACTGATAACAAATAATTGTCCTTGTGAAAAGCTGTCTGTGTCTAGATATAAGCCACTCTGCTTTTAAGATAGGCCCTTAACTTTGTTGATAACAATTGCTAATACTAATCGAATTGTGAATTGCGAAAATACTCCCATCGTTATCAACACTTTGTCGTAGTTTTCTGCTGCAAAATCCGTGTTTATATTGGAATTTTCCAGGCGTATTCCATTAAAAATACCTTCAGCCTCTCATTGCGTTGAATTTCAGCTGTGTCAATTGATGCACGTTTAAAGTTAAATATTTCATTAGCATTTTTTTTCCTTTTCTTTTTGTTTCTGATTTTTCTTTTTTTTTTTTTTTTCATGTTTTGAAATTTTATATGTTTTTGTTTTAATTTTCTTTTCTTTTTAAGTTAAGAAATTTTATATGGTTTGTTTGAATTTTTTTTCTTTTTAAGTGCAGTCAATTGGCTTCACTAGATAAAAATAATGCCTTGCGTGAAATCAAACTTAGGTTGTCATACTTGCAAGGCAAAAGTACTACATTGAGTGTAATTGCACATCAAACTGAGAAAGAATGGATATCAGCAAACGAGAAAAGCAGACAAAGAATGTCACAAACACAGGCTGAGGGCGCAGCAAAGCAACATGCAGCCAGACTTGAAGAAGCTCATTTGCGAGCACATCTTTCGTGTTTTACAACATCAGAAAGATGTTAACCAAAAACAGCGCATGTGCATCAAACATGACTTTGGGGTGAGCAAACACACAATAACAGTCAACTTGCATTCTGGTACAACCCAGTGGAAGATTCTAGGTTCAGGCAGCATGTTCTCATTTTACACAATGATGGAAGTGTATCCTTATTGCAATGTTCTGGAATTTAAGGGAAAAACCAAAGGAATGTTTTGTACCACTGAAAAAATTAAACTGCCTCAACTCAGAGAACAGAGCCATTACAAATTTTGCTTGCTAGATATACTGCAGAATCAAAACATTTCCTATATGACATCAGGAAATACAATTCATGTTTCCAAGTGACATTGTTTGGATAAATGTGCATTTGTGAACACACCTCTGATTTAATAAAAATATCCATAAGCATTGTAAAACTAACCCAATTCCCTCAATGAATCCAGAGTGGAGCCATTTAAAATTTATCTTCAAACTTGAGGTCGCCACTTTAAAGACAATGTAAATAAATTTAGAGAGAGAGAGAGGTTCATAACATGACATAAGGACAAAAATAAGCTGTAATAACTTCAAGCATTTGGTTAACAAATTATAAATATCAGTTTAGGAAAGTTTTTCGTATATATATATATATATATATATATATATATATATATATATATATATATATATATATGTATGTATACATTTTTTTTATAAAAGATCATGCGTGCAATGCAAATTATTTAACATACTGAAAATATGTCCTTTCTGTTAAACAAGACTGAGCCACAGCAACGCGTGGCAGGGTACAGCTAGTATTATAATAAAAGTTTAAAAAGTATTGTAAAATAAAGTTATTATGTTGAAATAAAATTTTCAGTTTCTTAATGACAGGAATGAGCTTTAAATTCTTGTGGGGATACAAACTTCATAGAGAACGTGAATCCATTTTGCATACACATTTATAATTTTTTTTTTCGATTTATTTATTGTGACTCGTGGAACCCCTGGGAATGTATCGTGGAACTCCAGGGTTCCGTGGAACACAGTTTGAAGACCACTGTTGTGTGTATACGTTCTTAGTGGGTGAAAAATCCGGAATTGCTATTTGATGTTTAACTTTGCTCTACAAAGCAATAAGAGGGCTATTGATCAGAAATCTCGTAATTTTGAGCCTTGGTCGAGTGACGAGGACACCTGAGCTGGAACCCCTCTTTCCTAACTACCACATCAGCGGGAGGAATGGCCTCATCTACGCGGTGTCTCTTTAATGACAACAGGACTCGAGCTCACGATACTCCAGCCACGAGCTCGTGACCATAACCACTAAGCTACCGCGGCCACAAGGCATAGCAAAAACTCTAGTGAAAAGGTTAAGGGAGTTATAATTAGATATGAATTGTCGGCATGTGACAAAAGGATAGCAACATGAAACGGAAATATAAAGGTGTAAGATCTAGAATAATTGCTCTAAACCTATGACCTTGCCTATCATCTTTTAATTTTTTAGTTTGTGATGTCACTCCCAGTAATATATACTATAAAAATTGGGAATAGATATTTCTATGCTTATTTTCTGCATCTACAAAGATGGGAAATTCTACAAAAGCATTTAAGCATTACTCTAAGACAATCTTGCGATACCCGTTGGGAAGCTGAAATAGATCCGGTTAAAGCAGTGTATACACAGTTTGAACAAACTCGTAATAACCTAGAATTCATTAATGTAAATGATTATACAGCGGTATCTGAAACAAAAAATTTATTGGATTCAATACAAGAAATGCCAATCATTTTGTTTAATAGTATGGTTAGCAATATTATCCAAAATTCGCACTATCAATGAACTATTTCAAGTAAACACATTTGTTCCCCGATATTTGTCCAAAAACTTAAGGGAAAAAAAAATTAATATGTATTTGACGAAACAAAAGGGGAAGAATATTTTCCTGAATATTTTTTCCTATTGAAAATGGTCATTTAAAGTAGTGCTCCTCAACCTTTCTATCGCCGCGAACCGGTCAACGTTTGATAATTCTACCGCGGCCCACTGAAGGAGAAGACGTTGATTGTTTGTATTTTAGAATGCTTTTATTTAATAATTTTAGTTTAATTGTATATTTAAATAGGCCTTCAGAATAAAAAATACAGTTATACCAAGAAATTAGTATTAAGTTATTAAACACGGTGTGTAAAATGATTACCATAAAACCTTGTGCGGACCGGCACTATTTGGTCCACGGACTAGTACCGGTCCGCGGACCGGGGGTTGCGGATCACTGATTTAAAGCATTTCATCGCATCTCAGATCATCTTAGTTTATTAAACCTGATTTTCGTTTATTTTTGTGACTGAAAGACCGGCATTTTTAGTATTATAGATAAGTTCGATTCAACTTTAGGCAAACTCTCTTTTATTATTTCCTTGACTTTTACTACTAGTCATATATCTGTTGTAAAGATGTAGGTTCTCTTTTATTAACTTCACCTTAAGTAGAAGTAAATTTATTACAGAATCACGATTTTTTTTTGTTTTTGTTTTTATAAAGAGAGATATTTGTGAGAATAATTGGTTCTTTCAAGGAAATGACTATTAGCTCATACTTTTACTACTGAAGCCTGTTAGAAAAATTATTTTTATGGGAGCAAAGCAATTTTATTTATTTATTGTTATCCCAAACAATCAGTTTCGGTCACTTCATATTTTTTAATTCCAATCATTTGAATTGATTTATATAAGAGTTACGATGTTAATTAAATATCTTTTTCAATAACCGCACAATTATTACAAATTTTGCACAACTATTAATAATATAAAAATACAACTTTTAATAAGGGTTGAGTGAGTGAATATTAACGTCATACTTTTTCGTTAATCGAGGACTTTTGGCAACGATCTCCTAATTATGAACCATAATCAAGTGACGAGGATGACACCTGAGCTACCCCCTCTACTAACTTCTACACCACACCAACTGGAGGAGGTTTGAACATAGACATGTTGCAGCGGTAGCCGAGTGGTTAAGGTATCGGATCGCGGCTGGCCTTGTCACGAGTTCCAGCCCAGTACCACTAAAGACCCGCCGTGTATGGGAGCGATGCATGTTAAATTTGCTGAGAGCTCAAACGTCCTCCTGTTGGTGTGGTGAGGTAGTTAGGAGAGAGGGGGTGCCAGATCAGGTGTCGTCCACGTTTTATTGACCATAGTTTAAAATTACGTGGTCCATCGCCAAAAGCCCTGGTGTAGCTGTACAGTGCGACGTTAATATTCACTCACTATTCATCGTTCCTGTGTACGCCGAGATTCGAATAATTACACATTCTTCAAATTCTAAATTACTTCGCTGATAAAAGTGTCGCATAACAATACACCTGACATATTCTATGTTATACGTGTAAATGAAAATTCAAGTTTTAAGTCACATACTGTTATTGATTTTAGTAACAATAATAATAATTTGATGTTAATGTCATTAGATAACAATAAGAGAATAGCTTCTATGTAATAAAATTGTAGGTTAAAACGATTTTTGTCTCAAAGAAAATTATAAGCTCCTTTCCTAATTCATTTCAAACATATTTAATTTTTACGCATGTGTGTGTGTGTTTGGTAACCAAACAACAGCTTCATTTAATGTAGTAACCCAGAAAATAGGCTACATTATGTGGTATCCTGTTTAAGAAAATGTAGATGGTAGAAACAAGTGTACTTAAATTTGAATTGCCTTATAAGAAACACGCATCAAGAACACAAGTTTCGATACGAGTCTTTAAAAAGAAAACGTCATTTTTCTGTGAAAATGGTCATTAGAGCACTTTTTCATAAATTGTTATAATCTTTTTAAACCTCATTTCCATTTCTTATTTTATAAATTAATGTTATTATTTCTGGTATTCATGGAAAATACGACAAAACTGTGTACTAAGAATTCCATTTTGGACGACATAAACTGGTTAGGGAATCAACTGAAGACAATAAAAAGTATCTGGTGTCTCCCTCTTGGTCCATCCACAATGGAGGGGGAAGGGAAAGAAACCCAATATGTGGTTTTTACGACTGCTTGACCCCCGTTGGCCCTTCTTCACCGTTCAAAGACGAATATTGCTTATCCTACATTATGCAAGAAAAACCTTGTGCATTTTAGCTGTTATTGTGTTTCATTTAGCTGTTTGAAAGTAATTTCTATTCCTTCCAAAGAATTTTTTTTTCTTCTTTTTTGTTATCCCAAAGAATCAGCTCGTTGGCTTCTTCATATTTTTAAAATCCAATAATTTGTATTGATTTATAAGAGAGTTACTATGTTAATTAAATATCTTCAATGAACGCAAATTCAAAAATTATTAGTAGCATAAAAACACATATACTAAAATCTGCTTATAACAAAGTGCTGCTTTATACATCAGTGTATAATTTCATTAATTCAAGTGATTAATATACTTTTATTGAAAGTATGTAATGTATACAGTGGCGCACACAAGGGGGGTGTCCTAGGGGTCCGAACCTCCCATAGTCCTTGATTTTTTTTCGATTGGTTATAATCCTATGTATATATTACGTAAAATTTAAAGATGTATTTGTTATTAAGAATTAATGCTAATTATTTGTTCAATAATTAATTTTGCATTGTTTTTGTTCCCGAAAATCGAAGAAATCAAAACAATATGTTGGGCGGCGTATTGGAGCCTGATACCAAAATGGTGGACTTTCAGCCTCGGACCCCCTCCCTTGAAAATTTTTGTGTGCGCTACTGAATGTATATGCATATATATATACTACGTTATTTTATTTACAATACCAATTTTAAAAATGAAACTTAATAATTTTAAATCCTTTTTCTTAGACATTATCCATAAAAAGATAATTACATACTTATCAAAAAAATTAAACCATTTCATCACAGAACAGCTAACCATGAATTGCAGTACCAATAGTGTCAAACTGATGTATGACAATTAGACTTATTCTATGCTGCATATGTACAGTAAAATTCAAGTTTTAATTCATACAGTTATTGATTTTAGTAACAATAATAATGATTTATTATTAATACTATTACATTGCAGTCAGAGATTAGCTCCTATATTATATAATTATAGGTTAAAACGATTTTTGTCTCATAGAAAATCACAAGCTATTTTAAAACCTTCTTCAGTTGGAAAAAAACGTATTAAAATATTGGAGATTTACAGACATTATTAGTTTCTGTTTTATGCCTTTACAAATTTTAAATGTGTTTTTTTTCAGATTTTCATCTTGAAAGATATGAAAAAAAGGGTTTTCTATTCAATAAAAAAAAATTTTCTGCTCAAGATAATCTTGAAATTTTTTGAAGACACTTTATATGTATATATATATATATCTGTTCTATAAAAGTTTTTATAAATTTAGATCTGAGAACTCTTAACTAGTTTTTTAAAACATTTAATTTAATATTTTAAAAACTGTTCATATTTCTTTCAGGTTTCCAAATTTAACAATATTCGTGCTTTTTCTCAGATTATCTATATGAACAATTATTCAAATTCAACAAGGAAATAGATTTTCAATTCCATACCAGCTTAAGGAAGTGTAATAAAAAGGAAGCTTAGTTTGGAAATTAATTAGATAAATATAATATAGTCGGCCCTCCATTTTGCGAATTTCTCTATTTCGCAAACTTTTTCCTGGAACCAAGAACATTTTATGATTTTCTTCGTCAAATAACCTCCAAATAGCTAAGTGTATTTTCCATTTATCGAACTTTTTCTCTTGGGATTCAATTTTTTTTCCATCTGTTTTTGAAATATTTCTGGATCTTCGTGTGATGAAATGTGCAAGTAAAATCATTTGAAGCGATTAGACTTGAATTGTGTGAAAAAAATACGCATGAGGTAATTCGTGCACTGCAAAGATGACAGGAATGAGAGAAAACATTTTTTTTAAAACAGAAAAACTCAAACAAAATTAGTAGACTTAACCAGTTGTTAAATTGAAGAGAGGACACACATTCTTAAAATTACTGGTCATAAAATATGCATGTTTAAAATTACTTGTAGGCTTAAAATTGAAAAATGTTATTAAAATTCGTTAATCATAATACAAAAGTGCTTTTCAAAGTTGGAAATACTGAGTATTTCTTGACAAAGTTGTTTTTTCCTCTGCTTTCCTAGCCGAATTGTTTTTGATAGGTAAAATACGTAAAATAAATAGATATTAACTTAAAAAAAATAAGGTGTGTGAACAATTAATTTTATAATAATGTGTAGTTATGTGAATTTAAAATTTGTTTTAAGTGGTTTTTAAACTATATTGAAAGATAAATCACCATTTCACGACATTTTCTAAATAACGAACTTTTTTTAGGTTTAGCGACAACTGTAATTTAGCAAAATTTTTGTCAAATTTTTATGCGCATCGGAAATAATAACATTAATTTGTAAAAAAAGAAATAGATGTGTTTGAAAACAGACTTATACAAACTATTTGTGAAAAAATTGCTCTAGTGGTTATTTTCTTAGAAAAGTGACATTTTCTTGTGAAAGACTCAAATTGAAAATGATTATTTCCCTGATGAGTATTCTTCACACATCTTCAAATACAATTTGTATCTAAGATATGAGCAGAAAGAAATTTATTACATACTTATCAAACAAAAAAACTGAATTAAATACCCTAAGACAAATAAAAAAAAATCTCTACAAAAATAAAACTGGAAGTCTATCAAAACCTTCCTCCAAAAAATAAAACTGGAGGTTATCAAATTCTTCCTCCAAAAATTAAAACTCCTTTCTAAATTCCATCTTTATTCTTAACCCTATTGGTATTGTTTATGATACCCAAAAAATGTAAACATACTCGTTCATTCACTCGTGGGTATCTCAAAACATTTGCACTGATAAAAAAAAAAAAGACTATGTACACCCATTTCCGTGGAATTCTATCTGAAACTGCGCATGTGTTCTGAAACCGACTATATCTGTCAATCATTTCTTAACCACACCCCGTTACCATAGTAATGAAGGGTTGCCTTTTTACAAACATTATTGCTTTGACGTCATCCGAGTTGCACACAATGACATTTGTTGGATAAAGGAAGTTTTTGAAAAATGGACATTGGCCGTAAGTTCTCTCTCTCAAGAGGTGAACATTTAAAAGGTAATTTTTCTGTTCTATGTGGGTGTGGATAGAGCCTGTATCCACATATAACAGCTTTCCAAAAACCTAAATGAAACCTTTTTTTAAACTGCACATTTGCTTAATTCATTCAGATGAGAAAAAGTATACTTAAGACTTGCCGAAAGTTTTTTCATAGATCAGAAATTTTATTTATAGTAAACAAAATTCAATTTGTAGATTTACACCAAGAAAAACTGTTTCTAACTACCCATCAGAGGACATGAAATGTAAAAAAAGGTATCATGCTGCCATCCGTATTGATTTTTATGCATTTTAGCTTTAATTAATAGACTAAATATATAGATAAGACTAAATATCCACCAACCGCTTGGAGAAAATGGTTTTGTTACGTGGCTAGACCTATTAGCCACTGCCTGCAAACAGTTTAAAAAACAGAATTTTCCTCATCAAGACCATTTTCTGACAGCCAACTGCATTCTAACTGGTCCAAGTAATCTTCAATGTCCCTCTCTTCAAAATTTCTGTACAAAAATAACATAAAATAAACATATGGTATAAAACACATTTTCGCCACCCATTAGACATGAAACTACTGTATAGTGATTTAAATTTCTGTCACATGGTTTTGGAAAAGATTTACTTGGGGTATTTCTATAAAAATTGCACAGAAAATAACAGAAACACAAAAAACAAACCTTATTTTCCACTCATTATAACTTCTATCAGCGAAAAATTTCTCAAATAAATTATGAAAAAGTATTCAAGAAACAGCATGTTTCTTCCAACCAAATCAAACAGTAGAATGACAAGTTCAAATCTGCTACAATGATTGTGACATTTGAATTTCTTCGACAGCTGTGTTCTTTATTATGTAATAGTCATGAAAAAAGTTGCCATCAACAACCAATTTATAGTACACCTGTTTTGAGTACAATTTTTTGTTTTAAAGAAAAAAATGAACATCAACAAACAAAATATGAAGCCTCATTAAATTTTATTTACAAGAATCATACATTGGAATGTATACATTAACCAAGAGCATACAAAAAGTACTGTTTAGGAAAAACATGAAGTGCATAATCTTTTAATAAAATGCGACCTTCATTTAAGCAGTGTCTGGGATCAGCTATAAATTCAATTGCACTGTTTACTAAGTCTCTCAAAGCAGAATATGGTTTATTTCTTAGTAAAGTTTTTACATTTTCTACTGCTTTTAGAGCATCTGAAGAAGGTGATGGATCACTTGAAGTAGAAGATACACAAGGATTATTTTTAATTTCCATAACAGGCAATAAACCTGGATCCATTGGCTGTAGACGTAAAGATGCATTTAAAGGCATTTGCAAAAGCAAAAATGCAACAACAATGCGGCACAGAAATCTGAAACTTTAAAAGAAAAGTAAATATATGTATATTACAAACCAAATGCGTTCACTGTACACAAGTTATAATGCTATATTATAATTATTAGCTTAATGATTCCTTACCAAAATTAAAAATAAAGTAATTATAATGTAAATTTAAAAACAGAGTCATTAAGCGTATAGAGAAAACATCCAAACACAAGGCAACTAAATTAAAAAACACTTTACTCAAATAATATTGTATTGGTAAATTATATTTGGAATTTCTCAAATTATTACAAAGAACACTCATGAATTATCCTATCAGAAATTTCATAACTATATCACACTATAAAACCAAATGAGTTTTGGAGCACATTACTCCAAATAATATATATATATATATTAACAAATGTATGTCAACGGACTAAAGAAATTATCTTTTTTATAAAGCAGAGAATGCTTTATAAAAAGAAAATTTCAATAACTTTTTCAATATAATTCTTTCACATATGGATCTGTTTTAAATGATTTTTTAAAAAAATAATACAAAACGTTTAATTTAACTTAATTAACCAAATCAAAAGCAAAATTTTTCAACTGGTTCACAACATTTGGAAAAGCAGTTCTATCTCATCAACTATAGTTACAAAGGCTCTACTGGGAAGAGAGAATAGGCCTACATAATGGCTTGATTGATTAATTTTATCAGCAGAGTTAAAAATCCAATCAAGATAGAATTGTGTAAAACTTTCAAAACAGGAGATTTATAGACAGATAATTAACAATGAAAAGGTTTCAATGTGAATAACACAAATCTTAATAAATATTTTTAAGAGCACTGTAAATGATATTTACCAATTCCTTATTGTAACAAAAATAGATATTTTAAACAAAATTGTTAATGATGTGGTTATAGTTAGACAAAGATATCAAAGTTTGATGCTTACAATAGAAGTATTTCAAAATTTGTCATTGTTTTTGGAATATATCTTTTAAAGCTCAGTGAAATTCCATCTTCTATTGTGTGTGTGTTTTCATTGAATAATAATAATAAAACTAACAAGAAATTAAATTTTAATTATTTTGATTTAGAATTACAAGTCGAAAAACCCGATTTAACAAATTCATTGGGACTGAACATTTTGTTCGTTAGTTTGGGGTAATTCGTTATACTGAGGCACAAACAAAATTAAAATTTTTTTCCTCTAACCTTTTCAAAAAATTATATAAGTAACCACACAAAAAATACCTATAGTTAGAAATTATACATTTTTTATTCAATAGCTAAAAGTACTAATACTAAGATATCAGGCACCAGCTAATTGGAAATTTTAAAATACTGACTAATAGATGTTTGACAATCTTTTTGATTTCTGACTTGAAAGAGTTCTTTTTTCAGCTTTATGTAGAGAAGAAAGTACAGCGTCATTTACATCTTGCTGCATAAGGTATGTTTTCAGTTTCCAAACAATGTGAAGAATTAGAAAATGTAATAGTTTTGATACGAGTTTCATTATCAATTCCAGTGAGTGAGTGAATATTAACGTTGCACTGTTCAGCTACACGAGGGCTTTTGATGACGTACAACGTTATTTTGAACCATGGTCAAGTGACATGGATGCACCTGAACTGGCACCCCCTCTCCTAACTTCCACACCAACGGGAGGACGTTTCAGATCTCAATAGATATAACATGCATCACTGCCCTACATGGCGGGTCTTTAGTGGTACTGAGCTCGAACTCATGACATGCCTGTCATGATCCGATACCTTGACCACTGGGCTAACGCAGCCCCATTGTCAATTCCAGATCAGAATCGCTATTCTTTGTCCCTGACAAATCAACAGTTTCCTGAACTTCAGTTGCAGAGATAGGTAGTCTGTCATCAAATGTAACATAAAATCTTAAAATATTCCCTGCATTATGGAGTGGAATGAGATAAGAAAGGAGTTTCCTGGCATATTCGAAACTAATACGGTAGGTTGCACTTATGACTCATCTGAACCAGTTGAGTCAAATAACGCTTTGCACCCTTTGCCATCGAAAGTTGCAACTTCCAAGAAAAATATTTTTTCTGTTCTGTACAAAAAGGATGTTTTTTGAGAAAAGTTCAATTTTTTTAAAAATATAAACTAATAAAAAAAAATTTCAGCTGCTGAAATAACCCGTTAATTCAGTATTTATTATTAGTGAAATAGGGGTCTTTAGGCTCACATTTTAATCGGGGGAAAGAGAAAAATTCGTTAAATCGGGGTCCAACTTTATTTAAAATTTTACCTCTGTGGCTTAAATTCAATTTAAATATATGTTTATTTTTATACCCTCCATGATTTCAGAAATATCTGTGTTATTTTATTATCAATTATATAAGCCAACTGGACACGCAAAAATCAAGGTCCACTTTTCCCAGAGTGACTCTGTAAGCCTGATCTTCTCACAACAATATTTTCAATCTACACAATTAACTAATTTATAAGCAAGAAGAAATTATTTTATCACTACAAATATATTAAATCTGACAATTATAATTTCTATCTACAATGGAAAACAGCAACATTTTGATTTAATTTTTTTTATTTGTTTTGCATTTGAAGCTACAGGACTGTTAGTGGTGGACTTGGTAATTTTGAATCTCAGTAGAGTTATGGGGATAACACCTAAGCTGGCATCTCTCTTAAAACTTCTAAACTACATGTATGTGAAGACTTCCAACTTTGAAAGATTTAATGTGTATCAGCCCCACTACATGGTGGGTCTTCACAAGACACCAGGATTCGATAAAGGCAGCCACTAGTTCGCGACCATGATCAAACACTCTGGCTATTGCAACCGTATGAGTAAAAAAATATGTGAACTGGAATGAAGTTAACCAATAGGAGAAACAGCATAAATAAGAATGCTTTAAGAATATTAAAAATGTTATTTTAATTAAATATAAATAAATTGATAAAAACACTTATAATTTAATATCAGCATTAGAATTTTATTGTCAATCTATTCAATAAAAAGTACAAAAAATAACAAACCACTTTCCTCAAACTGTATGGCTATCAAAAATGCCAATATCTTTTTTTTTTATGAATTAAAAAGAAAAATGTTATAAACTGAGATAATTTAAAATGAGCAACAGTTGTAACAATGCGGGAGAGGAAACATAACAAAGTAGCATTTAAATAATTGATACACTTTAAAATTATTTAAAAGATAATTTAGAGTGTTCACTTTGATTTTGTAAAAAAAAAAAATCTGCGAATAAAGCTACTATATACAGATTCATAATCTGGTAGGAACCATTTCTAACCAAATTTAAAAAATGAAATAGCTTTTATTATATTTACTAATTTAACTTTTATTTTTTTTTACCATCATTTTTATCAAACAAGTTCTATTTTTACTTTGTATTTATTTCTGCATTTAAAAATAAAACTATTGCCCGAGCAGAATAATAAGTAATAAAAATCATTTAATACCTAGCATGATAAGAACGATTTTCCACTACATTAATTTTAATGAATGAGTTAAATTTGGTGAAAATTATACATATCAATTACCTTAGGTTTAATTAATTTGAAATAATTCAATTCTATAGATGTATCAGGATACAAAAGTTCAGTAATGAAAATTTGTACAGTTGATTTCTATGTGAAGCACATGAAAGTTGTTTATAAGCACATACTGTGTCAATTTGAGTTACGCTATTCAACGGTAAAATAAGTACTATTAGAAAGTAAGTTTGGTGCTTGGAATTCTTTACAAACTCTCATTAACATGCATTGCAATTTTTAGGGGGCCAGCCTGGTGAAAAGTCCAAAGATGTACCCAAATTAGGAGAATGCTGATAAATAAAATTAATAGAATTTTTTCCTTTAAATTAATTTATAATTTATGCTCAAAACTTAAATAAATACTTAAATCTTTGTGAAATTGAAAAAATTATTTAATGAAAGGCTGAAGGAAAATATCCAAGAGTATGGATGTTATAAAACGAAAAGATAATATTGCAAAATGTAATAACTATGTTAAGTGTAAAGATGTTCGAATAACTAAATAGTGTGTGGGGGCAATGGTAATGCAAATTTCAATTTCTTAGGCTTAAACTAGATATGAAAACCAACTCGATCTCTACTAACACATTCAAAATATACCTAAAAAAATATCAACAGCTCATCTTAGTAAATAATAAAAATTTGGCTAATGTTTTAAAAAAATAATTTAACTAAAAATAGTAAAAAGTATTCATTACAAAATGGGTTTATAGTAGCTATTAAGCATTTTTATAAGCAGCATAAATATTTTTGCTCATTTAAAGAATCATCTAAGAAATGTGTAAATAAAAGCCTAATGAGAAATTCTCCAATACAAGTCGTCGTAAGTCTATACTTCTTTTTTACTAACCATCCAATGGTTCCCAAACTAACATTTATCAATGGAGTGCAAAGAAAATAAAACATGCATTATTCTACAAAAATTAAGAATGTCATGCTTTTACAGTGCTGACTTTTCTAAAATTTTAAAGAATAAACATTTGAAAGGACATAAAGGAGAGTTCATGGATTTAATTCATTTTCCAGATTAATAATCAAAAATATTTTACAATAACTTCAGTGGGCCGAAATTGCGAGTTTTCAGATCTTAAAAAATACATAAAAAATTCAAAAAAAGGTAATCTAGATAATTCCATTATTGAGGATATGGTTCTGGCATCAAGCTTGTGGCTAGCAATGTGTTAACTACCGTTTTAGTTATTTTATATTTCACTGATAAAAAAATATATACTTGGAACCATAAAACATACAGCATTCGACTTATATGTATTAAATTTTAACTATTTAATAATTTGAAGTAAGCTTAAATGATAAAAAAAAAATCAGTCTTACTTGACAGAAAAAGGTGATGAACGACCAAAACCAACAAAACCTAGAAATCCATCACTACATCTGTCTTCACCCAAAATGGAAATTTTTTTTTTTATTTGGATAGAGCACTTTTCACACTCTATTAAATAAAATAGAATGAAAATATATAGTCAAAAACAACGAAATATAACAAAGACAAATGACTATAAAGAAAGCAAACATTTTATACATAACTCAAGTTTGTTAATTTTTTAAAAACCCATTAAAATGTATCATAACTAAAATGAAGCAAATTTTACTTAACTTTAAATTTGAAATCTATAAACATTACACTATATTTTTTCCATGTTGCAAGCAAAGAAAATCAAATTCAATTCAGCTCATTACATTTAAGTTGTAGCAATGGTTTCATAAATACGTTTAATTTCACATATCACCCTCAAAATTATGCAATATTTTCTAAAGCGCATAGTTAATTACTCAGTTTTATTAATGCCACAAATTGAGTTCATTTTTAATTATTGTACCTATTTCCATCAGCTATGCCAAAAGCTTTAGGGGAACATCATAGAATAACTAGAGAAAGTTTAGACTAAAAATTTCAATCTATCCAAACCAATTTCTGCTATCAAGATGAAATAATTTAAAATACTTTTCCCTACTCACAATGATAGCAAGAACTCAGAATCTATAATAAGAGTTATGATTGCAGTATGAAATCTAAAGGAAAATTCACTTCACAATAAGAATGTTTCATATAATATTACTTTTTTAAAAAAACTATTTTATGCATATATTTACAAAACATTAAATATGTGTACACAGATATATTTGTTTAAATTCCAAGTAATTTAATGCTAAATGATATAAATTAATAACAGTTGTGAATTGAATATTCTTCCAATATAATTTACACATTTTTATGATAGTATTAACCCCTTAACATGCGCAATAGATTAAATTCAATCATGCTAAACTGGCCAAATTGAACATAATGGAGATAATTTGAATGGAATTGTATTTCATGCTGCTGTATTTTTCACACTTGAACATAAGAGATCACCGTCTGCATTTATGAGACTGACTGAAATCTGTCATTGTGATTTCTTAAATTAGGATAAAGTTTATAGTAAATCTAGATTTAATATTATTAAAAAGTATTTTTTCACCTGCTAGACATCAGCATTTAGGATGCATATGTTTCATATAAAAAAATTGAGAAGAAAAAAGATTTTGATTTCAGAAGAAAATTACTAGAAATACTTATACAAAGTTATCATAGTGATACAAATATAAAAAGAATATGGTATACCAAAATCTTCTGGAATTCTACGACTAACAAAGAGTCATATTTTCCCAGTTTTGTTCCATCAACTTTAAAAAAAGCTCTCTTAAGATACTGTGCTACAAAGGATAGCAAAGGAAACATGTGCAATAATTGCAATGTTGGGCTATGTGCTGCATCTTGCTTCCAAATATTTCATACTAAAGAAAATTTTGAATAATTTTTTTTAAATAAATATTGCTACTATTATTAATTCTGTTGAAAAAGTACAAAGAAATATTTTAACTGCTAATTTTTTTTTTCGAAATGGCTATTCAAAAAGAAAGAATAAAAGTCGATGCACATACAAGATTGCAATATTCGGCTCTTATCTACAATGTCGATTATAATTCATATTTAAAATAAAAATTCTAATTAATAAGTATTTTTGGCCAAAACAAGGTTCTAAAATGTGCTTCCTTAAAAAAAAATTTTTTTTTTTCTTTGCTGTTTTTTTAAAAGTATTCAGTATAATTAATGCAAAGTCCTTCACATCTACAGATATGTATTATTAAGTAACATATAAGTGTGTACATTAAAAATATATATATACTTGTAAGTTATCTTCATTTGCTAGCATAATACTCAACTCCAGGATTTTGTCCCACAAAAGGAGATATTTTGCTTCATCCATTTCTCTGTAAAATTAAAAAGCAATTAAATGAATTTATAGAAAAAGCATGAAGAGCTATGATAACAGGAAATTTAAGCATTACATAAAATTCCACAAATTAATTCAAAATATATGGCTAATAACATACATTCAAGTATGTAATTTAAATTTTTAATGTTTAAAATACAAATTAAATAAAACTAATCATTCTACTTAATTACAAACTATCATATTATTGTACTTGATAGAATATGTAATTAACAGAATATTAAAATTAAAAGCATTCGATACTTCTCGATTAGTTATAAAATCAATGAATACAATAAATAATGCATTGCTTGAAATAAACTACCCTAATTTCAGTGAAAATAACTGATTTAAAGACAGAAAAATAATTTTCTAACAGTTATCCATGTTAATAATTGAACATTGTACTTCTTTAAAATTGAAAGAAATTCAACACTTATACATTTCATTAAGTGTTAAATTTAAATATTATACAACCTAAAAAAGTATTAACCCTCTCGCTGCACATCACGCAATTTCCACGGGCAACATAGATGTGGCAAAATTTGCGCTACCCCCCCTCCATTTCCACGGGGATTCATATTTTCGGATTTTTTAGCTGTGCAACCCATTCCATTCCTGTTTCCACTTATGTTTTTATGTTCATATTTTGATGATTAAGTCTATATTTCAAAATAAAATTCTTTTACAAAATTTTGTTGAATATATTAACTCCAAAATGTAGATTTGAAATACGTAATGAAGCACAATACGCAATTTTGAACCTACTTTAAAAAAAATAGCTGTGTAGTGAGAGAGTTAAATTAAGATATGGCTCAAACTTTTAAAATGTTGGAAAGCAAATTAACAGATTTATATTAATTTCTGTTAATACTGATTCAGTACCCTTTAACTAAAAGAAGAAATGAAAAAGTTTACCAACTACCAAATATAAGTTTGAATATGTAACAATTTTGAGAAGGAAAAATACCAAAAAATAGATATACAGAACAGGGGCATAGCTACCACTGTATCAGCCATATCAATCATACGGGGCACCCTAACTACAGAGGTCGCAGCACATGTAATATTTTGGCACTTTCAAATAAATTTTATAATTGCATTCATTTTTATTTATTTTTTTAAAAAAAGGGAATTTTGACACAGAGCCAACTCAGAATTAGGTATGCCAGAGATACAGAGAGAAGTTTCTAGGAATAATTTTTAACTTGTGGCAATGGGTATATGGTGGATAAATTCCATGACTTATGGATCCGAAGCTGAGTAACATGACCACTAGACAAAAGTGATCACTCCTGTCTGGATGCTAACTGGCTTATGTAGATATCGCTACAGTACTCCCCCACTAGTGAGTCAGTGGATAGACGAACAATTTTTTGTTCTGGCGAGCGTGTGAGTTGTTGTGGTTGCATCAAATGAGTCTGACGACTTTTGATTGTACTTTTTGTGTGTAGATGGTGCCCTGACAGATCAGAAGGTTTTGCGGGTTTTTTTCAGCCAAAGACACCAATGTGTCAATGGGGATATGGAAGATAGAACCTGCGACCTATGGATCCAAAGCCGAGTAATATGACCACTAGACAAAAGTTATCACTCCTCTCTGGAGGCTGTTACTGGTTTATGTAGATACCGCTTCATACTTATCACAGTTAAAATTAAACATCGAACTTATTCCATAACCCTGTAATATGAATTTATGAAAATGTTAATGCTGTAATGTATGTATATTTTTTAAAAAAATATATATGATTTAAAATAAAAACTTATCACAGTCATAAGTTAGAAACTAAAAATGATTTACATCTATTTATGGAATATAAAGGATATTTACATAAAAAAATAAGTATTGCTTAAAAATGATTGAAAATAGACACAATAACCATATATAATCTTTTTTCAAAATAATAATTCGTTTCATATTCCAATATCCTACACTTGTATTTAAATCTGACTAGGCCCCAAACAACTGAATATTAAGAAATATTAAGAGCTGTAATCATTGTTACTTATGCCACCTGATCGACAGTAACATCAGATCAAAGTCCACGAAATTAATCGTGGTGAAGGGCTAGATTTTTACGCTAGTCCTTTGCCTTAACTTTGAGCACCATGCAGGTGACAGTACGACTTTGCTCGGTTTCACCCCAATTTTGAGTGAGAACACCTGGGGATGGTCAGGAGCCTCCCACCTCTCTTCCCCTTCCACCACCTACGCAAGGACTTGCGGCTCAATGGCTATTGAGAATACCTCCCTGCGGCGAAGGCACTATAAATTTACAAAAATCCATGCCTTCTCCGGTATTTGAACTCAGGCCCTACAGTACTGCGTTACTAACCACTGTACTGGATGGGTGGCAGCAACAACAACACACAACACTGCAATCAAGATTCAACAACAAAAATAAATAAATAAAAACTAAAGAATAAATTATGAAAATACACTATAAAATATTATCTTATAAATAGTATCTTACTTTACTTCACATCGATCAATCCAGCTTACAACATCAAAAAGCAATAACTTCTTATTTTCTGAATCTATTGTTTTTGGTATTTTTTCCAGCAAATAACAATACAATGTTAAGAATGCATTCTTATTAACACATGCATGAATAAATTCATCCATCATTGAACAACGGATCTTAAAACTGGATAATATGAGTTGCCATATGGTATCAGCATCACTAGACTGATGAATATCTATAAAATGAATTTCCAAAACTGTAATTAGTAATCATGTAATTGACTGATAAAAATCTCCAGAAAAAAATACTTTAAAAAATTACCTGTATTAAAACGAGTTGCAATGCAGCACTCTACAATCATCACAGCATTTGTCATTTGATTTAGGGATCGACAAGCTGTCTGTAGGCAGGGTAGAAGTAAAGGGCTACGGGGATTGGCTTTCAACCATAATAAAATTGAGTCAATAACAATACCTTCGATTTTAGAGTCAGTGATTTTATTTAAAAGTCCAACAGCTTCATTTACAAGAGGTAGAGCAAAGCTCATTTGTTGTTCTGGTTTTACAACTGCATACAAAAGAGAGAGAGAAAAATCAATTATGAATAAGCAAAACTTTATTTTACAAAAGTATAATTCCACAAACTATTGTCTCATGATCTAACTATCTTTCCTTTTATTTCTTTAATTATTAAAAAATTTACTCAGCAGAAATGAACTCAGAAAGTCATTCATCAAAACAATTATTAGATTCATGCATCAGCTAACTGATAAGTACAGTGCTATAGAAATATGAGGAGATTTGCACGTTGTTCCTTTGATGAAAGTTGTATTCTATAATAATAAATTTACAATTACATTTAGTTGGAAAACTGTGAAGTTTTATTTTTATGTTCAAACTCACTAAAAAATATCAAAAACTCACCATTTTGAAGTAAAATTTTAAAGTCCCCTTTATCTTTCTCTTCCCATGAAGTCTCAATAAATGGAAAATCAGAAATAAATCTCACTACTTAGCCCCTTTAACCAAGCATTCGCAAGAAGAAAATTTCATATAATAGAGAATTTTTTAATTAATTCGTTAATTCTAAATACAGTGTACCTTGATTGCACATATCTTACTCATAGTTTCCAAGACAGTAAGGGCAAACTCCTCTCATATCAGTTTCATACCAGAAGAAATTTCTCTGCATGGTATTTTCTAAATCGAATTATAAAAGTTCGAAAAAATTTGCAACTGTCTAGATTTCATAATTTTATTTTGATATTTAGTGAAGAATAAGTTTGCTATAGAAATCTCAAAATTCAGATTTTATGTTCTAAATATTAATTATTATGCTGTGATCAATAAAAACATTGGTAGCTATTTTTAAAGAAAATTACTGGTAAAAAAATTTGCTGAAATGTATTCAATTCATAAATATTTCCTTTAAATTACATAACTTTACAAGCTACATGACATATCTAAATATTTTAGATTTAAAAGATGGTTCAGAAAATGAAAGAAAAAGTTTTAAAAACAATTACTAATTTCTTCTTTGAATATATAAAATAAAAAGAATGATTAACCTTTTTTAATTTAATTTTTTCCTTTGGAAGAATGAAAACATTACAATGCACTCAAACGTCCAAGTGCATAATTCTTCTTACATTAAATAAACAGAATCAAGAAGAAATAGTTAATGATATGGAATTTCTGCATTTGATTAATTATTTCATATAAGCAATAATTATTTTAATAAGAAGAAATAGTTAATTTTTTTATTTTATGCAGATGAAATAACAAGCAACTTATATTAATGAGCAAAATGAGAACATCTTTAACCTAAGCAAAAGCAATCTACAGTTCTGAAAATCAAAACATACAAAATTTATATACATTTTCCCAATTCTTTATTTACACGGTAGATACGTTTCTTAGAAAACCGTGCAAGAAAAAATAATTGAATTAAAAATACATACAACATATGGTAAATTTGGGGGTACGTTCCACAACTGTAAAAAACCATGTAATATAAAAAACTAAATATTTTCTCAAAATACAGTGCAAAAAAAAGTAATAATAAAATCCGTGTTACATATTATAAGACAAAAACAATTCCTTTTTAATATAAAAAATTAAAATTAGTGAACAGTGAAAATTCAACCTTAAGTATATACAATACAAATTAAAATTGAAATAAGGAATAAAACTACAAACTCTCTCTCTCTCTCTCTAACAGCTATTCATCACTTCTTGATAACAAGCATGCACATCTATTATGAACTGGATCAAAAATGCTATCATTAGTAGATGTGTCAGATATGTCTAGCACAACTATCAACTGTGATTCAAATGAAGAATTTCGCTTGTTATTAATGACTGTTGGCTTTTTTTTGCAGTTTATTTTTGAAACCACGATTCCTACAACATTACCTTTTTAATAGTAAAATATTATCATCAACATAAATTATACTGGAAATTTCACCATCGAATCTAAAGAAAAAAGCTTCACTAACTTTTAGAACTTAATTGAAATTATTCATTGCATCCTACAAACTGAACACTTTAACACAAAATACAACTAAACTGAAGAATGAAATGCTGTGTTCAAGAAAAAGTGATAATAAAATTCGGGTATTTCCCGCAACTCTAGAATACAAAGTAAACAAACCATGAAGTAGACCAAGTTATTTACACATGTGACCATAAATCGACTGCCTTTTCACTAGAATATTAAAATTAGAATTAAAAAAAAAATGAAGAGATTCGTGCTAGAACAAAAAATTGAGTAAAAAAAGCATATTGTTGAATCATCTAATTTCAAAATCATGTAAAATAAGAATTGTGTGTGTGTGTATATATATATTCATTTTCAGGAACAGATAAATATTCAAACTGAGGTTCATAAGTTGAGTTATAAGTCATGAATTTCAATGAAGACATGTTTAACTGCATTGGTTTTTCAAATAAGGTTAATCCTTAACACAAAATATATATATATCATACTTTTTCTAAAGATAACTAATAAAATGCAATTGATGTATATACCCATTAACAGTTAAGTATGAGTACATACATATATATATATATATATAAGGATTTCTACACATACATTAAACCTCAAGCATCTAATCAATCAATGGGTAACAACTTCAAACTAATAACAACTTAATTTAAATCTTATTTCAATTATATCTGTAACAGTTTTAAACATGGAAATTTCTTTTAAAAACTTCTCATTGAAAAACAGTTAAAAAACTGCAGTATAATAATAGGGTGTTCCACCAAAAGTAGAAGCACAAAGACAATTCAAAACTCCACAGCATTGCAGGGAAATGCTTTCTGCACGAGTGAGGGTCAAAAGAAAAAACAGAAATAGGAACATACTAGAGTAAAATAAAGCATTTTATACTGCAAAATCCGGCGTATAACGCGCACTTTTAACACAAAAAATAAGAGCGAAATTTAAAGCTACGCATTATACACCAGGTATAAAAACTAGAGCTTTAAAAAAAAGATAAGCATAGAAAAAAATTTAGACTTCTACACATATCGAAATTTTATTTCTTTAAACGAAATGGCATTCTTTATAAACTTAAAGGGTTGTAATTCCAGAAGTATACCTATATTTTAAAGATTGGAATAATATCTCAAATAAGAGACTTAAAAAAACCATATATTTCACGTTTCTTCATCAAAAAGGGGGTGCACGTTATATGCCGGATTTTACGATAAAACAAGTTTTGCATTGGAAGAGAGCACATTTGCTACCGAAGGTGTTTGAAATGTAAGCCACAAGCATTAACACAGACTTTCTATCAGGGATACACAAATTCTCTCAAATTCTGAAAAATTCCTGTGCTTATGACAGATTTCCCTGGTAGCTACAGAAAAGTGGATAACTAGGTATTCAACTGATTCAACAGAGGTCTGATAGAAGAACAGACGAGAGATTTGGCAGACTAATGAACCAGCCCACCATAATAAGCCAATGATATCCAAGTATAACTTTTCAGCACAGTTGGACTTTCATGGAGGAAAGCTCATCATTCTGGAATCGCACTGAGTGATGCAAAAACTGAGGAATGTGAGCTTTAATAAATTTCGGCAGAATTTGCTGCCTCAGTGTAAATGCCTGAATGCATTGAAAATAGTATGTTCTTATGAAATTTATTGACAATATCCTACCAATGGTGGATTGAGAAATGTAGATTCATTATTCAAGTAATCATACTTGGATTGTTTACTGCAAAACAGAACTTTCTGCTCATTGCATGGTGTCCTTGATTCATGGTAGCTTTCTCAAAAGTGTAACTCTCCCATTACCATCTGGGCAAAAATCATATAATAAGGAACATTTCTACCCAAGAAACATTCCTGGTAAAAGCATACAACGACAAGTCCGCTGCAGTTGAAAGTTTCAGAAGCAAGATAAATGTCCGGAAATTCAAGCATTGAGTATTTATCTGTCTTGCTACCAGTGGTCAGTTTCAAAATGTATTAAAATTTTAATATTAGTTCAAAGTGGGATCATTATGAAGCTGAACTCCGTACAATGCCACAATACAGTTTAACTTTTATATTGCGGTGATGTATAGTTCCAGAATGTTGCATTATGACACAATTTTAAGGTCATATGGCAAAAAATAGTTGCAACTTTTACTAAACTTTATTAAGGGAATACTAAGCTGGAAAATAAACTAAAAAAGTCATAAAACTATTAACAGTTCAAAATATTTTAATAAACAGTGATAAAATAAAGAAAAAAAAATACCTCAAAACTTAATTAGAAGTTATTAGAGCTATTTTTCTTAAACAATCATTTTAATAACCTATACATGTGTAAAATAAATTAATAGCACCAAAATATTGCATTTTCAAATATGTAATATGTATTACCAGCAGCAATTATTTTTTCAATGTCTGTAAATATAGAAGGAAGAATCTTCTGAAATTTTTCTGGACTTTTAAGAATCAATTCATTTTCATCATTAACACATTTTGTCAAAGCTGTAATATACATATGTAAGTAAAGCAAACGCTTATCATTTGCATGAGGATGGTCAACTGGATTAGGAGTCACAATCATGCAACAAACAATTTTAAGGAATCTGAAAGGGGGAAAAAATTATAAACAGAACAAATGCTAATACAAATATTAATCTGTTTAATAATAATATACTTCACATAATATTCCTTTAAAAAAAAGCAAAATAAATAATAAACATATTCATCGCTTACTGAAGAACATAAACATCAGAATTGTTTTGTTGTTCCTCATTCAATAAACTCATTGGATCAGAAGTAGAATAGTACAGCTGAAGCAATGCATCTGTATCATCCAAGGAAATAAAATGCCATGACAGTTCTTCCAAAGCTTTCAGATTATTCTGATGCAGGTTACTCTATTAAACAAAACACACTTTTATTCATTAAAATAAAATTTGATTTAACATTAAAGCAAAATTCAACATTCAATATTACTAAAATAGTATTGCTATTCCTGTAGAAGAATTTAATGTCTTCTGTATTAATAATATAGAATGACTTCTAAACAGTAATTGAGAATACAAATATATAAGATATTTAAAAATTAATAAAATATAAATCTCTCCCTGATAGTGTAATTTTTCAATAAGATTTTCATTTATTTTTTTTCTTTTTATAATATACTATTAAAAATTTTCTACCCAAGATCTCTCAATTTACAATGTAAAAATTATGAAAGAATAAAAAGTTTTTAAGAAATAATTTAACTTCAGTGAAAATATCAGCCTTAATCCAATTCTTAACAAAATGTTTCAGCAAATTAACATCCAGAATTCCTCTGCTGAATTTTCATACTTATAAAATTATTTTGGAGAGAAAAAAATAATATATATATATACTTGCTTTAGTTAAGGATACATCCAACCCAGATATAATCAGTAGCTTTCCTAGGGTTACAAGGGTATTTCTTACATATTCAGGAGACTTAGTTTCAGAAATGTTCTTCATAATTTCTATCCATGGTATTTTTAAACTTATTTTAGCTAAGAAATCTCTGCTTTCTAATAAATTACTACGAAGCACCTAAAAATATAACAGATATACAATAAAGTATATAGTTACATAATAAGGATACATAATATTTGCTTGTAAAATCCATAAATAATGACATACAATAAGGATATTTCCACTTTAGAATACAAGTAATAATATTGTAAAAAAAAAATACAATGGCATGAAAAACATAAAATAAATTTTGCACTAGAAAGTCTTTTAAAATAGTTAAAAATAAATTTTAAAAAAATTATAATAATCAAGAATATTTTCCCCTCTCATAATGATCTATATCAGTGGTTCACAAAGTGTATATAAGGGGTTCAAGAAAATAACATTGTAATGATGAAATTTTTAATTGCTAACTTAAAAAACAATTAAATAGTACATTTACAAACATGCACTTACTGTATTGTTAGTAATTCGGAAGATAAAAATAGTAAAATGTTCTTTTATAAGATGGATATTGAAACCACATTATCGTGGCATAAGTACCAAAGTGATATAAGTCACTGATAAAAAAAAGACGACAAGATGAGAAGTCTCACACAAGTGATTTTTCACGATCTGGACAGTCTGTCTATTAAGTGATGCTTCTTTCCGATTGAACAGCTAAGTAGAAAGAAAGATAATTTGCAATATATTTTTTCCCAACATAAATTTGTATAGACACGTGTACACTTTGCAGGATATAATTTGCAATTACAGAAATACCTCATTTAGAGCAGCTTCCCTCAAGAGCACACCTTGCTGTTGTACATTTGGTAATATGAACAGTAAATTTTAATTAATATGGATTGATTTTGTATTACACTGGAAAGATTTTATGCATAATATTTTCTTTAAAATAATATTGCCAAAATGAATGGTGCTGATAATTTTTGATTTTGAAAAATTGTTTATTGAATAGTGCAAGTGTATGTATGTCGCTTGTGACAAATACAGACTACAAAGTTAACTTACCTTCAGTCTTTATGATAGCTTAATTATGTACTTATCAGTTATCTTTGCCATCCGATTCATATCGCATGTTTCATTAGTGTTTTAAAATCCTTCCTTAAATCATTTATAAGGAATGAAAATTGAAAATCAGTAGAAGTTGTAAGACCTGGGCATAACTTAGGCTTAGACTCATTGGAAGCTGTCAATATTGTCAAGAAAATTAACATTTACTTTCAGTCTCATAACAAAACTCTCACCATCGTAGAAGAAAATGTAGAAAGAAAAAAGTTAACGTTAAATAATCTTGAAGAATTCCACGCCCCCGAACATGTCAAGTTATCAAAAAAATTATCCAACTGGAAAAGAAGCCTATGAACAAGGTGAACATTAGAAAATATTCTGTGTTATCACATTTACGAAGGAAAAAATGGTGCAAAAAGCTTTGGCTGATTTTCTACTTAAAAACTTTTTATTTTCACCCTTTCATCATAAGGATCGAAAATTGCTTATTTCCCAATAGAAATAATGTTTCACTTGGTGCAAATTCATTAAATGCAGTATATAAGTTGAAACAATTTCAGAGTGACTGTTTACTGCAGGGTAACTTAAACTCCTACCTTTTTTTGGCTTTGAGTTGCATGAATTCTGCTTTACCTTACCCTATTGCTGCATTTAATGGTAATAAAAATTTAAGTTAACTTTGTTCAAGAAAAAATTTACATTGGATTTAATGAAATTAAGATTTAAATATAATACAATAAGAAAATTTAAGTGTGGATGTGGGGGTAATAAACTTTATTTAAAATATGTATGCATAAAATGTTTGCGTTATTATGCCTGAATAATTCTATGTCAAGAGCACAGTGGCCTGGCTAACCAGAGTGCACATAGCAGCTAACTTGATTTGAACTGAAGGGAAAGAATCGACCAGAGCAGGTCACCTGCACCGCTGAAAAACTCCCCTTGTTCTGAGGGTTGCCTAGGATAGGTGACTATTTATGGATCTATGGTTGATAAATGCGTTACTTTCGGGGAATACATTAACAGTACTAACTGAGGTATTCCCTCAGTAATATCTCACAACTGCTTCTCATGATTAATTTTTAATAATCATTTACCCTAATTTCATTATGAACTGATGGTTAAAAACAGGCTGTTAGACAAATCTCATAAAATGCTGCACAAGCATTTAATTGTTCATTTTTTGTCTTCAGCAGATGAATTTCAAAGAAAGGGCTATACTGAAAAATATAGTTAACTATCATCTTATATGATTAAAAAAAATTTTTTTTGAACATGAGAAGAAAAAGTAGAGATATAACAGCAATTATATACAAGTGGGTTTTTATTTTACTTGGGAAGAGTTAGAATATTAAACACTCTGTGTGAAATCAGTAACAAAGTTCTTGACCACAGTAATTTAAAATACACGTTTTCATAGAATGCTTTAAAAGGGGGGACCATCCAACACATGCAAGGATAAACCTATGGAGGCTTTTAAAAGAAAATTAGCTGATATCAGAAAGTAAAACGTCCATCCTATCCTGCCAGCATTTACTGAAGATGTCTTCAAAGTCTGCAGATGACTGATTATGAATGTTTTGGTTCTTTAACCAGCATTTTACAAAAATAATTGCATCAGATTTGGCAAAAGCATCATAAGGAATATATGTGAACTTCTGAAACACTTTCAACTAACTTTTGAGGACTATTTTCCTCATAGACACAATTCTTATTAAATATATCTGGGGGTCTATATATCTTTTCCTTGAGGTACAAGTTTAAAGACATTACTAACTTAACTGGAAAAAGAAAATTTCACTGATTTGTCTCATGACAGTTTTTTTAAAAGTTATTTTTGAAGATTACTTTTTTAACTTCTGATTCAGTGTTATAAATAAATATGCTATTTTGTAAAAAAAAAAAAAAAAAAAACTTATTTTAGTTATTAGTTATATTAGCCTTTTGTGCAACACATATCCATGCAAAACAGGATTTTCACAATATATACTTAGATAAAATATACATACAAAAACAGATATTAAATGTAGAAACTAATCTCAAACTAAATCTGTCAGATATTAACTTTTTGGAGACTGCAGTTTTCAGTCGAAAATTTTCCACAGGACGGCACTTTTAGCCACGCTGACTTCCCCCTTTTTTTTCACTGATTGATGCTACCCTACACTGGTGGACAAAAGAAGCAAGATAGCTGTAAGTCTCCTGCTGTGAAGTGGGGATGTCCACGTCTTAGAAAGTCCCTAAATGCGAAGATTTCCCTTTCTTAGGGAAACATGTTTTCTTAGAATACAGTGTAACAGTTACTAATGATTTCAGTTCAAGAAATCTAGAAAAATTTATTTATTTTTTAAAAAAGGAGACATTTCCCTATAATTAAAGCTGCGTTCCACCTAGATTTCATCTTCAATATTTTTAAAAGCATTGAGTGAAATAGCATACAAAATTTATTATTATATAAAATAGTGCTGATAATATAAAATAAAGGTTATTTAAAGGTACAATAAACTTAGATAAAATTAATTAAATTTTGTTAAGTAAAATTTATTTACATTTTGATTTTCAGTAAATGCATTAAAATATGTAAATTATTATAAATTCATTTTTCATTCTATTAAATGCAGGAATTTGTTGCACAAACTTAATTTATGCAGGTGTCAAAAATAATGTAATTTTTAATTAATTATAATAATGTATAATCAATAATATAAAATAAAAGGAAATGGAGAATGTGTGCTTGCTTTATCTCATAATGTAAAATTTAGATTTTCTTAGATTGTTAAAGAATTATTCTAAAATAGTTTAAAACTTTGAAGCTCTATCTTTTTTTAAATTAAAATATCTACTTTGAGACACTTGTATACGGCTTCAATCAAGAAGAAAATTACGTGAAATATGTGTTTTGTTTAAAAGTTGTTGTACGTATTTGCAACATATGTGTATTCCAATGGACATCGTCAAAAATCAACTATGATTCTTAGGAAACTGCACTGTTAATGATTTTATAATTGTTTTTTCTCTTTTAGAATATATTTGCAGAATACATGGTACTCTTAATCCATTCTGTTTTGATATATTATAATTCATAATACTTAAAGAATCCTTAGAATAAGTCTAAATTTTATTTACAAGTATTTTTCAAAAATTAAAATTATATTTTCCTTTGATCTAATTCTTCCTATATATACAGAAAATTATGATAAAACATTTACTGTGGCCAATAAATGAGATGAACAGCAGGTAGGTGTTCTGTGCATTATGCAATAAAATGTGAATATCCTAAGACTATAAATGTTGGCACATGTTAAATAGTGCCACATTGTAATCCCTTCATGTTTTTTATTGAAAAAAAATCACGATTAGGGGTTCCATCATGTAAAAGAGCTGATATGCATTAAGTCAAAATCCTTATGTTGTCGTGGTGTGGAAATTAGAAGTGGGGGTTCTAGCTTGGCTATCGTTCTCGTTACTTGATCGTCATTTAAATTACGAAGTCCGTCTTACTACTTTGTTCCTAATGGAACTCATAAATGAAATATTAATAATTTATCAATTTATACTTACGTGTTCCTAAAAATAAATTCTTTAAAAACACATAAGAAACTTAAGATTATATTTTTTTCAACAGTAATAAATTGTTTTCATTTGTAAAAAAGAGGAAATGCTTTTGAATTTTAGAATACTTGATAGTAAAGTACAAACTATAAGCTGGTATCAAAGACAAAATATTATGAATACAAACATTTTTAATTTGCCGAGGAGCTTCATGTATCTCGGTAAACTTGTTTACATAAAAGGAGAGAGAGATTATATTCTTCTTTGTACTGAATTGTTTCTTTTGTGAATAATGACAACATAATGGGCTTCTTAATTTTTTTCGACTTTTGTACAAAAAAGTTATATTCTTAGCATTTGGATAATCCTTACTTTTTATTTAAAATTTCAAAAGAATTGCATAATGCCTAAATTCTAAGATTACTGCTATGATTTTTGTGCAATGATGAACTGATTTTGTGCGTAAGGTAGAGCCAATACATTCCTACGAAGACAACTCCTTCGATCAACATTCAAAACAATTACAAAAACATTTCCTTCTCAATGCACTGACTCCTCAATCAAGTTGCAGATAACTGTGTCAACAACTTTTCTTTACTTTTTTCAAAACGAAAAAGACTTTAGCTTCAAATATCACCCCTCCCCCCTCTTCATTTGAACAGTCCCCTAAAGTGATCAGGTAAGTAGAAGAGGGCCTTTTTGGAGGGCTTTGTCGGCATAGTTTCTATTTATCCTATGTCTAACAATTTAACAGGAAAGGAAATGCCCTTTCCTAAAATTTATTACGGAAGATGAAGAATAGTTTTCTGGCTACTTGAAAGCAACCTTGGAAGATTTACAAGAAGGCAGATGTGCATTTCTAGGTTTTCTTACATCAAATAGGCATATGATAATCAACAATGACCAAAAACTGAAGAATCAACAATAATCAAGGGGAGAAGCATTTTTGTCGATATAAAAGATTTTACGATTTGCTTTCCATATTCATTTACAAGTACTATCTTATTCTGTATTCAGAGTTTCAAACGTTCAATAGCCTTAGAGCGCCCCCGAACACTCCTTTCTTTGTACTATAAAATGCGTGACTCACGAATAAATAGGCGGAAAAAAAAATAGAACAAAAACATATTATTTTAATTTAAATATAATTATCTGTTAGACTACGTTCTGTTTATATTTATTTTTTCAGATATTTTGGATTGGATAATTTTTTTATAAAAAAAATTATCCAATACTTCTCATTTTCCTTTTCTTAGAGCAACTTGTGTTTGGAAATCGTGTGTGATAATTACTAATATATAAAACACTAATCATAATGTAAACTATTGCACAAAAAAGGAAACGCTTATTTCATTTCAGTCAAAGGTATAATAACCTAAAGCACAAATTTAAATTAATTTATCTAAAGGTAAAATTTATTTATATTTTGATTTTCAGTAAATGTTTTAAAATGTTGAAAGTGTTATAGATTTATTTTTATTTTGTTAAATGCAGTAATTTCGTACATAAAAACTCAAATTATCATGTTAACTCTTAAATTAAATAATTTTGAAAAACAAATATAATTATTTTGAACATTTAGACACATACAATGAATTTACAAAAATGGAAAGAAGCAAAATTTTTGCCTGTCTCTCTGTCATAATGTAAAATCTCAAATCGATAATGGGCCATTTTATAATCATAGTACTCTGAAGCTCTCTATCTATTTATAATGGAAAATATTTGCTTTGAGACACATACATAATTCTTTAACAAATAACAAAATTACATTAACTAAATGTGAGTTTAAAAGATCTTATAACTATTGAACATCTGTGTACCAATCGACATGTAAATATTCAACTAAGCTGTATTGTGGTTAATCAATTTATAATTGTTTCCCTGAGAATTAATTTGTTATTTATGTAACACCCTGTTAAGAATTTTTGTATACTTTCTTTTTAAAAGAATAAAAACATTGATAAATGTCATTTTTTTATTGCGTCGATAATTCATTCTGTTTTGATGCATTAGATTTCATAATAATTATTGAATCTTAAGATTAAGTTTAGATTTTTACACCAAGCATTTTTCAAGGATTAAAATTATATAATGTTCATCTTGGATCTAATTGTTCCTATGTATGCTGAAAATTATGATAATCGATTAACAATGACAGTTAAATGTGATAAATGGCAAGAATGTGGCGTTAATACTATATCTCAAAACCATAAATAAATGTCACTTGTTAAACAGTATCCCATTGTAGATTCCACATGTTTTTACAGCTGTGGTAGCTGAGTGATCACAATTGAGGATTCCATCATCTAGCAGGGCTAATACACGTTAACTTTCTAAAGGCTTAAAGTACTTTCATTGCCGTCATAACATAATCGACTGGGTTCCAGATCGGATTTCATCCTCGTTACTTGATTGTTATTCAAATAATGAGGTCCGTCTCATTGCGATATCCCTCATGTTTCCTCTGAATGAGACATTAATAAACTATCGATTTATTTGCATGTTCTTAAAAATAGATCCTTTAAATACACAAATTAATAAATGTAAAATTTATATTTTTTTCAACTGTAATATACTGCTTTTGTTAGCATAAAATATCAAATCCTTTGAATTTTTAGAAAAATTCTTGATTAGTAAAACGCAAACAATTAGCTGACATAAGACAAAATTATGAATACACATATCTTTAAGTCAGCAAGCAGCAAATCATTCATGTATCTTGGTAAACTTATTTATATAAGGAAAAAACTATTCTTATTTGTAATTTAATTGTTCTTTTATGACTAATTACAACACATTTATTTCTTACTTTTTCATCTTTCATATAGAAAGGTTATTTTATTAGTTTTATGGATAGAAGTTAAACTTGTTAGTTTTTTATTTTTAAGTTACAATAAATTATAATTCTTTTGTGATGTATCAGTTAGTATAACATTGCTGAAATTCTAAGATACATGCTCTGATCTCTGTGTGATTAAAATAAATAGATTTCAAAAATATTTTAAGAAATATAATGTGCACGCATCATTCTAATTCTAAACACAATCTTCCTTTTTAGGATGTATGGTAATACAATAGTTCCAAATGTGCAGCTCAGAAAAAAAAAATTAGCCCCAGTCCAAAAATAAATCGAAAAACTCACACAATAATCGAATATTCTTTATTAACATAGCAATAAATGCCATTACATTTGAAAATCAATGTAAGATCAATTCCCTCTCCCAATAATTTACACTCAAAACGTGTAAAGGCCTCCACAGGTATCTACCGTTTTTTAAGCGATTGATTAGCTTGAACTTATTCACTGCTGTGCAATTTATTGAGCTTTACTACAGCTGAATTTTTTTAGGTGCTTCATCTGTTATTATTTGGCATTTAAAGATTTGATCACTATCTCCTGCAGAATCCTATCTACCCATTCTCACCTGCAGAAACACAGCAATTGATAGAGTACTCTCTAAAGGATTGAATATAATTGAAGACTCCTCCAAACTTCAGATCTGTGGCGATCACAATCCTATTGTTTTTTTAGATGAATTTGAATAACTATGCTCTAACCCCCCTGCATTTATTCCTTTCCAAAATGAAATTCCAAGAAATTTTTACTACCTCTAGTATAGATTTTATAGTATAGACCTAATTTATAGATTGATCTAAATCTTCATTTTCTAATTCACAATTAGAATCTGAATCGTCAAAAATTTCGTCTTCTAAATCAATCAAAAGTTTCTGGATCTCTTCAGTGGTCAGACCTCTTTTCTGTTTTGGCATTTTCTCTTGTTTTTTTTTAAAAAAATCAAGTTAATTTGAAATGAGAAAAAATATAGAGATGAATACGTAAAGGCAAGAAAAAACCACTTACAATAACAACTGTGTAAAGATTAAATCTCCTAGTGAGGAAAGGGCATAAGAGGGAATTCTAGGTAAGTGGGAAAGAGGGAACATCCCTTCCCCCTCTCAATACAAAAGAGACCGGTCAAGTGATTGATGTCCCTGGATTCAGAACAGTGATCCGAAAGGTGTTAAAGGGGAGAAGAGCTTGGTTGCTACACTCCGACCAGCGCCGTCCTTTAAGGGGCTATTCTTTTTGGTGGCACTATCGACCAGCTGTCCTCTAAAGGTTAAGTCAAATTTTGATTTTTTCCCCATAAGACAGAAATAAATATCCCAATAATTTAATGTATGTTTAACTAAGAACCAATTAATTTGTTGAGTTAATTAGATGTTAATTTCCTTGAAAAAAAGTACTGTGAAACATCAAAAACTTATGTTATACTACATTTTATTGATTGTTTATTTGTTACTATTGATTACAAAGGGTTCACTAATCCCCCCCGATTTTATAAGGAATTTAAAAGGAGAAAAAGACTGAGAACCACTGATCTATAATAAAAGAGTTCGTGTGCATGTGATGTTGCACAAAAACGGAAAGACTAAAATTTGGTAAGCTTAAACTTTAAGTGATGACTGTTTGCATCTTAAAGAAATATTTCATTCTTTTTGAAATTCAAAAAAGATTTTTTAAAACTCAATAACAAAGTGACATATTACAGTTCCGGTAATAACCACATCAGATATTTTGATTACCATTAGATTCTTTACACTAACATTTTTTTTTCAAGAGTTGCAGTTTAATTCAGGAAAAACGTTTTGTGTTTAGAATCTTGTTTTTGTAATTTGGATTTAGTCAATCAAAACTAAGCCTATTTTTTTCTTTTACAGTAACCTTAAGCTAAATTTTGGTTTGATCCATCTGTTTTAGACAGTTAAAAAACTTCATGTTTGTATAGTAATTTCTTTTCCAATTTATGCTTTTATGCTGTTGATAATAGTTTGATTAAAGCTAAATTTGTTCTAAGTGTTTCAAATGTTTTTTCCCCCTTCAATTAATAAGAATCTTGTAATCTCTTTTCCACTTAACTTTTAAGTTAAACTGGTTCACGTTTCAGATGTTCGGGTGCAATACATTTTTCAATTTCGAATTTCAGTTCACTTTTTTATGGTCAACAGCGAATTATTATCATCATATTGAATACAAGTCCAACTTTCATTTTGTTGGAACCCTGCCTGGGACATTCCTAATTTAGGCAAGGCACCAGCAGGTCTCAAGTCCAGAAGCTTGATGTAGGTAAATGTGAGGGGTAAATTCTGCTTTTTCCCTTAAGTGTTTTTTTGGTAAGGGTAAGACCCACCCTGGGATTCTACAGAGACCATGGGCAATTGGTCTCCAAGAGTAGAGGTCAAAAGCCCATGGGCTATACTGTGGCTTAAGCTACCTGCCGAAGTTTCAAAGTGCAGATTCTTCAAGTGGAGGAAATGATGGGAGCATGTGGCCATCTGGACTGGAGGGACTATTAGGGAGCTATGGTTTCCCTGTCAACAACAGCCTTGCTTCTGCCATGCCCATTTTGAACTGGAATGTTCTTGCTTAATTGTACGAAAACGCTGAGGGCACTGGCTGCTATCCTTGCAGAACACTGGTACCTGGAAAGGGGAATCGGAGTAAAACCTAGAGAAGCCAAGGGTGTTAAAGAAGTGCCCTGGGGAAATGTTTTTTTTTCCTTCCCAAATTTGTGTTACAGTTCATTTAATTTTTTTGTATCGTAGTGTGTGACTTTGATATACTTTTCTGCTAAGACTGAAAACAAAATGTCTCGCGATTTTAGAGATGAAAGTGCTTAAATAAAGACTGATTTTATAAGTCGCACAAAAATTTAAAAGCCATTTCTAGATTTTCTTTCAAACTGGCACTGAAGCATGCTATCACTTATTTTTTAATTGCCCCATCAAGAAATCCATTGATCTAAATGTCATGGAAGTTATATCTTATGTAGAGTGAACATTTCACTTCCTTTTAGATAAAGAATGGGTGAGAGGGGATGTTTATTAATATAACACTATAAATTAACACGAGGGCTATTGGTGAAAAACTGTGCAATTTTTAACCTTGGTCAAGTGATGAGGGCAATACCCGAGTTGGCAGCCCAATATCTAAACTACACACCATGTAAATAGGAGGGATTTCAGCCTTGGCAGATTTAACATGCATCAACCTTTCTACACAGTGGATCTTTGATGGTACTAGGGCTCAAACTGGTTTCAGAGCTGCCACGAGTTTGTGATTGCAACCACCAGGTAGGTTACTATGGCCACAAAAGAATGAGGTATGTGACATCAATTGGAGGATTTCACACAAATTTTTGATTACATAATCAGTGAGGAAGTTTTTGCATAATGAAGGGGACAGTATATATTTTGTCACATAGCACTGTAGTCTGTTTCAGTAGATCTTTATATTCACTTATCTTTTACAGAAGAACTACAATTTTTCTTTCGAAAATCCACTGAAAATTTAGTAGATTATTAAAGGGTGGTTCACCATTAGAAAGATTTATGCTAGCTGGCTGGAGTGACTGATGAAAATCATTTTAAAAATTCACCTGCGTGAAGAATGGATACTCCAACTAGTAATCCTATGGTAATGGTACATGTTGGAAACATTTCCAAAACAAATTTCTGCATAGATAAGAACAGATATCTGAACCAGATCTTAATAATGAACTTTTTTTAATAAAGTGACAGCTCTAAAGAATTTATTTGAAGTTTTTTTGTTTAATTTGTGAGAAATGTTAATTTTTTAAAAAAATTTGATAGAAAAATATTCAGAAATGGAACAAAAAATCACTGGATACCTACAGCAACAAACATGTTGTAGTAACTTCAGAATTAAGCATAACAATATTTTGATAAACATTCTTAATAAGTTTAACACGAAAATACAAAAAGATAACATCTTGATTTTTTCATAATCATACAGATTAACAAGGCATTTTCATAAAAAAAAAATTCTAGTAAAACTTACAAAACACATTCCTTCCAGATCTTCTGAATCGGGATGGAATTGTTCCCAAGGGAGATTTAAACACTCAGAATGACACACAGAAACAGCGTAATGTCGCAAATCTGATTTTACATAAATTTCAACATATGAGCTCCAAAAATAAGAAAGAATGGACTTTTCACAGTTATACCCTGTCAAAAATAAAGCAAATAATTAACTCTAAAAACAGATTACTAATTAATTTTATAAGTGATAAGTTCTTTAAGTTGAAATCATGACATATATTGATACTAGCTGACCCGGCCATGTTTTGTGCGTTGATTTAATATTTTAAGCTATTCAATGCAGTCAAATTAATCTTTGCTTAAAATTTTTGAGAGTTGAAATTAAGCATAAACATAATGTTTTCCATTTTTCATTTTATTCACCTCCTATTTGATTTCATTATAATGCATGAATTACTTATGAAGTTGTTCAATAACAACAATTGAAGAATTTCATAAATGAGGTGAATAAGGGTGATTTTTAGCATTTTTTAATATTATTCTCACCATTTGAAATTATAACAAAAAATACTTTTAATATAATTAATAGCTATATGGTGTACAACATTTTTCGGTAACATGTCTTTTGATAACTCAAATACACTGGTGTGCAAAAATTAAGGACGAAGTCGAAAAATTAGCATATCAGCTTAACGAAGAGGCAGAGCGGACAGTAAGACCAATCAGGAGATTAAGTAAGGTGATGTACGGTAGCACATGCGCAGATATGCAGGTAGACATAATGGGGGAGTGTCTGAGTAGTTTAAAGCATGTTGTCGGTGTAAGATCAGTATTTCTGGCAAAGAGATTGCACGCCGTATAGCAGTTAAAATCACACCGAGTTGCTGCCTCAGCGAGAAATGGCGAATAATCAATCTGTTAGACGACATCTGGATGCTTTTACCCGAGGTCGAATCATTGGGAAGTTGGAGGAAGGCCGCAGTGTGACAAGTGTGGCTGCAGAGTTCGGAATTGCTCACAGCATCGTTTCACGACTTTGGAGATAATTTCAAACTACAGGAACAGCTATCCGGGGGTTCAGTAGTGGTCGTCCACGAGGAACCACATCCGTAGATGACTGGTACTTTGTCTTACAGGCCAGAAGAAACAGGCGGCAGACAGCGGGAGAAATCGCTAGACACACGACACAGGCGACTGGACGACCGATATCGCGTTTTACCGTGGCCAGAAGACTGCACGGTGGTGGTCTGTTTGCACGACGCCCTGTACGGTGTGTACCTTTAACGCCTGCCCATCGGAGAAGGCGTTCTCTGTGGTGCTGGGAACACCGGAATTGGAGACAATGAATGGGGACGAATACTCTTTACAGATGAGAGCAGATTCAGTTTGAGTAGCGATTCTCATCGCATACTCATCTGGAGAGAGCGGGGAAGCCGCAATCGTCCCTCGAACATCATTGAAAGGGACAGGTATGGAGGTCACGGTGTTCTCGTTTGGGGAGGCATCCTGCTTGGTAGTCGTACAGACCTTCACATCTTCGACGCAGGTTCAGTCAACGGGACCCGTTATTGTAATGAGATTCTTCTTCCATATGTGCGTCTTTTTAGAGGCGCTATGGGTCTGCAGTTCCTTTTCATGGACCACAATGCACCATGTCATCGCACAGTAGCTGCCGAACAGCTCTTAGAGAGTGAGGATATTGAACGTATAGATTGACCGGCAGGATTTCTGGATCTCAATCCCATCGAGCATGTATGGGATTTTCTAGGCAGACGCTTGGCAGTTCGTACCTTACCACCAGTAACGATTCGGGAGCTTCGAGTGGCGCTGCAAGACGAATGGGCAGCAATGCCTCAACAACTCATTGACACCCTCATTCTCAGCATGGGGAGACGCTGTGAAACCTGCCTAGCAGTCAGGGGAGATCATATCCCCTACTAAAGACCGGATGTTTCTTGTTGGACACCCATCACAAGGATGTTTCGGCCTTCAGTCGCTTTGCGCTCCATGCTACTTTTTCAATCAAGCTTCTTTTTATCCCTCTGATTTCTCTTTTAGTAAGTGTTGGTTACATATTACACATGTCCTTACGTATTGGGGATCTTACGGTATTATATGTGTTGATTTGGAAAGCTTTTGTACAAAGTTATATTGAAAAAACCGTCTCGTCCTTAATTTTTGCACACCAGTGTAGATTCAATAGTTTTCGCACATGTTTGCATGCAACACATAGTGGCCCATACGGGAAACATGGACTGTCTAAGTCCAAGACCCAAATTGACATTGTTTGGCTTTGAGATTTATTTATGGTCATCGTGAAAACCAAACAAATTGGGAATAGAAACCTTTTGAATGGAATTGGAGATTCTGATGGTATCAGATGAATATGTAGCATCAGGACGATTTTTCCTTTAACCTTTCAGGATGGGGTGATTTTCTTGTAGCCACTCGCTAGGGACAGAGTGAATGCGTAAGGACTACTCCCTTCAGGATGGAGCGTTTTTGTTGCTAAGCCTAACTTAAGAAAATAACTCATAAATAATAAAATTATAGTCCTAACATTGTACTTTTTGGTACCCCTTTAGATTATTACACAAGTTGTCAGTTACATTAAAACTAGAATGTAATAACGTTTTCCTTTAACCTGCATTAAGTTATATAAAGAAATATGACTTACCTTGGGAAATAAATTTCGCAAGCACTATTAATTTTTTTCCAAAGTTTTCATTGACAAAACACATTAATACACTCTCAAATTAATAAAAAAAAATTACAACAAATATTATTTACAAAAAGAAATAGCAAAATTAAAATGAAGATTGAGTGTGGGAAATCTCGAAGCATGGAGAAACGTGAAGTCCTGCATTATATGATTTGCAAGCATAAAATGTTTGTTACTTTTTTTTATTTACACACGGTTTGTGACTATACACTTTGGCTTTTTTCACCCTTTTTGTTCTTATAAAGTTAGGAAAATGCCCTCAAAACAATCAAATAATAACCTGAAGTCAAGGTTTTTGAAATAAGAAAAGTATACGAAATAAATCCAAAAACAACAAAATCTTAAGAACTGACACTAAAACACTGCAAACTGTAGTAAAAAAAAATAAGAAAAGTATTTGATGAGTTAGAAGAAATGTGAATGTTTCATCTCAAGAGGAATGTTTATGAGCCGAGCTCTGTTTGTTGACCTTTCAATTACCCCCTCCCCCTACTCAGCTGATGTGCAAAATATCAAATCCAGGTAGAATATAAACTAACTGAGGGTCAGGTTACTTTAGCAATGTTTGATTTCAATATAATGGACACAGGGTGGCATCTAGGGGTCATTAAAAAACATTCCAGCTGAAAATACACATTTGCACTGCCTGTCCCTCCACAGCATCTTTGTAAAATGCACATTTGCACTGCCTGTCGCGAAGGGGTTAAACTTTACAATAAAATTGGTTGCTTCAAGATATTTCCCGGTAATTCTTTTGATGTCCAAGCGTGTACCGCTGCATTAGCTAGGTGGATTTAAATTAACCAGGCAAGAAATAAAATAACCAGGCAAGCAATCTTCAACGAAAGATTGTGTGGTGGCACTCTTAATAAATCCTCAGAATTTAAAACTGAGTTGGAAAATTTAGGGTTTCGTTTTCGTTAACAATAGAGTTGACTGTTTTAAAAGGCCGTAGATCACCTGGCAACAAATCTTTATCTGGAAGTTTATTTCATCATCAACATATTTTCTGCCTATGTTACATGTTAGAGAGATTTACAATCATTATCTAGATAATTATTCAGTAAATCCAGGAAGACACTCTCAATCATTTCATTTTCGTCTGAATAACAGTGCAAAAATTGTCTGTTAATTTGATACATTATGTATTGGGATGCAGTTATAATTCACTATTTCGAATATCAGCAGTTGGTCAGAAAATATTTGCGCTGATTTATCATCTTACAATTGAATTCGCATGTGTAAGGTCAATTGAAGGTTTTCAATGTTTCACCATAAAAACAATTGTTTTAAACATGCGTTAATCTTGTGAGCAAAAGTAGAGCGAGGAATGACTGCCAATGTCTGACAAAACAGTACATTAACAGTATAGGATACCTAAATATTTTTCATTGCTGTTTAAATATTGTAAAATTCTATGTAATGATTTGAGTGAATATTTGTTGGCCATGTTACAAATTAAATCTGGTTTCTTATGAATGTCTAATGGCAGCTTGAATGTTGAATGTACAGTTTGTCCACCATCCAACAAAGTGGCAACAATAGCTGAAGATGAAATTGTCAGTGCAGTTTTTTATTGCAATCGTACTTTCGCAAGGCTGCGCCTTCAAGTTTAGTTGCTGTCAGGGTTACACAGTAATGTTATTAAATTACTCGTTTTTGCGATCACGAGATAATATTTTGAACAAGCTACTTTTGTATTTTGTCTTTGGCAACGAGCCAAAAAAATGTAGTTGATGGAATTCGCTAAAATAAAATGTTGAATTTGTGCTGTTCTAATGAATTTTTTCGTTTTTGAATATAAACTGGGTTCACGACTGACAGTTGCTAAAGGGAATGAAAATCCGGATGCGACACTCGATAGCAAAGCTATTCGACCTCATTCCAAAAATATCCAACATAGTTACTGGAGTTTCTGAAATCCAAATCTAGATTCTCAGGCCCACCCTAGAAGCACCTGGTGCCCATTTTCAGTGTCACTACTCCTGCAAGTTCAGGGTTCATCACGGTCGTCTGGCATTATCCGGCAAAGTTATGGGCGTTTCTAAAATAAACTTCAGAGTCTTGTTTTCCACCCACAAAAACACCAGGAAAGCACTTTTCACCCCTCCTCACGAATTTTAAGGTAAGCCTCTGCCATGGTAGCCTTGCGTTAGTTGGCATAGTTATGCGAATTTTTAAAATTAGATTGAATATTCAGATCAGCAGGCCTGAAATATGTCGGGACCTGCTTTTTGGGACCCTACGTCTTTCGGTTAGGCCCATGCAACAGTCCTTATATATTATGGTCGTCGGCATTATCAGACAAAAAAAGTTACCAGAACTCCTAAAATCTAATTACAAGTATTATTGAGAACCAATTCAAAATTCGAATTCCACTTCCCAAAATACACCAGGCATTTACTTTTTGTGCACCTTGGTCTACAAAATCCACTTCCGCAGGAACACGCTCATTGCGACATTTTGCGAATTTTCCCATTTCCCGGATTCTTCACATTTTCGACAAAAAAATAATGATTTCATTAATTGAAATTAAAACTATCCAATATTTTAAGTTGGACAAAATGACACACAATATGCAAAATTATAATCAGATTGGAAGTGTAGTTTCGGAGTTCATCACGGACAAGCATCGTGACACATAATTTTTATATATAAAAATGTAACATTAAAATCTAGAGAGTAAATTTCTATAACACTTAATAAAAATATTTTTAAGTACACAAAAACAGCATACAAAGATAATTCAAACATGTAAATAGGGAAATTTTTTAATCACAATTTTAAGTTTCAATACAATAAATATAATAATCGAATAGAAAACAGAATTCAAGTATATGTTATCGCAAACCAGTGACTCAATTCTTTTGTATTAAAATTTAACTCATAGCAAGTGTTGATATAAATATGTTTCACTAATTTATAATTAAAGCACACAAAATGATAAAACTAAAAAATAAATAAAATTCTGAAGCATTCAGAGCTCACATAAAATAAAAAAGCTTTTTTTTACACATACTAGGTTTGTTAAAAAAGTAATAAGGCAGGGAGTCATGCAGCGCTTCAAACTTGTTACTTCAGAAAAATACTACATGATTAACACTTCGATTAAGAAAGTTAAAAAGATAATCATATTGGTGTTTTATAAAATGCATTCAAATTAATGCATAAAAAGTTAAGTCTTTTCAACACATGTAAAAGCATAATAATTAACATACCCGATAGTTTTTCATGAAAATTTTTCAAGCAAATAACAAATAATTGAAATAAGAATCTTGCATTCTCAATTTGCTCATCAGACCAAGGAAACAAGAAGCATGTTTCTTTCTTCAAAGGATGCAGCCAAGGATAAAAGGAAACATGTAATAATCTCCACAGTTGTGAAATGTCTAAAGAAATTTAAGTATAAATCAGCGAATTCTAAACATTACAACACATGGTAGCAAATTAGAATATGAAACAAATGTAAAAAATTAGTAAAGTAGCAAATTAGTAAAAAAAAAAATGCAAAGTTTTTATTTTACATACAAAATATAATTAACAAACCCTAAATTATCATTTTTAAAAAAGATATCGACATATCCTTATCATTTGAATAACATCGAAAAACAAAACAATTATCCTTACAATCAATCTATATATTCCAAATTTCTACAGATAAAATAAATAAAAATTCAACATTTTTTTTTTTACCAAAATGATTATGGATATATATATATAATTTTAAAAAAAATGCCTTTTGCTTCCAATAAATAATTTATTCTTTTTTCATGTCTAAGTTACTCAACATATTAATACCAAATCTTTCATTAAACATAAACAAGAAAAAAAAATTCAAAACAATCAGATCACTTGAATCTTAAACATTTAACTCATACTAAATTAAATAATTATTTTTGAATTCAGTAAATAATTAATTTTGATTTTAGTTGAATCCAGAGGATTATGAAGTAACTAATTCATTAAATAATAAACTTTTTAGTATCTTACACTAAATTCTTTTTAATATAAGGATAAATATCAATGGATATGATATGGTTAGTAAAAATTTTCCTTCAAAAATAATTAATATTTTTTTTTCAAACTCAAAACTGTAAAAGATTTTGAAAATAAGTATTATAGAAAAAGCCATAGAAAACTACATAACAGATAAATCTTGTGGGAAAAACTGCAGCAAGAATTCAGAAAAGAATTTATAATTCAAATAATATATTGGCAAAGCCTATGACATAAACTTGGATAATGCTATTCAATTAATACATATCACAAGCACCTTCAATTAAGCCAGTCAAATTTGAATCCTGTATTGAATATATACTTCTGTGGTTCAGCCAATATAACAGGATGTAGATATAATTTAAAATAAAAATTCTGCATTATAAATGAAATGGAGCAATTGTACAATTTTCAATTATTAATAAATCATGTTTCTTAATGATGCAACAGATTTGAAAAATAAAATTATTGGATAAAGTTATCGAACCTATGTTTAATAATTTTCCCAGTCTTTTATAAAAACATTTAAATTTATTTTTATGAAGCTATTCCTCCAATTGAAAATACTTATGCAAACATTTATTACACTTAGGAAAGGAATATTCTTACACACTTTATCCAGAAATATAAATTTTTATCATTGGCAAGTTTTGAAAATTATAATAATTAAACAAGATTTTCCAACAAGTAGAAAAGATTGTACTTGGAAAAGATGTCAAATGCAAAGAAAGAATTAATAGCCCATAACTGTTTTCTTCTTGTACAATAAAATCAAGTTTTGAAGATTACTTTTCACCTATATACATTTTACCCACATATATTTGGCCAGTATTTATCTTCAAATTTGACATAGCTATTTTTAACACTAAAAAAATTTATATACTTCCCACAGAAAGTAAATTTTATTTTCTTCAAATTACAAAATTTCATACTGCATAAAAAGATAATTTTAACAAATTCAATATGATTGTACAACAAATTTAAAGATTAAAATATAATCCAAGGGCAAAAACCTTGATTTAACTATTTCTGGTATAGAATTTTAAAATTTAATTATATTTAATAAATTGCATATAACTTTTCTCTTTGCTTACTTGGGCCTTGCTTTTGATAAATATTTTCATTTAACACACATAGCATTGAATGGGCAAGTAATGCAAGGAATACACCAAAGGGTTTCACATGCATCTCATACACTTCATAAATGCTTTTTTTATGAGAGCTCCTTTCATTCATAAACATTTCATGCAGTCTTTCCAAAGTTCCAACAACCTAAAAAATGCATATTATAATTGAGTACATATCTTAACACTAATATAATATGAGAAAAATATTTCCTTTACTATATCAGTAATAAATAGATATTAGTCTTAATTTTTAAAGAACAAATTAAACATAAATGCATACTTCTTTAATATTGATTGGTTGACTTGACACAAAGATCTGTTAAAAAAAAAAAGAGCACTTTTAAGTAAATAAGAATAGAAAGAACAATATTTTGCAAAAAGAAAAATAAATAAATAAGAAATAAATAGATAAAATTTTACTTTTAAAATAAAAACTTTCAACACAAACACATTATAAATACAGCATTTTAAAGATCAATATTACTTTTACCTAAAAGTCAAAATCATGCATACTCTTGGCACAAAATAAAAATCCTACAGTAATTTAATATCCAACTTGAAACTGAAAATTCATTTATATAATATAGGAAATTCGTTCCTACTTAAAGTTATGTATTACATCCCATACAATAACGATTTCTTCCTATACATATATTACACATTAAAACATCCCAATTAAGTTTCATGGCCATTTTCTAGAAGCTATGAATATCAATGGGAAATATATATTTGTAAGCGAGGTTGCCAATATATAACAATATTACAGGTAGTACACATTTTTTTTTCGTTTAGTTAATTGATGGGTCTAATTTTAACCTATAGGCATACTATTAACATACAATACCTTTTACAAATCAATAAAATGGCAAGATATCAACTATTTACTACATTTTTTTTGTTGAATGCATTATGTTCAAATACCAAACATTTATAAATAGAATGACAATTTATTACATTTTCTCATGTAACAACATACTTTTCAGATGGAGAGATTAATTCTCAGACAACAAAGCATTTAACAGAAAGAAATTAACATATTGTTATAGAGCTAGAAATAATTTGAAATAGATAAAATAAAGGAAACAAATAGAATCCATAGATAATCTGGATGTTTTTAAAAGTAAATGAAGTGTGCATTTTTATTAAACTCAAATACTTACAATAAAAATAAAATTAAAAAAGTAGATTCTGCACACAAAACAATTTTTTTTTATGTTTATCACTCAGTTACATCTACACAAGCAGATTGCCATAAAACCTACAAATGTGATAAAAAATACTGTTACATTTATAATCTCATAATCATAGAATGATTGAAGTATCTTCCAGCATGATAAAATTGAGAAAAGATGTTTTAATATTTTTATTATTTCTATGAAATATATTTTTTCTGTTTAACCTCCAAATACATTAGGATCATAAGGATGATATGACAGATATGGTACAACACAGTAGCTGGATATTCATCTGACTAATCCTGCACAACTTTTGCAAAATAGCTGCAACCATTTTGTGAAATAAATACATCATTTGCACGCAATCTTCAAACATTTACATATGACATTAACTTTATGACTTGTAAGACCACAACAAAAAATTCATTATTGACTTTGTACGATCCGAAATACTACACAGTTTTCATTTTAGATAATGTCCTTTGTTAAAAAACATCTAAAGTGAATTCAAAATTATTTTAGGTAAAGAACATTTAATTCTCATATTCATCCAGAATCATCAATTTTACTTTTTAATGTTAACTTCTTCAGCAAAAAAACTGTTAACCTTGGTAGGGGGTGTTTATTTGATCCACCGACTTACAGGTCCACAGCTATGCCATGCATGTCTTAGACGACTGAGACGAAAGGAATCCCTATTCAGGAGTCATTAAGGGCTTTTATTTCTGCCCTTTGTTGTTAGGGACTTGCAGAACTAGGCGCTGCTGCATGCCCCTTCTTAGAGAAGAAAAATGGTTTTTTTTCTGAATGATACTGAGGGAAAACTGTTTTTCCAGCCAACTACAGCCATTATTATACATTTCCAGTAGATTTGAGTGTCATTGAAACGTTTTTCCATTGCAGGCAATCTCTTGCTGAGATGGTGGGTCCAGTTGATGCAATTGCCATTGCCAATTTGTATCACTAGTTGTAATTTATTGAATGTCTTAGTTAGATACTCTATGGAATGAATTTACATTCAATCAGTATCATTAGGCTGTGGCTGCCATCTAGTGAACAATTCCTGAGTCACCACTTCGGCGACAAGCTGCAGACCTCAGCAGGGGTGTTTATTTAAACCATCTATCTACTGGTCCTCAGCCCCGCTGTGCATGCCTTAGACAACTATGACAAAAGGAATCTCATATTTGGGCCAGTTGTTAAGGGCTTTTATTCCTGTCCTTTATTGTTTGCGACTAGTAAAACTAGACACTGCTGCAATTCTAAAAAAGAAATACTTGTGATGCCATAACAAATTAATACAAGATTTTTAAATTTTGGGACATATCATTATATAATTTTTAGAACAAGAAAATGAAATACAATTAACAAATACCAAATTAACATTTACAACACGAAAATGCAATTAATTTCACAATTATTATTATTATATTTAAAAAAAACCAGACCTGTTGATCTGGAGGTAATAAAACATCAGTAGCATATTTTTTCAGAGCACTCTCAATTGCAGGCATTGTAGATTCTTCATTTAGAGTAGAACAACCAAAGCAATGCAAAATTTCATACCAAAGATTAATTGCAAGCTCATTTCTTACCATACCTAAAAAAGTAAATGTAAGCAAAATTGCAATTTAAACAAAATAGACCCTCAACATTGATCTAAAAATATTAGATGCAATAAGATACATATATGCTGCATAATGATTTAATAAATATGTTACATCAAATGATGGAATAAACTAAATCCTTAATCATCATACACTTACATTTGCAGTAGAAAATTCAAAAGAAATTATTGAATAAAAAAAGTTAAGCACATTTAACTCTCTGTGGAAAAAAAGAAGAAAACTTTGCTCTTGCTGGATGCACGAGACAATTCAATACGTAATTTTTCATTCTATTTTAAGCACATTAAATGCAAATATATACACTTTTTGGTGCATACATAAAATTTTGAAAATTTACGTTTTGAGAAAATGTTAGAAACAGAGCTTTAGAAAATCAACAAAACAGAAATTAATATGAATTTATAAAGGTATATAAATGAACATGTAAATTACCTTGTAATACAAATGAAATAGCATCTTCATAAAATTCGGGAAATGCAAATAACAAAGTAATGCGAAAATGTTTGGTAAGAACCTGAAAAGAAAAATTTAGCAAATGTAAAGGAACATTCACATAAAATATATTAAAAACAATTAGTTGAGATTCATAGTACTTTGTTCTAAAATTCCTCCCTTACATATGACGAAAAAAAAAGATTTAATTTTTTTCATTATGATAAATTTCTTTAAGACTACAAAAACGATACATGATCTGGTTTTTGTTGTCTGATAATAATAAAATAAATATCAACTGTTCTTTCTCTACATAAATAATAAATTACATATGTACCTAAAATTTTACATTAAAAAGGAAGGAGGGTTATATCAAAAACATGCATACTTCCAACTACCTACATCAATTTGATACATGATTCAGCAACAAATTTCAGTTTAACATCTTAACATATACAAAAATCAAATTCATTAAAATATATGTAATCAAGATCAATCACATTTAAATAATAGTAAGCTGAGCTATAGTCTAGTGCAGGGAAATCTAAACTGATAACTCACACACACTCCAAACCTAAGCACTACAGCCTATTAATTATTATTCAATAACAATTATTTTGGTTCAAAAAAATAACTAATTAAAACAAATTACATGCTATAAAGTTGTGTTTTTTAACAAGCATATTTGCTTTTTTCCTTTAAAAAATGCAAGGCAGAGTTGACTTTACAAACTTCAATTAATGAATCTAAAGTAAATTATGTATAATAGTCAAATTCGCTTCTTAACCAACAAGACAAAAAAAATTTCCTTCATATAACGCCTATCATTTATTAACTTTTAAAAGAAGATTCATGGTTTTTAAAAAAATTAGTAAAATCAAAAATTTGTTTTTCTGTTGAGTGAATTTAAAACTATAAAGTTGCAGTATGAAAGATGCAGAGGGATATACATAACATTTGAAAGAAATAATACTAATATTGGTACATTTTTCTGCCTGAATAAAACATTGCAAGTTTGGATTCTATTTATGTACACCAGACAATGATAACCTGAAAAACAAACACACACATTTGTTTTCATAAATGTTTCTTAACAGAATTATGTACATAAATGCATGTTCAGTTCTTGTGAGATAAAGTTTTTTTTTCTTCCTGAAATTGAATGGTGTAAGATACACATGTGCATCAAGAATTTCATTAAAGACATGATTAAATTATAAAGGTATAAAAACTTGTGATGAAATTAATATTTTTTATGAATACAAATAAACACATATTGCATAAAAGAAAAACATACATCATGAACCATTTGTAACTCCTCTGAAAGACTGGATCCACACTCAAGCAATGTTTTGCATATCTGCTTGAAAAGCTTCCGCCTACCACAAAAGTTCACATCTTTTCCTTTGAGAATTCTTTTCAAATCAATCTGCATAATACAAAGAAATCAGAAGAATACAAAAAATTCTGAAAAGTCGTTTTTACATTAAAATTACAAAACTGATTTTTAAAATTAAAACTTTTTAAAATGTAAGACACAATATATATATATATATATATACACACTTTTGCTGAAATTGGAATGTCTTAATAATAAAAAAGTGCATATTACCTTATATAATAGAACAAAGACTGTATTAGGTGATGAAAATCTGATTGCTGATGTGATGATTTCATATAAATTTATAAACACAGAAATTGATGCAACATTGGGATTAAAAACATCAAAAGCAAGTTCACCAGCTTCTGGATACTTCAGAATAGCTTTTGCTAGTGCACACAGCTGTTCCTCTTGATTACGTATAAAAACCTAAGAAAATTGAAAACCATGTTATGAAGACAACATTTTGAACCAGTACCTCTCTCTCCAAATTGTTACTTTACCCACCTCCAATGAAGCATCAAGATCCAACAGGATTTCATAAAAAGCAGTACAGAGGGCCCTCAACTTTTGCATATAATTGATTTCTGCAAGTATGTATGAATGTTGAAAAGTAGAGAAAAATATGCATAAAAAACTGTTTTGAAATATTCATTTATCAATATATACAACATTGACTTCCAGGTATAATTTTGCAGCATTGTCCAAGATTAATAATGCATTAAATTATAAATTATTATTTTTACAATATTGCTTAACTAAAGGAACAAGTAAAAAGTGTAACAATTTTAATATTATCACAGCTACGGCAATTTTATTTCATTTTCAAATGATTGGAAATAATTCTTCTCCTTCAAATGCTTTGGGATTTTCTGCTCTGTAAACTAATATTGGCTTCAATTTTAATGTCAGTCGGTTTTTGGAAGACTGATGGCCAGGGGCAATCAATTCTTCCTTAGATCAAAAGGTATGATTAGGCAATTTCCCCCCTAAAATAAAAATGTCTCATCTACATTGACTAAGGGAATATTCATCTTCTACTATTATTATTTTGGACAATGAGGAAAAAATTTTTTAACAGCATCTGTATCAATAAATTCTCCAAAGAATTTAATATTATATATAGATTACCTCATTTAAAGATTGTCAAACAGGCTATTACTTGCTTGAAATACTGTGTTCATGTCTTCATTTAATTTAGTTTTTCCATCTTAATACGAAGTGTCTTAGCTTGAAAAACTCAAGACATTTTTATGTTAATCATAGACTTACGATGACAAAGATCTTCCCATTATGTTGTGTCTTCTAGAAACAATCTTTGAAGATATATTTCCATAATTTTGAATGTATTCCTGAATTTTACTCTTATTTTTCATAATTGAACTTATTGTTGCGTTTTCGGGGGTTCGAAATGATTGAAGCCGAAGAGCGGGATCCAAAACAATTTTATTCTTGGCCAAAACAGTCCTCCACAAATTGTAGAACAGTTCGAGAAAGTCACGTACAATCGATGAAAATACTGATAACACAGATGTAATACACTAACAAAAGCAATAGTAAACACTCAGCACAAAAATAATAACTCAATAAAAACAATAACACACGCACTATGCAATCGTCTCTCTTTCTCAAAACACAGAGAGGTATCACTTGCTTGAAAGCTGAGATCTGACTGACTGACTAGCCGGCCCGGGCCCTTTTATACCTTTCGGTCAGAAACCTCTTGCACTTGCCAGAATAATCGAGAAATAGAAAGATCTAGCAAAATCCGGAACGTACGAGAAAAGCTCAATACAGTAATACATTCAATACAATAGTGTTACAATACCGCGATAGGGTTGCCAGACAGGGTTATTAGGAGCAGGGTTGCCATGGTCGCCAAGCTTATCGCCCACATTTGGCGATATATCGCCAAATTTGGCGCCAAAAATTAAGTCGCCAAATCCGTCGCCAACTTGGCGCTAGCTGCAATATTTGGCGAGTTTACCATTTAAACCAATGTTAAAGCATGAGGGCCGTGCAATGCAGTGGAAATGATATTACAGGTAAACAGGGTTGAAATCACATTAGATACGACAAATTAAACTGTAGAAATGAACACAAATGAGTAGAAACAATTAGAATAAGACTAAATTCGTAACATTGCCCCCTCTCAAGAACTGCGTCCGGGCAGTACAACCCTTCATCAGACGTTAACATAATAATAAAGCAATTGATTAAAAACAATTAAATGAATATGCAATAATAAACATGTAATACATAGTACAAAATAAACACCTAATGCATAGTACAAAATAAACACGTAATGCATAGTAGAAAATAAACACTGACAAAACAATAAACAAAATTATTTACAAGATTATTTACACACTAACTTATTTATACAAGACCATGGTCAAAATAGATTACACGATAATTGACACACTAAGAATTATGGCCATAATATGGAGCAAGCCTGTCGTAATGAACGACTCTAGGCTTCGAATTCGTTGACTTACGGATCCGGATTACGACGTCGTTTATTATCTTTAAAATTGTATAAGGACCGTCCCAATGCGATTGTAGCTTAGGAGAAAGTCCTTTGCGTCGAGTCGGGTTGTAGAACCACACCTTGTCACCTTCCTTGAATTGATGTCCTGTGGCTTTTGTGTCGTACCGAGTCTTCATCTTCTCCGTCCTCAGGTTGATCCGTTCTCGAGCCAAATTGTGTACATCTTCAAAACGTGCCTGGAGATTCTGCACGTACTCCTCAGGCGATGAAGGTGTATCCGGAGGGCGACCAAACAGCAGGTCACAAGGGAGACGAAGATCTCGGCCAAAAAGCATCTGGGATGGTGAATATCCGGTAGTCTCGTGAACGGCGCTGCGGTACGCTAGCAGAAAGAGAGGAACTTTCTGGTCCCAGTCTTGTTGGTTCTTGGAGACCATCAGTGAGAGGTTATTCAGGATGGTACGATTAAACCTCTCCACCATGCCATCTGACTGTGGGTGCAAAGGTGTGGTCTTGGTCTTGTCAATTCCGAGTAGTTCACAGACCCCCTTCAATACCGCAGAGACGAAATTTCTTCCCTGATCGGAATGAAGTTGAAGAGGTACCCCATATCTCGATATCCAGTGCTGCACTACAGCCTCCGCTACGGTGGGGGCTTCCTGATCCCGGAATGGGGTACACTTCGGGCCATTTCGTGAAGTAGTCCATGACAACAAGTAGGTACTTATTACCAGACGCAGTCCTTGGCAGAGGTCCCAGGATATCGAAAGCGATACGTTCGAAGGGTGCTCCAACATTGTAGCGATGCAGCTTCCCTCGGCTACGTATCTTTGGCCCCTTCCGAGCTGTACAGGCATCACAGGACTTGCACCACTGTTACACGTCAGCTCTCACTTTACCCCAGCAGAATCGCTCTCGAACTCGGTGCAAAGTTTTCATGACGCCGAAATGACCTCCTGTTGGGCTGCCATGCAATTCTTTGAGTACCTCTGGGATACGAGACCGAGGAAGTACTAATTGCCACCTGAATGTCTTTCCATCCTCTGATTCGAATTTTCGGTATAGAACACCATTTCTGAGATGTAGAGAATTCCAGAGGGCCCAATACTGCATAGTTGTAGGACTATAAGCCGAGATGTCCTGCCAACTTGGTTTATTGCTGGAAGACTCCATAAACTCTATAAGGGGTTTAATATCAGGATCCGCCATCTGGTCTTCTCGAACTTTCTCGTCACTCCAGGGATCGGGTGGCGTCGCTGTTGAAGTTGTTATCTGGCGTATAGCATAGTCATATTTGGTCTCTACTCTGGAACAATGACGACAATTTTCTGGGCATGGTCTTCTTGAAATGGCATCAGCATTTCCATGCGAGGAGCCTTTACGATGTCTGATGTCAAAGTAATACTCGTTGAGCCGTTGTATCCATCTGGCTACCTGGCCTTCAGTATTTCTAAAATTCATTAGCCAGGTTAAAGAGGCATGATCGGTACGTAGAAGAAATTTTTGGCCATAGAGATAGTGATGGAAATGCTCGATGGCTTTCACAATAGCCAGTAGCTCTTTTCGAGTGACACAATAATTTCTTTCCGGTTTCGATAAACACTTACTCCAATAAGCTACGACTCGTTCCTGGCCATCTATTTCCTGAGATAATTCGTAACATTATCATAGACCTTATTAATTGCACAAACGTCCAACTGAAGTAAAAGATTCACGGTTACCAGAATGTATAATATTTTGTCTCGATTGTAAGAAGCTAAGGAGTTTTTAATTTTTTTTATGCTCATACCAATTCAGAAGTTTCTCCACTTTCTCAGACACATGAATTTGTATGACAAAATACTTGAACATAAGCCAATGAATTACCAAAATACACAAAACATTAATATATGTTCTAATGCAAGACAAACTGTTTTGACCTCTCGAGCAGTGCTGCCCAACCTTTTTTTATCTCTGTGGATCGGTCAATGTTTGATAATTGTACAGCCACTTGAGGGGGGATGTTGATTGTTCATATTTTAGATTGCTTTGATTTAATAATTTTAATTTAATTGTATTTAAATAAGTCTTCAGAATAAAATACAATTGCATCAAAAAATGAACATTAAGTGATTTAACATGGAACATAAAGTTATCTTAATGGAAAGTCACACAAACCCGAGAAAACAGTGAATAAAATAAAATAAAAATAATGCCCTACAGTAAATAAAATAAAAATAATTTAATGTTCCTTGGGCGGCTTGGTGCCACTTGATCCAAGGACCGGTCCACAGTCCAGCAGTTGGGCTGCTGCTATTGAGGAACAACATAATAGTGTTAATGAGTCCAAGAAGTTGGCTACTACAGGAAGAACCAAGTGTTCAAAAATGTCAAACAAGCTTCTGTGCTTTGGAACAATATGCATGGAAGAAAATGGTTTCATTATAAACAAATGTTTTTAAAAAGTTGAAGTGCGAAAGTTAAGGGCCACCCTGTACTAATAATTACGCCTAATTTTTTTTATGGAACTGAATATCAAGCTTGCAAACAAAATACTCACAAAACATTCTGACACACTATTATTAAACATAATTTTAACAGGCAGAAAACTTCATTAGTAACACAGTTTAAAAATATTCAAGTACTCAAATTTTAAATGCATATAAACACACACAGTTTGAATACTTCCATTAAAACTATAAAATACTCAAAAATACAGTCATGCTAAATATCATTTGCAAATTATTCAAAAGAACTTACGTTTCCAAGAGTTTCAATACTTGTTGAGAAGAAGTTGCGCGACGGAGTGAAGCTCTTGACAGACGTAATAACTTTATTGACTGCTTCAATTTGATGATAAAACAAGGAAACACCTAAATTTTTATACTGAAGACTTTCTTCCCCTTTTGAATTTTCCATTTCTTTAGATAATGCTCTGCAAATATGAACATGGAAACAATTTGATTAGCCTATTTAAGTAACAGGGGGGAAAAGCAAATATATATTTTATCTGTAATATAATAAAGAATTTATACTCAACTTGGATTATGTACTTATCTCTTAAAATATATCATGAAATTTCCCTGTTTAACCCCATTAGAAAAATAAAAAATCATTGATGGATTACTATAAGCTCAAAGCTATACTACCCTAAAGTTTGACTAGAATGAAGCTAAAGAGACTTGCAAATGCTACTGAATATCCTATTAACCGTTTCATGATTTCTGGAAACATTTTTTATCATTTTAAACTTGTGATTGTTGCATTTAATTACAGTATTTTTTATACAGAATATAAAAATAGTACATATACCGAAAGGAATTATGTAAACAGAAACATTTGGAAATGGGGGGACTGTCAAATCTACTGATTCCAATGGTTAAACATTCACATGCAGTATACTTATTTAAGTTTATTGGTTGTATAATAATGCATCACTGTGTTTTCTTTCACACTTTTTTTTATTCAGTAAATATAATTTTGTGCAATATTAAAGTAAATTTGAACAAATGAAAACAAAATGACTGATAAAACTACAAATTGATAAAATTTTTTTAAAAACTAAATTGTTTATGCATTTTCCTTATGATTTTTATTTAGTTTATGCATTCCAGCAGGAATCTGAAAAGATTTACCGTATTTTCCTGTATACAATCCGCGGATTATGTGTTAAAAAAGTTTCAAATTTCGTTGTGCGGATTATCTGAGAAAAAATATTCTCCAACAGAAAAGTTAACTAAGTTTTGAAAGAAATGCTGTTTATGTTTTATAAAATAAATAACAGATGGCGCTTTCACGACTCGGCTGACGTATTACAGCCATAATTAGTTTTTGTCCAATTACTTTCAAGAACAAATTCGGTTCCTCGGAAGGAAATAGCAGTTACAAGTCGCTGACATCATTTACAACTTTGTCTTGACTAGAGGTGTTGCATCCTTTGAAAGTTTTTATCATGATGAAGCGTAAGCGTGTTAGCTATACTGCAGACTTCAAATTAAACGCTGTAGAGAAGGCTAACGAAGTCGGAAATCAAGAAGCTGCAAGATTTTTCAACGTTGACGAATCAAATATTCGTTTGTGGAGAAGGAACAAGACTAACTTCGAAAATTACGATAGACGCAAAAGGGCCAATCGTCGTGGAAAACCTCACTGGCCAGAATTAGAGGCAGAAATAAATAAATGGATTTTAAAAGAAAGGGACGATGGGAAAGCTGTCTCGACAGTTAGCATCAGAATAAAAGCCCGAGTTATTGCACGCGAAATGAATATTATTAACTTCTGTGGTGGGCCCACGTGGTGTTACCGGTTTATGAAGAGAAACAATTTAGTCGTTCGTAGTCGTTCAACGGTCGGACAGAAATTACCTGATGACTGGGGAAAAAAATCTGACGACTTTTAGACATTTTGCAAGCAAATTGTTGAAAATAATTTTACAGAGGATTTGATTTTTAATATGGACGAAGATCCATTATCATTTGATATTTCACCTACCAGGACCGTCGACGTTCAAGGAGCAAGTAGTATTGCTATAAATACTACTGGAAATGAAAGAACGTCATTTACTGTAGTTTTATGCTGTGCTGCAAATGGTTTGAAATTGCCGCCGATGTTAATTTTTAAAAGAAAAACGCTCCCAAAAGAAAACTTTCCTAAAGGTGTGGAAATTCGTGTGAATGAAAATGGCTGGATGATTGAGCAAATTATGTTGTCATGGCTGCAGACTATCTGGAGAAAACGCAAAAATTCTTTTTTCAGTCCAAAGGCATTTTTAATTATGGACTCAATAAAATCACATGTGAGTGAAAACGTAAAAAATGCTCTCAAGTCCGCGTCAGCAAAAATTGCCATAATACCTGGAGGACTGACAAAAAAATTGCAGCCTTTAGACGTCGGTATTAATAGATCGTTCAAATCCAAAGTTAGAAAGATATGGGAACAGTGGATGTCTGATGGAGAAAAAAAGTATACAAAAATGGGAAAATTGAAGCGGGCATAATATGAAAATGTCTCCCGCTGGGTCCTGAAAGCATGGAATGACGTCGCTGAAACTACAGTAAAGAACACTTTCCGAAAATGTAATATTGTCAAAAATGACTCTGACGATGAAGAGTCTTTACTATCGAGTGACTCGGATGTGTTACGCGAAGATTTGATAAATTTATTCATTTCCGAATCTGATGAATCAGATTTTGAAGGCTTTTTTAACTGTTAATAAATTTTTTCATCATTCAAGATATTTTTATTTTGAAAGTGTATATAAGTGTCAAAGGGGGATCTTAATTTCTTAAAAAATTTTCCGTGTGCAATATTTTCCTAAACTTAAAACATAGATGGCAGTAGCAGAGAATTTTTTTGTTTTATTGAGATTATCGTACAAAATATATTATGATACATATTTAAATAGATGCGTTTTATTATAAATGTTGTCCTCTGAACAATTTCTCACTTCTATTTTTAATTATATTTTTTATTTTATGTGTCTCCTTATCGGCAATTTATATTTTTTGGATTATTCGCCGCCAAAACTGCCGCGGATTATACGATGTTTTTTTTTACTCGAAAAAAAGGGCTCTGCGGATAATATGCTGCTGCGGATTATATACAGGAAAATACGGTAAATTCAGCAAAAAATATAATCTTCCATAGGCACAGTAAAGGAAATACTAAAAAAATTATAATTGCTTACCCAATTCTCAAAAACCATTCAAGTTTTTTTTAAAAAAAAATCTCACAAATTTTAAGACACTTGTAGATAATTAATTTAATCTTGAGCTACAAATGTCCAATAAAAACACTCTGTTCAGTTAGCATTAATCATTGCTCCCAGTCTCCTAATGCAATGTAAAGAAAAAAATATGCATACTGAAAAACAAGGAATTCTTTAAAGCAGCAGTCCTTAAACATTCGATCGTTGAGGTTCCCTTTTTATGTATCAGCCTGACATCACGTAATCTCAAGATTTTGAACACCCCTCCCTGCCTCTCAGCACATAGCTGAGTGATTTAAAGGCGCATGAATAAAACCTAATGTCTTTGATTATAGACAGACTTTTTTTTAACAATACTTATTTTCCTTTAAGAAAAATGTGAACACCTCAGATGAAAAAGTTGTTTTAGTAATGGCTATGTAGTTGCAATACATGTAGCATAATAAAATAAGACACAAAGTGAAAAAGTTGTACCTACAATACCAAAGAAAGAAATTGGATAGACTCTGGAAGGTCTTGTTGAAAAACTGAATAATGCACTATTCAAGAATAGATCACTAAATTGCCCCAATGAAAAAACTATTAGAACATGTATTTCACACAATTAAGATATATTCTTAATTGAAATACATGTTCTAGTAGTTTTTTCACTGGGGCAATTTAGTGATCTAGTCTAGAATGGCACATTATTCAATTTTTCCATGAGGCCTTCCACAGTCAGTAAAAAAGGGAAATAACAATAAATGCGAGATCTTCGAGGACCTTCTAGAATGGCGCTGAGGACCCCCAAGGAGGTCCACAGACCAGTTTCAGAGCTGTTGATTTAAAGCATTGTATTTGATAAATCTGGAAAATGGAATTAATAGAAGATTATATAAATAAAAGTAATTTTGTATTTTTCATAGGCAATAAGATAATTTTGTCTGTCTGATTTCTTACATTTGAGGACTACCAGAAACAACTATTAGAACCAATTTAAAAGCAATTTTTGTGTTTTATATTGATTTATTTCAACATTCTGGAGTAATTTCGAATTTTTTGAAACTGAAAATACAATAGCCATGATTCTATAAAATGGATAAAGCTGCACTTTTATTTGATAAAAATCTTCAATTTATTGAAATAATAAAGAATTTGTTACATAAAACATTTGCACTTTTCTGTAATGAAAAAAAAAAAAAAAAAAAAACTTTCGCAGTAGAGAAATTAAATTTTTAATGTAAGTTCTTAATTTTTCCAGATCATATTTATAAGACATGATGAGGGAAGGGGGGGGAGGCATAATGTGCACTAAAATCAAACAAAATATACAGTTATGAAAAATTAACTGCTTATCATACCTTATATAATTTTCAATATGTATTGAAGCAATACAAAGTTCAGTTACAGGAAGATTCAAAAGTTGATCCTGTGCTAGACGATGTTCTACTCGATTGTTCTCTATCTTTTCAAAAATTCTTTGATTTGTAACATAACGCTGAACCTAAAAAAAAAAGGAAAAACTTTCAATTTTACATATATAAAAATTAAAAAATCCTATCAGTTAGTGAGCAGAATTTTAGCTACTGATCATATACAACAGGGATTCTCAACCTTTTTAAAGCTGTCCACTCCAAGGAGTGGAAAATGCCTCACCCCTCCCCTTTGTGAAAATTCTGTAATTTAGGGTATGGGGAAAGGAGGATTACCAAATAATTTTAGGCAACAATTTTAAGTAATTTTTTTCAGCACATTTACATAATAAATTTTTTTTATTGAACTCAAATTTTTTGCTGCGGAATGTACTTAATTGTATTCCTTTTATGAAAATTCAAGTGACTAATGCAAAAAATGCTCTTTTGTGTTTGAAAAATCTTTATTCTTAATAAGATAAATAAAAAATAACAAAAAAATTATTCTAAGAGAGTAATATCGATGAAACAATCTAATATGAAATTCCCTCTGAATATGAACCTCATCTGTGTTAATGTTCAAAACAGGTTCATGGCCCATTAAGGGACAAAATACGCTAAAAAAATTCAGAAAGGTCCTAATGCAAAGACTGAAGGTGTTGACAGCCAATTTATGTTTCATCGGATGAGATTACACTTTTTTATGCAAATCCGAAAAGGTTGGACACTGTTTTAACTCTTTGCAACTAAAATTTTGCTTTCACAAAGTGAGTTTCTTCTGAAGGCGGAAATATAATATTTTGATGTGAGCCAACTGAACTCATCGCCTAGAAGCTGAAAATTAGTTCAATTCAATTTTGTGAATAAACTGGCCACATAAATATCTATTTTAAATTGTAGCAATTCGTCTCTCAAAATCTCTGTCTTCGAGGAACTCAAGTACAAAATAGAAAAGTTTCCAGAATCTATTGAGGAAGAGGGACTCCTTTGGAAAACCTGCGAACCTTGATATGTAGGGAAGCAAGTGACTGAATTCTTTACAGTTATCCTTATGAAACTGCCTAAACAGCCAATTGTTGAAAGCATTATAGCAAAATTTGTTAACAGCAGAGATAATATATTTTAATGATCGATGCAGTGGTGCACACAAGGCGGGAGAGGGGATCCACAGGTTTAGCCTCACAGTAGCCCTAGAATTTTTTTCAATTGATGATCATCCCACGTATATACGTGAAATTGAATTATTTTCATTCATTAATTCTGATTACCAATTCAATAACGTATTTTTAGTGTTTTTTGTTCCCAAAATCAACAAAATCAAAAGAATACATTTGGCATCATATTGAGGTATGATACGAGAATGGTGGACTTTCAACCCTGCCCCCCCCTAATGAACATTTTTGTGTGAGCCACTGGACTGATGCAAATGGTTACTCAGGTTTTTTGCTACTAAATATTGTCTATATGAATCACACAATTAATTACTTAAGTATCTCTAGTACTTTTGTCTTCAAAAGGGAATGAACCAACGATGACGACAAACCATTGCAGGAGCTTCATCAATAGCAATTAGTATAATGTTTGCACGAGAAACGCACTTTCTCTTTAAAATAATCTGTGAAAGTATTTTTTAAAAACGATTCATCTTTAGTGCCTGGAATAAAAAAATAATGTTATGAGTAAATCCTCTTAATATTTTTAGCGAGATTTACTCATCAAAGAGAAAATTCGATGGGCTTCAACATCTTTTGCCATTTGAACAATTTGTTTTTCTAATGTATCTTTGTTTAAAGAGACATTTTTTGCAACAATGGATGTGGCTGGATGACGTAAACAAGTTTCTAAAACTTTCTTGACAGCCAGTATAATGTTGCGAGTTTAACACTAATTTAGCAATTAATTTTGATATATTATAAGAGACTATCAAATCGTCACATTTTTTTATTAGGTTGCTAGTAAGTCTGAGATAGACATCCAGATGTTCGTGAAAAACAACAAATCTTTACTTTATCTGTGAGGATTAATTTTTTATAGATGATTCAGCAAACAACTACCAGCATTATGCTGGTAGGGATCAAAGAAAAGTTGTAGTGTCGAATTCTTCAAGGTCATCCTATCTAGAATACAAATTCACATCAGTAGAATTACGAGAGGGTAGCTGTCACTCAAGTTAGTTTTAATGCATGTACCAAAGGTACAAACTAGATAATCGATTTTATTAATCTCCATGAGGAGTTTTAAAATTAAGCTCAGATGGATGCTAAAACATGTTTATTCCCCTCTTCCTATCGCCCAAAACATTCCCACTACCCCCTAACATCCCAAATAGGTTTACAACCCTTAACATCTTCCCATCGCCCACTGGGCTGCAGCATTTCCCAATGTTGAAAACCAATGATCTATGCATTTGAGAGAGAGAGAGAGAGAGAGAGAGAATACACATACATACCTTCAATTTAAATGTAGCAGGTCCAGTACACTTTAAACCTTTATGACAAGATTTTGTACGAGTTTCCTAAAGAAACAAAAAATTTATTTTTAATCAAAGAGTTAAGTGATCACACACAACAAAAACTACAAAGTAAAACTCAGAAAGTAATAATACAGAAATGGATATTCTAATGACAACATAAAATTAAAGGACATAATTTTAACAGTATTCACAAAGCAATTACAGCAAAACTATTAGATATAATATAATTTAAATTTTAAAGACAGCTAAAATCAATGGCAATTTATGATGAATAGATATTTAATAAAATTTTCTCAAATCTGTTGGACAGTAGGGAGAAAGTTCAGGTGTCATCTCCATCACTTGACAATGCTTTAAATTACAAGGTGCATCTCCAATAGACTTTGCATAGCTTCAAAGAGTGATGTTTATAAACAAATCAAGCAATTCAAAGATATCTGATGCAATTTATTTTAAATACTTCTCAGATACCATAACCACAATTTCACTTTCAAGAATTATTACAGAAAGCTCAAAATTCAGCATTATTCCAGAAGTGTTCAATTTGCAAAAAATCAAAGGGAAACTGGTGACCAGGGAAGCATTTGTATATCTTACAGAAAACATTGGCTCACAGTGAGAAGTTGGAACTTATGTTAGCAAAGTGCACTGGGCCTTACAAAGGAAGGAGAGTGTCAATGATTGCAACATATCCATGTAATTAGGCATAACACAGTACCCGGAATACGAATCAGAGATGAACTATTATATGCAAAGGATCTCAAAATCATGCCATAATGGAGCATTCTACAGATGTAGCTGAACTGGACCAGTCACAAAACTGGTGTCCCACACATACAAGGAAACTGCGATCAGATAAACAGAAGAGTGACTCATCTGAGAGCATGACCCTGTATCATTCCATCATCCACATTGCTGTAGCATGGCACCATTACAAATCGGGTAATCTAAACTGTAGGGTCAGTAGTAGTTTTCTAAATGGAGTCCATGTATGTAGGGAACTAACAAACCCTCATCTAGTTCTCTTTAAGGTTCATATGGGATGTTTTGTACATGCTAAGAGTATCAATCCACATGAGATGACATCACTCAAACCAAATTGGACCCCTCACCATCTTTGTCACAATTGGTGGATTGTATATGCATCTAGGTTGAGGTCAGCAAAGATTTTAAGTAGGGATTCTCCTCTTCTCAGTGCAATAAACTCGTGCCTCTCATAAATTTCCCTGTTCACTGGAATTACTTTAACTGGCAACAACTTGGCAATCTTTACTACTTCATGTGAATTCACCGTACAATTTATTGTACACAAAATTATTTCTTCGGCAGAAATAATGGTACAGATAGTGTTCATTTAGCAGGTTCTGAATGTGTGCCAGACAGCTGCATGTTTCACATCATTTGGATCAGAAGGTAAAGTGGATTCGCATAATTTTCTGGTCATTTTTTGGTGTTGCATTGTCAATGTCATTTAGTGTATTTAAAACTGCATTTTCCATTTTAAATCTACTGCCATGGTAATATTTTGATCAATGCTTAGTATTTTTATAGAATTACTATATTGCTTACAAATGTTTAAGAAAATACAGCCAATATTCATACAAAAGATAATCGTTTTATTTATGAAAATGTTATCAACCTCAAGACACTTGTCAATGCGCCAAAAAGATAAACAATAAATTATATGTTATATAAACACATACAAAAATAAAACAACAATTCAATGTTGCATTAAAAAAATATAAAAATTGTCATACCCAAATATCTTCATTAAAAACTTCTTGAGGAACCAAATTTTTATAATTAAAATTCAATTGTTTCAATTTGCTAGCAAGTTCCGTAAAAAGTCTAGAATGCAAAAGATACACAAATTTATTCCTCAATATAATTATTCAACAAGGAATTTAGTTCTTAAAGCAGAAAGACAAAGAAAAAAAATTGGTCAGATTAAAAATTTCATTATTTTTTAACTTTTAAGAATGATAATATCAACATGTTACTAATATAACACATTAATTGTAGAATACACAGCTTAATTTTCCCCACAAAACTTAAACAACCATTTCAAAAATCTGAACTGGAAATAACAAAAAGAAATCGAAAGAGATCCACTAATAGATAATTCAAGCAATGTTATATTGTACTTTAGTTTATTATTTTGTACACTTCACTCATAACATCGAAAAAATAATGCATTTATAATTTAATAATTAGAAGTTAACCAATCATCTTCAATATGTTGATAAACTAAATGAAATAAATACTGTACTCTTGCAAAAAAAAAAAAAAAAAAGTAAGTTTTCTTCCTATTAAATATAAAATTTATTGAAAGTTAATGGAATCCTATTTTATTTTCAACCAAAAGTATTTTGTTTTTTACAATAAATACAGCTTACTAGTTCTTACCACTGCTACTATAAATGTATTATGCACCTATTACAAAATTAAACACATTTTAATACTTTTTTTATTTGAAATCTAGACGACAAGTTATTTGGTTTTAAAAAATGAAATATTTTGCTTATTAATGTACCATAGTAATCACAGAAAAAAATACAAAATAGTTTTTAAAAGTAAAGAATATTTAAAAATTTACCAGCTTTAAAAATTGTAAAAATACAATTAATTAAAAAGGATATTTAAAAGCAAGTACTTTTTATTATAGGCTTGCAATATATTAAATAAGACTAAGTAGTATTGAATAAGACCATATCGACATGAAATTGAGAATATAACTGAAGTATAAGCATTTAAATATATATATACATATAATTAAAAAAAATGTCATGATAATGGAAGAACATTATCATGACTTACACGGAAGGAGTTTTAATATAAAGAGAACTGTCAAATATTCAGTTTTTAACTTAAGTTGAATATTATTATTGCAGACTAAAAATGTAATGAATTAAAAGATTTCATAAAACTCATTTTGAATGTTTTTTTATAAAGCTTTCAACAGATAAAAAGAATTTCACAAAAAGTGTAGAATATTATGCACACATTCTTTCTTAAAAAACTCTTTGATGTAGTACTTTAATAAATCACCACTATTAAAGAGAAAAAATCTTAATGAAAGTTATTGGAAAAATAATACCTGGCCTTGTCAAAAATGATATTTTGTTTGCTTTCAATAAGCTCAACTAAGACATTCCAAGATGATAATGCAATATTCTCTATTTCCCGCATAGGAGGATTAATAACTGTTGGGTAGGATAGAGGCTTAAAATCCTTATTTTTGGTCAAATGTAATAGAAGTCTCTCCTGAACTGGGAGAGAAGGAAAAAATTTCATTCTTTTATTTTAATACATGCAAAACATAGAATACAAGCAAAAAATAAAAATTTCCTTACCTGATTTTTCATGAGACTCAACAGTTATTTGATTAGAAAAAGAGCCTTTCTTTTTAGATTCCCAGGAATGCAATTTTTGCTTCAAATCATCTTTCAACAGGTCAGTTGATACTAAGTCAAACCAATCTTGCTAATAGTAAGACCACAATAACAATTATTAAAAAAATTGATAAATGGAATATCTTTATGAAAAAGATATTCTACTAAGAGAAGTAAACAATTAGAAAAATAAATCATTTTTCAGAACAGATTACTTATTAACATTGCACTTTGAACATATAAAAGCTCTTAGTGAAGGACCTCATAAATATGAAACAAAGTCAAGTAATGAGAGCGATACCTAAGATGGTACCACACTCTGCAAGTACTACACTCTCCAGAAAATATGCCAACCACTAGCTTACTACTATGGTCACGTAGTTACTTCAGCAATCTCATTAAGACAGTTTAAATATTAGATGTTATTAACAAATTTGATAATAACACAACATATGAATATGTTTTAAGTCTAGTTATAACTTCGAAAATAGTGTGTCTATATCTAATAATTTTTTTAAACATGAAAGTTGGGAGGGGGGGAGGGCAGGAATTTATAATAGTCAAATACTATATAATATTAAATTTTGCTCATTATGGTTTTTGAATTTTTTTTTTTTAATGTGCAGATAAACCAGGCTCAGGTTAATACATTTTTCACAATTCAATAAACATATCTAAAACATATCAATAGATTATGGAGGGTGATTTAATAGGTCAATTCATAAAATATGAAAAAAAAATCTTTTTATAATAACATATAGAAAAATACTAAGTAGTTAATTAAAAATTCTGTAGCCTTTGAAAATAAGATGCATTGTTTTAAACCAAAACTATTTTTAGAGAGTTACACTGAGCAGGATTAAAAAGATATTTAATCTGACACAAGAAATATAATTTAACAATCAATCAATACAAAAATTATTTAAATAATTAAAAGCACTGCATTAAAGTACTTTCTTATTAAAGATAGTTTTCTTATTAAAACTTTTTGCATCAAATTGATACAAGTAAGATATTGAATGAACTATTGATCTATAAGAAATCAAAAAATTTTCCCCAGAAAATTACTCCCAAAACATACCAATGTTCTCAACTTATATTATTATTATTATATTTTTAAATTCTATTCTTAACCAATTCAGAGATAATGTGTCATTATATGTGTCAGAGGTCATTATATTGTTAACTTCAATGAGAAGATTTAACAACTTTAATCCTTATTTTTACAGGATTTATTTTTTTAGCTTTTTTGACTTATAAAATACACTTATAGGCTACAATTATATACTTAAGACAAAATTACAAAAAATTTTTAAAACAGAATATATATATTTTTTAAACTACAAAAAAATTTTAATATCACAGAGGCTTAATTTTTATCTGATTTTGAACTAAATATTATTAACATCAAAAAGCTCAACAATATTATTTATTTTAAAACATATACCTGATCATTATTAATAATCAACTTTAGTTTTTCACAACAGTAATTTGGACCTAAAGCAGAAAAGCATACATTTGGTTGATGTAAATTTGTATCTTCAATCCAAAAAGAAAATGCTTGAAAGATTCTGTAAATTTGAACAAAAATAAAACATAAAGTCAAACATTTGAAATAAAAAGCATACTGAATAATATACAATTGAACCTCCATATTATGAACCTCTATATTGCGAATTTTTCTATATAGCCAACTTTTTCTTGGAACCAAAAACATTTCACGGATTTCTTTGTAAAATAACCTCCATATAGCAAAGTGCATTTTCTATATAATTAATTTTTTCCCTTGTAATTCATTTTTTCTTTCCCTTTTTTAAAAGTTTTTCTGGATATTTCACGTTATTCTTTCTTTCAACTCATTTTATGGGGGTTATAAATCTTGAACTGGTTTTATTAGGTACCTAGCTCGCCAAGAGCAAAGGAATTGTGGGCATTTCATCCAGGAAGTGCAACCTTCAACCAACATTGTCCAGTTCTGTGGAAACATCTACAATATCCCCTTTCATCTTCAATGGAGATTTCAAGTCTTCGTATTCTCAAATTAGTCTCTGTTCAATTGCTGTGTTGATCAGTCCTACTGGTAACTTCGTTCCTTGTAGCTCGAAAATGTCAAAACCTAAGTGCTTGAGCATCAGAGAAAAAAATTCTTCAGGAAGTAGATAAAGGCATCAAGAAACTTTCCTCGCATTTTTTTTTTGTTTGTTTTTTATAGGTAAGATATATAAAACATATTATTAATTACTTTTTTTTTTGATAAATAGTTTATGAATTTAAAATTTGTTTTATGTGGTTTATAAAGAAAAGTGAAGGATGAACCACTATATAACAAACTTTCCAAATAGCAAACTTTTTTGGGGATTTAGCAACTTCGTTATATAGAGGTCCGACTGTATATATATATTAAGATTTAACTCAATTATAGAGAAATAAAATAACACTAAAGATGTACCATAAGCTATTAAAGATGAGCCTTGTACTTTTGAACCATTTTACTAAATAATAAGGAAAATAACTTGCATCCTTCTCAAGACTCATCTATATCATTAATTTTGAGATTTGTGGCAGAACTTTTGCTATATTACAGTCTTTTTCAGTAGCAAAAACTTCCTGCCATCTAAGCAACGATTCTAAAACAACAATGAAGAACTAAAAGAAATTTTAAAATTGTAGTTAAATTAGATATTTAGATTACATTGCCAGTCGAATTAGGTCCAATATTATGTATGCAAATAAGAACTTTATCTCAATTCAAATATAACTTTGGTATATCACAATGGAAAGAAAATATTGTTCATAGATTATTTATCCATATACTAAGGAAAATTTAACAAAAATGTATAAGTTAATCCTCACTAAAATCTACATATGTTGCAAACACATTTCAAAGGCATTAATACGCAAATACGAATAATCCGAATTTTAAAGGAGTGTGATAAATTCAATTGTTTAATGTCATTGAGGATAGTTATACGCTACATTATGACAATATGGCAGCAAATGATTTCACAAAATCATCAAATGAAAACTCAGAAAACATCCATGTGAAATATTTTTTGAGAAATGTGGAATTTGAAAAATTGCTCAACTTAAAATAATCAGTTGATCTAGTATAGTGGTTAGTGACGCTGACTGCGGTGCCCTTCAGATTCTGGGTTCCCAAAAGAATGTTCTGAATGAAAGAAAAAAAAGATTCTGGGTCCGAATAATGGAGAAGGCATGGAATGTTTGTAAACTTCATGGCATGGAGGTACTCTAAATAGTCATTGAGCTGAAAGGCCTCTCATCAGTTTGGTGGAGAACATCCCTAGGGTGTTCTCCCTCTAAATTGGGGTGGAACCGAGCAAAATCGTACTGTCACCTGCATGGTGCTCAAAGCTAAGGCTAACCACAGACGTAAAAATCTAGCTCTTCGCTGTGATGAATTTCATGAAACTTGATCTGATGTTACTGTTGATCAGGTGGAATTCGTAACAACACAAATCAAGAAGTTTTTTTATGAAAGTATTACCTAAAATAAAGTTAGAGGAATTCAATGATTAAGTTTTTTAGAAGCTTTTAAACAGAATTCTTAAGAAGCAAATAGTTTTAATACAGTAAATGCATTTAAATAAAGCACAAATAAACAATGCTCTAACTTTCAAGTAAGTGGATAGCACGAAAGCGCACTTTGGTTTAATCATTTTTTAAAGGGACAAATATTGTTAGTACTATTTGTGTAGAATAAATTCGGAGACACTATAATAGAAAGTTTCAGATTACATTAGGTTTTTTTAATGTATAAGTAATTCTTTTGGAAAAATACTTGGAAGCATTTATACTGTTATAAAATGAGTTTTTAAAGAATATATATGGAAATTTAATTGGAAAACAAGGTTAAAAGGATTTTGGAGGAAAGAGGTGAATTGTTGGATGATTCTGCAAAATCACCCAACAGCCTTTGTAAAGTTGAGGTTCCTCATACCTGCGAAAGAACTGATATGTTGATTGTTTTAAAAGGATGCATTATAGAGTGTGTATATATAATTCTTTCTTGTTGGTTTGGTTGAATAACATTCTTTTAAACAGTTTAACAGAAAAAATATTTTTTTTATTACATTACTTGGATATTAAGGCCATTTTAGTTAAAGGAGTGGCACAAAATGAAAGTGTATCAATGCATTCCTTTTAAGAAATATCGGAAGTGAGGATCATTTTACAATACATGATTAATCTTTATTAGCGATGTGAAAACAGAAGTTTCACAAGTTCAAATTTACTCGTTCTTGTCATTTTAACTAATTCTAATAGCTTTAAGATTTTCGGATATGAAAATTATTTTTATTTTTAAAGAATTTTTAATAATATCTACATTGAAACCACTTTTGATAATTTTTCAAAGAAAATCATTTAGAAGAATATCAAAACATTTGCTGCTAAAAAATAAATAAGGATAATTTCATACTAACAAAAGATGTAAAAGAACTTACTTGCATAACTCACTGTTATGAATACATTCCTTTGAAATAATTCTTCTTGGACTTTCATTCGTTACAGAATCTAAACATTAAAAATATAAAGGTCTATTAATAATTGTCAGGAAATACTAATCAACAATTTTCGAATTTAATCAGAAAAATGTACACTATCACACTTTTTGACATTTTTAAAATCAGGAATGAGACTGCTTGTTGAAATTCTCATCACAGCCTGCAAGTTAATGTCAGCTGCTGTGTCTATATTTACTCTTTTTGAGCTTCAAACAAGAAAAACTTTGTTCAACTTTGACTCAAATATAGAGAACAGATTCTGTCTAATTTGTTTTCTGACTGTCTTGGAAGGTTGCAAAAGAAACAAAACAACTACACTTTGTGGGCCACATGTGGCCCACTGTTTGCCCACCCCAGTCCCAGAGTATTGAAATTTCAGAATGGTTTATTTTTTTTACATATAAGATCAATTGCATAAGAAGCAAGTGTATTCAAAACATTTTAAGAAAATGAAATAATAATTAAGGTACTGCAATGTAGTTTCTAGGGATCAAATTTTGATAATTAACAACTTTTATTTTTTACACCTGTTTCCTAACACATATTCATTTTTTTTAAATACAAATTTACATTAATCTAATACTGCATATAAAAGAAATGCAATCATTCTAAATAGCCAGGGCATAGCAACCGCCCTATCGATGATACGACCCCCTCCCCCAGCTTTAAGGGCCCCAAAATGTGTAAGCAAAAAAATCGTAAAATGTTAAGAGGCCCCAAAGTAATTTTGATACAATGCCCATTCAGGTCTGGCTACGTCAGTGCATTAGCATATAGGTAAAGAGATGAAAGATACTTGGCAATACTTTCTTAAAGAATGCATTTATTTAGTAGGAGAAAACTCTCCTAGAACTTCTAACACAGAAGATATTCTAATCTACTGATTATGATTTTTCTCTTTATTCTTTGCCTAGTATTTAAAAGAAGATACGAAACATGAAACATATATACAGTCGAAACTCTATATTGCAAATTTTTCTATACAGCGAACTTTTCCTAGAACCTTGAACATTTCTCTCTCATGATTTTCTTCGTAAAGTAACCTCTCTATAGTGAAGTGCATTTTCTACATAACAAACTTTTTCTTTTGTGATTCAATTTTGGTTTTCCCTATTTTTTAAAGTATTTCTGAAAAAAAATTCAAGTTATTCTCTCTTTAACACATTTTATGGTGGTCATAAATCTTGAGTGAGTGAATATTAACTTTGCTTTGTTCAGCTACAGGAGGGCTTTTTGATGACGGACCACGTAATTTTGAACCATGGTCAAGTGACATGGACGACACCTGAGCTGACACCCCCTCTCCTAACTACCACACGACACCACTGGGAGGAGGTTTCAGCTTTCGACAGATTTAACGTGCATCACTGCCCTACATGGCGGGTCTTTAGTAATAGTGGGCTCGAATTCGTGACAAGGCCAACCACGATCCGATACCTTGACCACGTCATAAATCTTGAACTGGTTTTATTAAATCCTAACTCGCTGAAAGCAATAGAGTTCTGGACATTTCATCCAAAAGTGTAACCTTTAACCCCCATTGCCCAGTTCACAAGAAACATCTTCGATATCCTCTTTCACCCTCAGTGGAGTTGTCATGTGTTCTAATTATAAAATAATGTATGTTTAATATTACTTGAATGCTTTCAATTATAAAATGTCCTTAATTTTAGTATAAAGTTATTTTCTTAGTATTGAAAATGCAGTGAATTCTTCAGCATTCTTTTTTCTTGTTTTCCTTACTATTTTGATGGACAAGATATATAAAATAAACATATATTAATTTTAAAAAAGGTGTGAATTAATTAATTTTTAATATATAGTTTTTATGAATTTAAAATTTGTTTTATAAAGTATATTAAAAGATGAACCTCTATATAACGAATTTTCCATATATCGAACTTTTGGGGGGATTTAGCGACTTTGTTATATAGAGGTCAGACTGTATATATATATACTGATATAGATAAAAAGTCTCAATATTAAAATAAGTTTATGTGCTTACATATCAGTTTAACATTATAATGTAGAAGATAAAGTATGAAATATATTTTATAAAGGAAAACAGGATTGATTTAAATAGAAATACAGAGTAATAGATGTCTTGCTCTGTTTATGATATTAAAGCAAAAATGTAACATATACATAATGGATCATTCCTCAAATCTGAAAAGTACACCAAATTTATTTTGTGTAATTAGACTTTAGAACAGGCCCCTGTCATCCATTCCTCAATTGAGAAATGTAGGGTACAGGAATTCACGTGTAATTATTCCCCAATGTGTTGGTGCACTATATTGCTGGAATATCACATGTGGGAGATAACACTGCAACTAATGAACCATATAGAGCCATAGGACGTCCAGGTAACTCAAGAGTTCACTGCTATCCCGATAAATAAAAATATTTAAGTAACATAAATATGGGATAAAGTGCATTAAACTTACCTTCAGAGCAGCTCTCATGTTTACAATATAGTGATATTAATTTACTTTTCTGTGAATATATGAGTAGAATTATAACTGAAGAACCACTCACAAAGTAAATTTTCATTAAGGTCACTTTCAGCCTGTTCAAAATGTGTTGAGCGAACTGAAAATGACAAAGTTTACCATCCAGTCGTAAAGTTGGAACTATTTCTGTTCTTGTACCCATGGACACAACAAAAAGGCAGTTATTCAAAACCTTCCCAAAACAGTTGATAGTAGCGTCCCTAAGAACTTGCTTGTTGGATGGTGTTCAATAGACTGCAAATAAGCTTTTTATAAATACAATCAACATAATCATATGACATGCTCGGTCTTCCAGTTCTCTTGTGTTGAGCATTAACACTTCTCTGAAACTGCTTTAACTAATGTTGGATAGAATTGTATGAAGACAGATCTAACCCATATGTATTCTTAATGTTGGGTAGTGATGGAGGATTTTATTTTAAAGAATTCCAATATGTGCATTGCTTTTGGAGTATTTGACATTTTGAACTCTCACATCTCAACTTCCACAATATAACACCACAAGAATTGCAATTCAAATTAATACATGGTGTGAAACTGATAACTATCTTGAAAGGCTATTCACAATGAAAGCTGCCACATGAAAATTGCTGTATTTCTCGACTTATAAGATGCATTGATTTATCAGGCAAGAGTTAATGAAAAATATTTGGATTAGATAGAAAAGGATCAAAAAGTACCGTAAAATCAGGTGTATAACGCGCATCTATACTTTCAGGCTGAAATTATTAATTTTTAAGTATGTTTGCCGTATAACGCGCACACACTCCCTTTTTTATGAAGAAACCTGAAATGTATGTGCGCACTGCTCTCAGGCATTCAAGTCATTTATTCAAGGTATTATTCCAAGCTTTAGAAGAAAATAGTATACTTCTAGCACTATAACCCTTTAAGTTCATAAGGAATGTCATTCCTTTTAAATAAACAATATTTTGATACATACAGAAGTCTAATTTTTTTTCTATGCTCTTTTCATGTTTAAAGCTCTCATTTTTATACCTGGTGTATAACAAGCACCCATAAATTTCAATGTTAATTTTTGTGTTAAAAGTGTGCGTTATACATCAGATTTTATGGTACCTATTTTAATAACTCTTCATGATGAAAACAGGTATGTTACCATAAAATAAACATCAAATTTATCAGCATTTATTCACTGCAGAATCCCAGAGATCTATCATCACTGCTGCTAAAATCATACATAGTTATCATCACTTTGGAAGTCCCTTAATTTTCCTTATACACAATGCCATCTTTACTTCTATATCAAACACACTGCTAATGTCATTTTTTAAAAGACTGATATTTTCACTTTTAACTTTCTGCTACGACATTTCACCCACTAACACTAGAAATTGACAGCAGTTTCACTCTTTCTCTCAGTGTGCTGTCCTTAGTTGGCATTTCAATCCACTTTATCCACTCTTCACATATAAATAAATGCCTTCAACAGATTATTACCTGAAACATCAAGAAGATTGAGACCTGTAGACTCAGCTAAGATGCTCTCTCAGCACGATAATTACAATGTGGAGAATAATGGTGCTATAATCCCACAGTTAAATAAAGAGAAATAATAATTAATTTTTTAAACTGTATTATTGGTCTTATGGGAAAACTTGGCATCACCAAGTTGCAGGGAAATTGTACAAGTAATTTAGATATATATATTTTTAGAAATAGGAAAAAAATCAAAACACAGGTTCTAGAATAAAATGAGACAGGGCTTTTGAAAATATTACAAAAACAATTTACAATTACAAGTAGTTACCTTCATTATTGGCTGCAGAAACACTTCGGGAATTATCCAAACAGGTTTTGTAATACTCTGCTGTTTCTAGAGCTCTGCTTTTTAATTTTTTCAAGAACTGAAAATGCTTTCCACTTTTGAAATAATTCAAACCAAGACTTTTTGGAGCACCAGAGCTGTGCAAAAATAAAATATTACAACTTGTGAAAAAAATTAAATCACTTAGTATATTTTAAAAATGATTATATGAGGCAGTTACATAAATATGACTGGTTACCCAGAAAAAAAAAGCAAAATAAATTGCATCTACTGAGAGTATCAACTCATTTCATTAAATAATTAACATTGTTTTTATTTAAATTTATGCTAACCACATGTTACATAAATTTCACTTGACTTTGTTAATCATAATTAAATGCATGGATGAGCAAAATTTATCAAAATTACATGTTATTGGGAAAGGGAAGAGAACCAGTGTGATACTAAGTATTTTGCTTTATCCAAGATTCACAAATGAATAAGCTGTCTGTTTTACTCTAGCAAAAATTGTAAATTCTTAAGAAAAAGTTTCCCTTTTATTAATTGAATTTTACGGTTTATTTCGTTCTATTTGATCGTTTTTTAAAGGAACATGTGAATATCACATAATATAATTAAATCCTTAAATATGCTAGGGACTTTAGATATATTGTCTAATATTTAAAGAAATACACGAACGAAAAGTTAACTTTGGACATGTTGAGAATGTACTTGAATTCACATTTTCAAGTTTCAGTTGCTAGTGCATTTGGGTGACCTTGAACAAGATTTATGGCTCATATTTATAAATCCGCCTTTGCCCAACAGATGGCACAGCTTACAACTCGATTTGTTGAAAGAGGTCAAATTTTGGAAAAAGTATCCATTCGTTTTTATAGCAACAGGGTGCAGGTTTAGAAATGAATGACAGAAATGAACGCATATATTCTTTAAGGAAACAGATATTAAATATATAACCATAGTCAGCAATTCCAACTTGCAGCATCAACAGATGGTGAGGAATGAGGGGAGGAGTGTTAAAATGAGGCAAAAGAGTGAAAGCAAGCTTTAGATGAAAATTGCTGCACAGATAACCTTTTACAATTACCACACGAGATAGGCTGTGAAGAGTTTTTTTGAAAGCCATGCTAAAATGCTGGGATCATTTTGTATACTTCACAATGGTTGTGGATTCTAGTCAGAACTATGTGTGTTTCCGACAAAGTTGATGATGTTAATTAGTCTAGTGGAATAGATATTGTCCTTTTGAGTGGAATTCAGAACATAGTTGTGTCAAATAATGATTTTAAAAGTCAAAATGTGTATTAAGAGATTTTTCTTGTAGTCTGAATTTATATATATTTACTAAATTACTCATTCTCGAATTTCTGATATTCTTTCCAGATTTAAAAATTTTAAGTTTTAATTTTTTACACAAATATTTGTGTTATGCATACTTTTATGCAAAGTACTTTTCCAGAAATTATTAATGAATTTGTGGCATGGATATAATCTCAGAAATATGAATAATATATGTGGCATATCTGAATAATTTAATGTAAATACAAGATTTCTATTGTAAGAATATTTAGAAGATTTATAACAGATAAATAATAAACAAAATTTTAACTTGAAAGGGTAAAAAGAACCTTTTCATAAAAGGTAGTACATATATTACAACAGAAAAACAATTCTATGAATAAATTAGAAATAAGAAAAAAAATTAACCAGCAGCTGTCTGTGATATAAATTTATGTTTTATTTACTTTTCTGAGTGTAATGTTGAATAGAATAATTTAAGATTTTCATTCAATAGCAATTGTTACTAAAACTTAAATAATTTAATGAAATGCATAAAAGCACCAAAAATTAATTTTTTTTTCTTATTAATGAAATAACTGATCACACGGCTTAACTGTCATACTAAATCAAGAAAATTCCTATTTAGATTGGATATAACTTTGTATATTTTAAAATATTTTAGATGAGATGTTTAAGTATTTATTTTAATTCACTTTGAAACAATAAATATAATACAATTGTTTTTTTTTCTTGGGGGAGTAAACAAAACATATATTGATCTTGTGATGCAAATAAATAGTTGCTGCAATCATTTTTTTCAATCGACACCCTCATATTCATGAAAAAAGCATAATTGGTGTTTATGAAGTAATTCAAGTAATTATTCGTACAATGAAATAGTCTTTTATAAAATAAGGCATCATAAAAATGTGTATATAGACATATTCCTTCATGATTTTTTTCTCCATTTCGTACATAGAATGGATACATGTGATGCCATCTATAGATACCATGTTAAAATTTACCAAATATGGTAGTAAAGAATTCTAGAAGGCAAGATAAATGCATTTTTTGTAATTTAAAAACTTTCTACACATAGAAGTTGATTTAGTACATAATTTACGTTCCTTACATCCTCATCTAAATAATGTGATTTCATTGCGTTTCAGTGATAATTACACATTTTCAGTATATTTATTGTAGAACACTCTAAAAAAAAGGAAAAAGTACTTTTGATACATATTCCCCCCTGTATCATAAAAAAAAATTGTTTTGATACAAACAATCTTTTACAGAGCATGCAGAAAATATATCAATATTATTTTTCAGCCAACTATTTACAGCAATTGACAAAAAATCCAGTTGAGCATCGTGAAAATTCAGAGATATTACTGACACAGCGAGTTATATTTCTTTTTCACTATGAAAGTAGCTATTTTTATCCAGTTGCACTGTATATTACCAATGTCTATCAATTACAGGAGCTCAGAGTCAGAACTGTCCCTTGAGGAGACTTGGAATTTTATAAGCATGTTACTGTCTTCCCATCTTTTGGAATGATTACAAAACACCATTGATCAAGATATTTGTTGCAATATATAGATGGACATACATGGATTTGGGGAATGCTTGGTGAACAGCCCCCTACTAAAATCCTAGAATGAAATTTGATGATGGGGAGGGGAGAATATTACAGTGTGGAGTTGTTTTTCTTGGTTTAGGTTTGACACATTACTTTTAACTCAGGGAAAATGGGATTCAGGATGCATATGAAAATGTGTTGGACAATAGCATGCCCCTTATGCTGCAACACTTTGGGGTAGACCCTTTCTCTTCTATCACATAATAATGCTCATTGATACATGAGCTACTGCTCTGTGATTTGTTGATAATCAAGTACAAGTGCTTCCTTAGCCTACTCAAATACCTCATAAAAACTCATCAAGCATCTTTGGGATGAGTTAGATCACATGTTATTGTCAAGCCCATACACCTAAAAACAGACATTTTCCTTACATAGCAACAGACAGGCCTTGTAGTTATGTTAGGAGAATGACAAAAAATTGATATTTGTTGCAATATATAAATTAGTTAGTGTTATATATTATAAAGTTCTTAGATCTCTAGTTACTGTACAATAAAGGCAATTCAGGTAATAAACTACAAAGGTAGCCAAAACTGTAACAAGACTGAAAAGTTTTGTAAATTTCTACGCTTTAAGAAAGCACTAAAAGCATATATCTTAACTCTTCAACTGCACTTGGTATTTATAGCACTTGCTATTTCATGACATACTTTCTTCAAGCAATACTTTTAAGATTTGAATTTCATAGCTTTTGTAAGTTTTAACATAATTTACTTCCTTTATAAGCATATACATGAATTTAACATATTTGTAATTCAATTTAATCAACCTGTGATTTATGACATAAAATTCATTTTGAGGAGAGAGACAGAACGAGAAAACCTCTTATCATTCAGTTAATTTCATTGAGTGACACACATGAAACTTCTAGATTTTTTTTTCTAAGCAAGTTGCTGAGTAATGTTTGCTGTAAAATTATGAAAAAATAATATTGATATCTTTTGTGCAAGTACAGAATAAAAATACTTCATATGATCATATTTCATTTCAGTACTTCTCTTAGAATCAACAATATAATTTCAACAATAAAATGTTATTGGAAAATTTTGAACATTATATGAAAAAAGTGCTTACAAAATTATTTCTTAAAGAAACGTTTATATATTCATGAATCAAGATCCACATTTTCAAAAACGAGAACAAATGTTGCAAATAACTAATCAAGTGTTTTTTGAAAGTGACAAATAATTTCTATCATTTTATGAAACAGATCGAAATACTACTTTTTCTCCTAACTTGTTATAGATCTACTAAATGCACAAAACACTATAATTTTACTAGAAAAAGCAGATAATATTTTTTACATGCATAAGTCAAGCATCTTCTTTTATCAAGCATCTTCCCAGGAATTTATAGAAATCCCAAGCATCCCAATGACTTTGGTTATGAATGAGTGAGTGAATATTAACGTCGCACTGTTCAGCTACTCGAGGGCTTTTGGGGAGTCAAATCGTAATTTTGAACCATGGTCAAGTGACGAGGATGACACCTGAGCTGGCAACTCCTCTCCTAACTACCACACCACACCAACGGGAGGATGTTTCAGCTCTCGACAAACTTTATGTGCATTGCTCTCCTACGCAGCAGATCTTTAGTGGTACTGGGCTCGAACTCATGACACGCCAGCCACGATCTGATACCTTGACCACTAGGCTATCACAGCCACATGACTTTAATTTTATACAGTACATACAAGGTTTGTTTGTAAAGTAATGAGATTAGGATTCCTGTGGAGCTCTAGTCATTAGCAAAGAAATCTCTGGTGGTGGAATTTGTGTTAAGGGGTTTCACAGGCATACACAGTGTGCTTTGTTAAATCTAAACTTTTAAAAATAAACATTTAGTTTCCCACAAGATTCCTAGAAATCAAATTTTTTTATTAAAGCACTGATTTAAACATCCATTTTGTCATGCAGTCTAATAACATTTACTTTAAAGCGTTAGAAAAATTAAATTTCTATAAAATTTTAAATATCAGTTAAATATACTAATATATACAAGTGTTGCGGCAAAAATCATAGCAACTGTTTTTTTTTTCTTGTAGATACCATATACAGATGAAAGGACAAGGTGTCAACTACATGTGTGAACAATGAACAGCGCTGAAATATCGTAACACACTAATTTATTACGGTAGTATACAGGGCAACATGGTGCAAAAGAATGAAAACACAGTACACCCTCCATGCTACTGGATGGTATGTTAAGACATTATTTCCAAGGGCTTCCACTAATTCACTGTGATATTCCATCACATTCCCCCCGGAGAATGGCTATTTTGATGTAAGAATGCTGCTCAACACGGGTTATTTCCATCACACAACACTAACCAACTGACTGATTTCACAGCCCTTGCTGCGCTACTACCAGCTACCACAGAGCCATCTGTTCTTTTGTATACACACTAGGCCTGACGACACAAAAACGTTTGTGATTCATTCACATATATACAAGAAAAAAAATAGTTGCCATGACTTATGCTCCAACCTTCGGTATTTTTTTGTGATCATACACACATTCCATAGAATTTATTTTCTTTTCAATATTTTATTTTGAATTACGTGGACAGTTTGAAGATCACTGCGGAATCACATTAGCAGTGGTATATTGAAGCACAAGATTATTTTGAAAAATTTTAAGAATATGTACTAATCAAATAAATAAATTTTTTTCACCAGACACAGTACCATTACTGTACTGACAAACACTGCATGCAGCAATACAGATATTAAATATAAGGATATTGAAATAATAAAAGAGGTAACAATGATTACAGGTTTTAACACATAATAGTTTCGAAAATGTATCCAAGATATACAAGGTGTATAACTTACTCTAAAATTGTTATCCTTTCAAAGTAATAGTAAAAAAAATATTGCCACAAAAGTGGAAGAACTGGGTGAGATACTGGAGTCTCTAATATCTGGAGAGTCCATCGATAAATAGGTAAACTGTCTAGGGGTAGTTGTTTGATCTTTAAGAAAATGCAAACTTTCTAAAAATAAAGATTTCAAAAAAGAATTTTATAGAAACCACAATACAAGTATACTTTAATTATGAAAATATATGTAAAATAAAAAGAAATTCAAATTTTTAAAAAATTTATGTAAAACAATGATTTATTAATCCAGCTATTTAATTTTATTAAAAAAATTAAATAAATTCGTTATTAATTTCTTTGGCTTAGAGTATAATTCAGATACTCTTTTCCTCAGGCCCATAAACATTAAAAACATATAAACGAATTCAAAGAGAAACTTAACAATTAGAAAAGCAAAATATTAGTATCAGATACAACAAAGCGATTTGCAAAATTTAACAAATATAATACTTCATAAAGTAAACGAAAAATATAAAATTATACAGTGTGCTTAGAGCACAAAAAGGTTATCTGACAAAAGATAAATTACAGACAAAACGTATTTAAATACCTTACAACAAAATATTTATTATATTTGTTTATTTGATCCCTTATTGTAATACAGAACTTCTCCAAATTCTGGATTTCATGTAATTTACCTTTAATGCAGCAACTGGTGTCATTTCAGTATCCTTTGCTATTTCCTTTTGAATTTGAAACCACAAATCTTGGGTTTGTTTCTGCTTCGTCTCTGATCTCAATACAAACCATGCTAACCATGGATAATCAGGTAAAGTAAGTCTCCTAAGTATTGTGTATGATTCAGTATTTGAACCAAAAACTTGTTCCATACAGATGACTGAATGGCTGGAGATGTTAATAAAGGCTAAAAATATGTAAACAGAACATTAATACCTAGATTTATTGATTTATATATACATATATATTTAATCATAAGTGAACATTAACGCAATTTGAATTTGTAAATTTTAATGAACAAAAAATAAACTTTAGGCATTTAAAAAAAAAAAAAAAATCTTTTTATACTTATATAAATGCTAATTTAAATATTTATAATAATCACTTACATTTGCAAAAGTATACAGATGATCAATCATACTATTTCTAGTGTAGTAATCAACAACAGATATTCTAATTACAACATCCAATAGAAAATGGACTTGCTTTGCTGAATCTTTTAAATTGTAATTTTTTCTTTCTTGAAATGATAATACTTTCAATAAGATGTTTGTCCATAATTTCAGTAAAGGTGTAGCAAATTCCACAGTCAAATTCCAAGCTTGTGATACTTGATGCTATAAAGAAAAAGTCTAAATTTAAAAAAAATACGCCAAAATAATACTCATCAGAGACCCTTCAATCAAATATAATCAGAAAAAAAAATAAACATTTTACACATTAAAAACTAATTAGAAATGTAAGACAACATTCCATTCAATCATCGAAAAGTAAAAATACACAATTAAGTACATAACAAATATTAGGTAAGAGCAAGAGTAGTAATGATTTTTTTGTGACAAAGAAGAAAAAGGAAAAAAGTACAAAATGCATATAATTGAAGATTGTGAATATTCACCATTATTATCTTTGGTATGGTGAGTAATTATTTTGGCTAAAGGGTCATACTTTGAAAGCAGAGGATACCAGAGGGCTGCCCCTTTTTAAAATGATTGCAATCATCAATCAGATTTGCATTTCAAAAAAGGTATAAATAATATATAAAAACACAAATATGAGTTACAATGCATACAAAAATGTGAATAAAAAGACTTAAAAGAAAAATTAGTTAGTAATGACATTAATTATAACAGCATTCAAATTTCTGTCATAATCCATTGCTATAAAGAGAAGGAAATAATTTTTTCAATTAAAAGATAACTTAAATCGAAAAAAACTTGATAATATTTAACTAAGAAAATAACACAGGCTAGTATTTAAGATAAGCAGGAATAAACAAAAACTCTCAAATTATTCTAAAAACTTAAAAACATGAAAATTTATTTCCATTAATACCTTTCTGTCTGTATATGATTATTTTATGCTGGTTTGATTTTTATGCATTTCATCAATTAACATCAAATTTGACTATATTAAGCACAATTCGGATAATTACTTCAAATAAGCATGAAGTAAATAAACTTCACCAAGATGCTGCATTCAGATTAAAAATTGTGGCTTAAAAAGTTAGAACATCAAAAATGTGCCAAATACCAGACTAATTCTGGTGAATTTTGCTGATATCTTTTCTTTCTCTTTTTTTTTTTTTTTTTGAAACAACAATTTAAAATTATTTTATTTTTGTCACGGATAATTCACACATACAAAATCCTTACCTTAATCATAGCTGAAATCTTGTGTAGCACAGCACCAACAACTGGACCACTGATATTGGATAACACAGTCATATCTGCTACAATTAAATCATTCATTGCACTGACAAACCTAGAGGAAAAAAGTAAATACTTTTAAAACTAAACAAACTCAAACTCAGTGGCACAGCAGCCCATGAGGGCCAGGGCCTACTGTGCCCATCCCAGTATACGTGACCATTGAGAGCTGAGGTGCATGAGCAGATATCCCGATCAGGTGGTCAGTTTGAAGTGATACCCCCAGTGTTTAAGTCCCCAAGCAAGCTTGGTACTTATTGATCCCCCCCTCTTGCAGTAGGGATGAAAGGCTGAGTCAACCTTGCTCAGTACAGGAATAAAATTAAACAATGTAGTTCAAAAAATTAACCTAATTTTATTTGAGAGTATTGATACTTTATTCATACACATTTCTAACATACATCCAGGGTGAAAAAATTTCTCTTGAATTTAAAATTTTTGGGGGGTCATTAAAAAATGTTTAAACAAAATTTTTAATTTAGATTCATAAAAAACAATCATTAACCCTTTCAGGACAGGGGATTTTCTTCGAGCCACTCGCTAGGGACGGGGTGAATGCGTAAGGACTACTCCCTTCAGGACGGGGTGTTTTTGTTGCTAAGCCTAACTTAAGAAAAAACGCATAGATAATAAAATTATAGTCCTAACGTCGTAGTTTTTGGTAATAATATAAAAAAAATATGACTTACCTTGGGAAATAAATTTTGTAAGCTCTATTCATCTTTTTTCAAAATTTTCATTGACAAAACACATTAATACACTTTCAAATTAATAAAAAAAAATTACAACAGAGATTATTTACAAAAAGAAATAGCAAAATTAAAATGAAGATTGAGTGTGGAAAATCTCGAAGTATGGAGAAAACGTGAAGTCCTAAATTGCATGATTTGCTAGCATAAAATGTTACTTTTTTTTTATTTACACACGGTTTGTGACTATATACTTTGGCTTTTTTCACCCTTTTTGTTCATATTAAGGTTGGGAAAATGCCTTCAAAACAATCAAATAACCTGAAGTCAAGGGTTATGAAATGAGAAAAGTACACAAAATATATCCAAAAACAACAAAATCTAAAGCAGAACTCACACTAAAACACTGCACTCTGTAGTAAAAAAAAATAAGAAAAAAGTATTCTAAGAGTTATAAGAAATGCGAATGTTTCATCTCAAGAGGAAAGTTTATGGGCCAAGCTCTGTTTGTTGACCTTTCAATTACCCTCTTCCTCTACTCCGCTGATGTGCAAAATATCAAATCCAGGCAGAATATAAACTAACTGAAGGTCAGGTTACTCTAGCTACATTCGACTTCAATATAATGGACATAGGGTGCCATCCAGGGGTCATTAAAAAACGTTCTAGCTGAAAATGCACATTTGCACTGCCCGTCCCTCCACAGCATCTTTGTAAAACACAATAACATGAATTTATATTCATTTTAAATACTTAACACTTTTTTCATTTTAAGTATCCTTCAAAATTTAACATGCACAAAGTAAAAAAAAAGCGATAAAATACTGCCAAAAATTAGAATGCTACAGATAGTATGCAATAATAGTTGAAAGAACACTCTCCAACAATTATTTTCATTCAGCTGTGATATTAATTTCAAAACACAAACTATAAAATATTTTCCAATTTTAAGTCCAAGCAATAAAATTACCATCTATATTTAACACTAGAGCCGCGGCAGTTTCGGTATACATAAAACCACGGGCTGGGTCAAATTGACCCCAATTAATAAAAACCCGTGATGTTATGCTAAAAGTACGCTGCAATTATTTGGCAATGACATTTATTCATTTTTAACATTAAATTGTTATAAGTGATAAAAAATAATAAGATATTACAATATGGAATGTATACAGTTAATAAGATATTTAGACAACTTGAATAGCAATATTCAGTTTCTTACCAGTCGAGATTTCCCACACAGTTCATGCACATTTTGGGTAATTTCTTTTTATATATTTTGTACACTATCCACTTATTGGTATTTTACAGTCAGCACAAGTATCTACAGTTCAGTTTTGTTTCTATGCTGGAAATCTTTGCAATGAACCCTTCTTTGCATTTGCGCAGATTCTTCAGTATTATCTGCGTTTATCTGTGTATCTGACTCGTACTTTCTTTTGTGAATAAATGCACTACTGGCATAAATTGTAAAAGATAATCTCTCCTCATAAGTTTTTTACCAGCAACTTCTTTGTATAAAAAACATGAATTATTCCCTGCAAGTTCAAGCATATTGTAGAATGCATGAACTGATCACCTCTTTGATCCTGCCTTCACAGAATATTTCCAAGCCATTTGGTCGGCAATGTCAACACAAATTTTAATGAGTAATAAAATGATATTGTTTCCGGTAGCCTTTAGGTGATTATTGCTGATATCAACTGTGGGATGAAGGGAGCTCAATAAGAAATTTTTTCTAGTTTTTCCCTGATAAACTGTCAAAGTTATATATATTAACATGCTCCAGTAACAATATGTATCGTATAGTGACATCTTTACTTTTTTCACAAATTCAGGTACTTTTTTCTGATTTCGTTTCATCGTCCCACTTAAACTAGTGTTGTTCTTTTTTAAAATTTGGGACAAATTTAGCGTAGTGAAAGAATTATCTGTAGTGATATTTCTTGCTTTATTTTCGAAAGGTTCTATCAAACGTAAAATGAAAATTCGGAGAGAGATAGGTTTACAAGACGTTCCTGATATTTACACAAATATGGAAAACCATTGAACACATATTTACTATCAACATCAGAGGCACGCCAGAACGTAGTACCAAATTTATCTGGTTTACTTATCATATATTGTGTGAAATGACATCTAGCTTTAGATGGAAACAGTTGTTCATCAATAGTTATATATAGTCCTGGTTTAGAGCAAATTATCAATTTTTCAAAAATTTCTTCCAAACTACAGAAATGAAACACAATTTATCTGTTTGAAGGCGTTCAGATTGTGTAGTTTTTTTGTCAAACTATCAATTTCTAGATTATTTGCACCGTATATACCTCGAGCACACAAAATTGATATAAAAGCATCTAGTTCATCTTAAGTTATTGGCCATTCATTTTTTCCCAGTTGCCGGTGAGCTTCTTCCTCTGTAGAATTTTTGATATGACGAAGCATAGGCTCATTTGTAAGAAGCCTTCCTGAACTAATTGCCTATCCGTTTCCAATATTTCGCTTTGTGTAACTGGTTGGGTCACTTTTTTCTTTGAAACATTATGTGCAGCAATTCTTCCACGTGTACAGCTTCCAGAGGTGATACTTTCCCAACCTGTTCCATCATTTCTAACAAAGGTTCCAGAGTTAATTTAATCTGGATTTGAATCTGATAACATCTTACGGTTATTTACACATTGTTTTTTCTTTTCTGAAGGGGTTTTTCTACTAGTGCATTGTACAGGAAAATTAGATACAGTATTTTATAGGACTGAAAAAGCTTTTCCTATTCCAGGAATCGGTGAACTGCAAATTTAGTACTTGTGACTATAATGGGGTCAAAATGACCCATTCTGCGGTTTTAGGTATAAGTATTAAAAACAAACAAATGATGAGTATTTAATGTATTATATTTTCACAGGTTATTATTGGTATAAAAATAGGAAAAGCCAAGAAATTTTTTTCAATTCCGTTAGTAACTTTTTGAGAAAATCGGAAACAAAATTGCCTTTGAATCAAAATGACTTCTTCCAAGGTTCTAGTGTTAATAGAACATCAGTGATATGCATAACTGTAATTCAAAAAGCATTTCGATTTCAAATTTTAAGACACAAATGTAATTTTAAAATAACAGAATTAAATAATTATTTGAATATATACTACATTATTTAAGTAAAATTGCAATAAGTAGTGACCGCACATTTCATATCCTAAAATATTAAGTACTCCCATCAGTATATAAAGGTTTAAAAAAGTTTGAATCCATTTCTCCACATTGAATCACATTAATTTTTGTATTTCTTAATTTGGACTTAATATAATTAAAGATAAGTGAAAATAGAATATAACCATAAAATGAATATATATATACATTATATATATATATATATATATATATATATATATATATATATATATATATATAATTAATGGGGAATAATAATATAGATTATTATTTATGCTATTTAAGCAAAAATAGTAGAAGCTTAAATATAAGTTAGATATAAAACATAACTTCTGGAAAACATTTTATAATAACTGATACAATCCTTCAGTTTATCACTTTTTATGTATATAATTTACTGTTTGAATCAGCTATTTGAGTTAATTTCAATCTTCTTTTAAATTTTTGAAAAATTTAAATCTTGAAAAATATTTTAACTGGCACTCTGTGCACTACTGCTATAAATTAAATCTTTTGAATGAAATTAAGCTACTAGAAGCAATAATTACTGAAAGCAACAAAAGATTCATATTTCATAAATTTTAAAGTATTCAGTTACACCTAGGTACAGAATACTTTTAAAGATATAAATTAATTTAAAATTTTAAATGTATGTAATTTCTAATATTTTTTTATTCATGTTTGAAACTTTTTCAATTACAAGTTTAAGTAAAAAAAATTCCAATTCAATTTAAAATTGCATTAGCACACTTACGTTTACACTTATGGAAATGAAGTGTTAAGTTCTTGAAGTTAAATTTTTAACATACAGCAAAACCAAAACTTAGAAAAACTTTTATTAATCCGATATCCAACAGATTTATTTTTAAATTCACAAAAACTTATCTTTTAAATTTAATGTTAATGATATATTTAAAACATTGCATGACATAAAAACACTTATAGACTTGAAACATATACATCACATGAAAACACAAACTAAATATCAAAGCAATTTAAATATAAAAACCTTTTCTTACTCTGGTTTGGCTAATAACTCTTCAACATTTTTCACAAAAAACGGTAAAATGTAGTATAAAGAATGTATAGCTGCTAAATACTGGCGCCTCTCTATGAGAGCAGTTAAACACAGCAAACCTTCAACCATTAAGTGACGGACACTGAAAATTTACAGAGAATTAAGAGTTGGATTTATAAAAAGTAAGTAAATTAAAGTTAACTATAATGATATTTATTACACCAAATGAAATATAAATAAGGTCACACAAATAATTGAGTTTGTATGTGAAAATTAACTTAAATACCTAAATGGCGCTACACAGAATTCGATTTTTTTTTAAATTTCCAATTAAACTTTTTGTGGTCAAAAAATATGAATTAAGTATCTTACTTCCGGAGAATTAAAAACAATTACAAAGAATTAAATTCAATATATTATGATAAAGACAATAGAAAAGATTATAAGGAAACTTTCTAACATGGAGTTAAAATGTTAGAATTAATTTATAAATAAAACAAAAGTCTGGCAAAAATACTTGATTTCAACTCCTCAGTTGATTTCATATGCAAATACTTAATAGGCAATGAAAAGAATAACAGGAATATTAAAGAAATAAATGTAAAATAATGAATGACTAACAGACAACAATAACAAAATTAACTTGTCTCCAAAACACGACAAGAAGAAAAGTTTGAGAAGGTCTCTTGATAAAAAAAATGGTGACAACACAATTTTTCTTAAAATTTTTTAAATATCTTATTTTAGTCATTTTTGGGGGTTCTTAATTACATATAAATTAAAACGCCAATTTAATTATATATATTATACATAAATATTTATTCTGACTAAATTAAACTATTCAATTAACAATATCGATTACATTAATATGAATTCTTCATTCTTCATGATTTTAATTTCACAAAAACATTTTTTGTATAATTCCAAACAGAAAACTTATTGCTTAAATTTAAAAACTATTTTGCATAAGAATAATACTTACATATAACAAAGCAATACTATTCTAAGAAATAACATTATAGGTAAAAAAAAATCATAGAAAAATATAGTTTGGCAATCACAGAAAAAGCTCTAAAACTTATTTCTTTTTAATTAAAATAAAATAAAAAGCTTTCATGTGAGTTATAAAGTTTAGTTATAAAATATACATATGCAATCTGATTTTTAATTCTTTTCATTTAATAAATATAACTTAAAAATATTTAAACAGCTACAAGTTTCAATAGTTAAAATAATCATTAATTTTTAAAGATTTATTGTAGTTGCAAACGATTTTATGACACAAAAGGAAATTTTTAACAGTATATCAATAATATTTAAAAAATTATAAGTTCATCTAATAAAGCAATAAGATCATAAAACACATAATTCATAAACATTACATGTAATAAAATTCACAGATAAACACAAGAATTTTAGATTCCTAAGATTTTAGTATATATAGATAGATATACATGTGTGTATAATAATGTAAAAAATAATGTATAAAAAATATGAATATGAAAATATAAAAATGTTTTTTTAAATGAACCATTAAAAAGTAAATCTACACTCTTTTTTTTCACATGGATTTTACATTTTAAACACATTTATTTACATCATTTGGCACATTTGCAATATAAAATTCTAAAACCTTGAAAGGATTAAGAGTGTCATATAATTTTACCCATATATATACACATACAGTATAAAAAAAATGCAACGACATACAGTAGTTCAAACGTAGTTGTAAGATTGATAAATGAATTTTTAATAAGGAGAATCAATTCTTACTCGTGACCTATGTTCGTCATAACAAGAAAAAGATAACATGCAGCTGGGTGTTTTTCTTCGTATCCTTTTAAAAGAGATTGTAACCATAATTCTTCAAATGGATCAGGCAAGAAATCAAATTTCAAAAGTCCGTCATATATTTGAATCCACATTGGAAACTTTTTATCTAAAGCATGAAGCTTCAATGAAAATAATAGACTCCAAGCCCATGGTACAAATCCCTCATCTTCTCGCATAAAGTTTCCAAATGTAGCAAATTGAAGCATCTAAGGGGGAAAAATTAACAATTGAAATACAGTAAGTCTCATAAAACTATTTCTTATCAATAAATTTATGTATTTTCACATGCAATTATTTTTATAAATGAAGTTATAAAAAATTTGAATTTGATAAGTAGTTATTAAATATTTAAAATTTGAGTATTTTGGTAAAAGATCAAAGTATGAGTTTTTAAAAAATCCATTTCATATAAACGCATCGATAGTGATTCATTTTAGAAAAAAATCATAAAATATGTAAAGTATCCTTGATTTGTAAAAAAAAAAAACATACTGTATTGTGACGAAAAATAAATTATATTTCCAATTACAAAATTGCTGGTGAAGTTATTACATGTGCGAATAAAATTTTGAGTATTTTTTAAAAAATCATAAAAATTAAGTGATGATGTTGTTTTGAACCTGGGTACAAACGGTAGTAACCAAGCACTGTGCCGATTGCGCCACGAAATTCTCGGAAAAAAGGAATGAAAAGACCTTAACCCTCCAAGCGTTCCACACGGAAAATTCCATCATTGTAAAGATGCTTCGAAACTGCAAAGCACAGGTTTTTTTTGCCTTCAAGTAACATTCTCAAAAGCGGTTGAGCCGCACTTTTCTGAAATCCTTTCCCCCTAAAGGTTTAACATCTTGAAAGATAATTAGGGACAGTGGAAGCCACACAGCAGGACACTGATAGGAAGTTTTATGGCTCGCAGGGAACCCCGTGTTTTGACCCTGGAGCAATCGTAAAAAATCGTGGAAAAATTTCTTTAGACCCCAGGAAGTGTTTATTTGTTAGCTTGTATTTTAAAAGTTTTGAAAAGTCCCAACATATAAGTAAAATATGTTACAATTCCCTTTTGGTTTCATATTAATTTGAAACTGTAACAAGTTGGGATGTGTCAGGGCAATCTGCTATTTTATATGGTTAGACAAATTACCTTTTTAAGTATATTCTTTCGCTTCATATTTCTTATCTTAATCAATGCTTTCAGTTTTTGAAACATGATTATTTCATTATAAGATGCCAAAAAAAAAATTAATAAAACACCAAACACTTTAAAATTTGAAACCTTTTAAATTTTCCAACCACTAAAAATGAATAAATTTAAGCTTCATCAAATCATTTGAAACATTTTCTTACACTTTGATAAAAATAATAACGAAAAAAAACTAATTAAGATCTATTTGTTTTTTTTTTTTTAGATTTCAAAGCCCAAGTGATCAGGGAAGTTTACGTACAGTGCCTAGTTATATATTGTTAAAATACACCGAATTATATTTGAATTTTAAGTGCTTGAACTTCAGTTTACATCAAAGACAACATGAATGAAAATTTTCCCACATTTTTTTTTATAACTTGAATGTTTCAATAAATGGTAATCAAAAATATACAGAAACATTTACAGTAGACGTTTATGTATATAAATAAACATAAAAATCACTTTGAAATTCGAGCTATTCAAAAACATTCGAATTATTCTTCAAAAATATCTATTTATGCAAAATACCTCAACATTTATCTTTTTTTAAAGGCTAACTGAATAAGTTATTAAAATCTGGATATTTTTTGAAATCTCGACCGTATAAAGCTAGAAATTTTATGTTAGGAATTACATTTGAAATTTCGAAAAAAAATGTATCGCGCAGTTAAAAATTATTTACCGTAAGTTCTAGCAATTCTTTGAGTATAATATAAATTTCAAATTTTATTATATAGCTTCTTTAGTAATTTTTAATATATTTCGAAAATTTCATACAATTCAGTTGAAAACTGCATGCTAAGAGCAAAAAATATACTAAAAAATTGATGAATATACAATAAAGTTTTACATAGTAGCAAAACTGAGAAGCTAAAGCATAGGAATGAAAAAATTTGAGTATATCTGAAGTAGTTTTCGAAATATTTATTTTGAAGTTCAGAAAATTTGTGTGCATTATGTTATACTTAATATTAATTAAATGGTTAAAATAATATGTTAATAATAGTCATGTAATCGTTTGACGACACATTCATATACTAATAAAAATTATAATGGTCATTGATGCGAATGTCAAGAATTTTATGTAATTTTAAATTCAGACATTAAGATATTGATGTAGAAAATATAAAACGACCATCTAAAATACATGAAAAATGCAGTCTGCTATAAAATGATCTTGACAAACAAAAAATACATCATTTTCACTTACTATGGCAGAGCCAGCTTAGTCAGGGTGATCTGGAAAAAGAGAGGGACCCGCGGTTTTGATGGATGCCGCTCTAGCTTTTAAAGTTCTCAGGAAAAAAAATATATATAAATTACAAATGCAAAAATAAGTCTTGTAATTTTCCATACATTTTTATAACAACGAATTGTGGAATTGGCTTCCAATACATTGTTGTGTTTGACAATATCTAAGGTAACCAACCCTACTTTAGATAGATTTGTACTACTTTTTCGTAACCGTATTCCTTTTCAAATTAATTCGTGCAGCCAAAATACACCTTTTGTACTCTTAAAAATTTATGTAAACTATAAAGGTTAATTTTAATTTATGCAACTTGTGAAATGTTCATAATTAACCATTTCCGTCTAAACAGTTTACATGAAAAAACAAGTTTGGACTCACTCATTCATTAGGGAATTATATAAGATTCCAACATTAAGTTTTACTTTTCACCGAATAGGGTCGAGTGGCAGTGTATCATGCTTCCACACCACAGGTCTGGGGTTCTCTTAACGGGCTGCGCAATGTTGGCTCTGCCTTTCATCCCCGCTACATTGGGTTGATAAATGAGTACCAAGCTTGCTTGGGGTCTTAAACACTGAAGGTCTCTCTTCAGACAGACCACCAAATCGGGATATCTGTTCATGCACCTCAGCAACCAATGGTCACGTATATTGGGATGGGCATACTGGTTCCTGACCCTCATGGATTGTTGTGCCACTGAGTTTGAGTTTTAAGTCTGAGGATTGCCTCACTTTAGGGATACCCCTTAGATAAACATGTATTTCCACTCATTTGCAATTAAACATTTTTCTTTCAATTACGTTTATTTCAGAAAGAACTTAGATTTTTCAAATGTATTTGCATAATAACATGTATATTTGTGTATTATATTAAAATTTTGATCAATCCAAAATTACATGTTTTTTGCTCCTCTAAAAGCTTTTAGGATTTTAGAACTGATCTTACAATCCATATACGTTTTATTGTAGTTTATTTAAAAATGATAAAGACATTTTCATAACTGTGTGAGCTTTTATGCCTCACTTAAAAAATATAAAAAATTGCTTTCAGCTACAGTTTTTAAAATGTACTGAAATAAGAGGAGGAATAGGATATTTACATATTATGAATATTTTTGACTGCAGTAAGATATATTTATATATATATATTTCAGTTTCTTTACAATTTGAATAGAAGTTGTAAGCCATTTTGCGAATAGTTTGATATTGAATATAAACTCATAGGCTGTTTAATAGTAAAGTGTTTTATTTTTATACCAGCACACATATAAGTCTACACATACGAAAACATTCTTTCAAAACCACACACCACATCTCTCTCTCTCTCTCTCTCATACTATGTCTTCCCTACAGCAGGACATACTTGTGTATACTCAAAAAATTTAATACAGGATACATTTCCAAATGTTAAAATTGTTTTTAAAATTTGGTATGAATACATTGTGGAACTGTCGGTTAACTTCACTGAACAAAATTATTTTAAGTGTACTGTTTTGAAAGACAAAATTAATTCGGGAGAACTTTTCTCACAATAGAATTTGTAATGACTGACTTGTGTGAAAATGTAGTTATCGATGTGTGACATTTTTCCTTGTAAGAAAATAAACTTGAGTAGAAAATGGTTAGAAGTACTGTCATGCGCATTTGTGTAGAAGTATATCCCCCATTAAAATTAAAAATTATTGACTGAATGTGTGTTATGTCCATCACAAATGCCGTTGTAGAAAAGAAATTTTTATTTAATACAAGAAGTTCGAAAAGGAGAACACTAGGAATGAAAATTTAGATTTTTTCCGAAAAATATTCAGTTAACATAAAAATATCATTTATATGATTTTAATAAAAATAAATTAAAAGTATTGAAATCCTTTTTTATGTTATTTTAAATTAAAAATATAATTGAATAGAGAAAGATCAGTTTTATTTCATAAATATAATCATCGTATGTCTATCACCATATGCACCATTTATTGTCTTATTGTTTAAAAAAAGAGATAGGGCCTTTATACTCTTTTTACCTCATTACTTTTTTAAAAAACAGGAAAGTGAGCATGTTTTCTTACTCTCATATTCAAAAATGAATACAGTATGCTTTTTTCTGGTTCAAATCGCAATACCAATATATATATCTATATATATAATATATAGATATATATATATTAATTTTTAAAAAATGACACAAAAATAAATTTTGTTTGAAGAAAATATAATTATTTTTCAACTTCTAACACACTATTTATCTCATTTTTTCCTTTTTTTTACCCTTCATTTTGTTTTAATTTTACTGTGACTGAACATATAGGGGAAACAACCCAGTTGCACTACAGGTTTCATACAAGATTGCCCAAGGCAACTTGACAGCTAGCTGTAAACGATTGATCTATTGGTTCTTACTTTACAAAGGGACCGAACTGAGTCATAAAATTGTCCCCGTTCAACCTCCCCAAGTTTTAAAAGGGGGAAAGGAAAGAAGTCTGTTGCATTTTTAAAGCGAATGGCAAAATAAGAGTAAACGCTTTCGGAATAACTTTTCAGGAGGAAGCTAACCACCCAGAGGGTTAAAATAAAAGGAAGGGATATTCAATTTCAACAAATCTGGTGATTTTCAATATTTAAAGGCGCATCTTTATTTCTAGTGTAACCTTTCATCAAACGTGACAGGCACAGAGGAAAAGAGTCATTTGGCGCCAAATAGGTTTTCGCCGCCAAAACTTTAGCTGTTGTAAAATTGCATTATTTGTTAAAGTTTTAATTTTTTTAGGGCTTCATTTTTAAGTTAATACCTTCAAACTTCATATATCGATTGCAAACAACGGTAATTTTTAAACAAAAATTTAACAAAAATAATGCTTAAATATTTCTTGCAAAAGGGGGAAAAAACGAAAAAAACAATTTTTTTTTAAAAAAAGTAATTTTTTCAATTTTTGTACAGGTTACGGATAATATCGTTCTACACACAGAAAAAAAGTTGTGTGAGATTATTTTTATAAATAAAGACATTATTAAGTATTTAAATAAAATTTTGAGTATTTTATGAAAACTCGTAAAAAAAAAGGTTTTTGACACTTTATTTTTTAAATGACTAATTTTAAAAGAGAAAACCATGAACTTTTTTAAGTGTAGAATATCATTTCATTAACGCAAAAGGAAATGCAAACAGAACGATTTAGAAATCATTTTCATAAAAACGTATCGATTTTGACTCATTTTAGAACAAATCATAAAAAATAAAAAAACATCAATATTTTGTAAAATAAATTATACCGTATCGTGGCGAAGTAAATGATCTTTCCGATTCTGTAATTATTTTTTGTCCGAGTCTCATAAAAAAAATTAGATCGTTTTATAAAAACGTCAGGGATAAAAAAAAATTTCTCCTCCCCGTTTTTCATTCTGTTTGGCAGTAGAAAGAACATGCAGGAGTAAAACAAAGGTTTTTAATATATTTTTAACTAATTGCAATATCGGAATATAAATGGTCAAAACGGATCATTCCCAATCTTTTGGCACCTTTGGCGAGTTTTTGCGTGGTGCGGTTCGTGAGAAGATAAGATGAACGTATAAACATAGATAGATACGTTCGTTTACCTATGAATTTTAATAATGTAGATGACTTTTCTCTTCGAAAGTATCAATAAAAACTTACGGGAAACACATAACCATTTTAATTTGAAACAAAATATGATTGTTAGAGGCTGCTTAATTAATGCAATGAAATACACCCATTAAAAGAAAAAAATTGATCAAGGAAAGAAATCAAGCTAAGATCTCTCTGTTATTTTAAAACCCTGTTTTATTTCAAACAATGATAAACTCTTCTTCAAGTAAATATCACTACATGACAGAAACCATCAATCTACATTATTATCTTTAAACTATTCAGACTTCAAATCCTCAACCAGTTATCCAATAAAAACTTTTTGAATAGTAAATAATGTTTGAAATGCTTAATGCTTTATTTTTTTTAAAAAAAAAAGAAAAGAAAGAACAATACTTTTATAAACTATATTTAGGTATCAAATTAATATCAGAAATTCATTAAAAGTTAAAATACACTTAAAAACATGATATTTTAGTAAATAAATGTGTCACATATCTATACAGTTCTACCACACAAATGTAGAAACTATCATTTAACAAATATTTCAATTTTAATATTATAATTTAAAAACAGCATATAATTTTTTTTAATATGTGCTTTACTGTCCAGCAAATTATATGATTAAATAATAATTACAGGCATAATATAATTTTTTTAAAAAAAATCATAAAAATATACACATTATAATTCAATTAAGTACATACCTGAGTAAGTCCATTTGATACACTCCATTCATTTCCTTTACTATCAAATTTCATATAAGCATGAAGCACAAGAACTGCGATCTCTTGATGCAGCTGTATTGGTAAAACAAGTTGGTCCTATTTAGTTTTAGAAAGAAAAATAAATGTTAAATTCTACTTGTATATTGTTAACAAAAAGCACACAAAATGAAAATAAAATAAAAAAAATAATATAAATAAATTTATAAGGCTGAAATGAAAACATTCATTCAGTTAAAAATTAAACATTTTTCCATAAATCAAAAGAGTTCTCATATTTCACCAATTTTCTAACACCTCCATTTTATAATTCAAAAAAAAAAAAAAAAAAGGCTACACAGATTTATCAACTCTTAGAATGGCTTCTCAGAAATTAAATAATGAAGATTGAAAATGGACAAAAGTACATGACCAGTAATCAGAAACTCAGTATGAAAATGAGCATTTTTTACTTATCAACAGAATTTGATACTCAAACTTGACAATCAATATATATAAATTTTGATAACCTATTAGTACTTCTTCCAGTACTAATTACCAAAAATGCAACAAAAAATTTACAATAAAATAATTGTAATTTTAATTGCCCGAGTTTTTTAAATAATGGAACAGCTCACAAATTCATATCAAATACAATACAAATATAACAAATCACTTTATTTAATATTTACATAAAATTAAATATTGAAGAAAACAAGATGTAAACACATACACCAGTGTGCAAAACAAAAACAACAAAGTCATTTTTCAGCTCAGATATAAAACCGAAAAAGGGCTTTTTTGTGATCACTTAAATCAAATGCCAACTCAGAAGAGAGGTGATGAATATACAAATATAAGAAACATGGCATCACAGGTAGCATGAGAGGATGTGAAATGCATGGAGTAAGAGTGTGCAGTGCAAGGCGACTTCAAAAAGAAAGATACACTTCTAGGCATTTTTTTAAGCAAAAGTGAGAGGGTACATGCAATATAACTACTAGAAACCATCAGGACACCTTTACAAGTGGTAGAATGATTAGCAAACTGAAAGGACAGCTTTACGAGTGATGATCAAAAGTTAGCAGTTGATAAAAACTTGTGTATTATGAGTTAGGGAAGCATCCCCAAAACAGATAGAGCTGTAAGAAAGATAAAAAGGTGGCCATCCAAGGTAAGGAACAAATCATAACTGATATATCATTGTGCATGAGAAAACTCCGCTCTTTAGCAGTGCACATGGCATTGGAACAACAGGTGTCCTAGTTTAGAGTAGCAGAACAATTCACTCACCATCTTAAACGCTGCATATCAACAACATTGGAGTATCAGTGGCAAGTACAGTACTTACAAGTACAGTGGTGTAATAAACACAAAAACTAGACACCTTATCAATGGAGTCGCAAGACCATTGGAGTGGTCATGGCATGCTTGTGTGGGGAGATATTATGATGAACAAATATATGAAGCTTCACATTTTTGGCTACTTACAGGAGATCTTTACATTAATGAATTTATCTTCCTCAAATGCATCAATTTTGAGATGCCACTGATCCAGACTTTGTTTTTATGGTCCCATGCTATTTAAGAGCTTCTAAAAAGCAAAGATACTTGTAGAATAGATTGGCCCAATATGATTATATCCTCCAAAGAACACCAACAGTCGACACAGAAACTCATTGAAGAATGGTAGCTCTTACCAAGAATTGTTAGATAATCTGGTGTTGAATACTGAATATGAACTCAAGCTGCAATTTAGCAACGATTACATTCAGGTAATGTCACATCCTTAACAGAAGGTTTTTAGTTTACTCTTCTCTTTTTTGGCCAAACACTATTTCATACAAATGTCATTCATAAGCCCTTTTTCTGTTTCCCTCTACACTTTATGTGTCCTATTTTCTTTTTCTTTTTTTGCTGAAATGTTTTCTTTATTCTTTAGGTACTACATTGTATTTTTGTAGTATGAGTTTCCTATTTCAAACACGATTTTTTGTAGAATTATGGCAAAATCAGAAAAGTTGCTTAAGTTAGTATATTTGAAACACGAATCTAAATTCAAAGAAATAACAGAGAAAAATTATATTTTATACCTCTGAAGAAAAATCCCAGTTCATCTTAGATAACAACATACGTGCTAAAAAGTTCTTAGGACTTGAAAGTGGCATTTCGAGTAACCACTCTTGAATTAACTGAATATCTTCTGCCTTAGGAACCCATACACTCACATCCAATTCTTCAAACATACATAATGAAAGCTAAAGAAACAAAATTACATATTACAGCTTCATGTAAAAAATTATAAGTGTAAAATATTAAACTTAAACTGAATCAATAAATGAGATTAAATACAAGGATAGAAAAAAATATTTTTGAATCAACGATTTGTTCAGATGACTTTGAAGTTCAAAATTAAACATTGGAATAGCTGAATGCACGTAAATATAAACAATTCAATTTTGTAGGGGAGTGGGGAGAGTATATGCTACATCAGTAATAACATGTTTAAAGATATTTATGCAAAAGACCATGTCCTCACTCACAAAAAGAAAAATTTTAGAAAGAATAATTTTATTCAAAATTTAATATATTGTAGGATATTTTGTAAGATAATAAGTATCTTTGTGGTTTTAATGTGCATAAAGAAATTGGATGTTTGGCTATGTTCATTATGTGTATAATTGAGGAAAAATTTACTTTCTAGATGTTGTCATAAATTTTATAAATCATACCTACCTAATTTTGAAAATGAGTATTAATAAATGCAGTATTTTCAAACAAATTCTTAAAATAAAAGATAAACAACAATTTATTTCTAAGAGAAACTATTTTATCGCATTATTTTCAAAATAATGCAATGAAAATTCCACAAAAATATTTGGATGAGAAAAGCCCCTATAGAATAATCTTCTTTTCTATCAATATGATTTAAGAAAATTCATGTACACTAAGGCAAATTTAAAGGCACATATGCAGAAACATACAAGAAAATAATGACTTAACAGTAAAGATGTTTTTTTAAAAAAAATGCAGTGAAATTATTACTCAACAAAAAACTAAGAATTATGAAATTCTGTGAAATATCAGTATCTTAAGATCATTCATAACAAAAAAAGCAGTGCAAGGATTTACTTTCAGTTTCCAGATGTGTGTGTATAAATAGAATAGTTTTCTTTTGTATTCACTTTCAGTTATGAATCCAAACAATTAAGAACTTAAAGAGCTTATTATTAAATAAATACTTTATAACTACTAAATACTTAACTAAACAAAAATGTAAGAGCTTGAGAAGCAATTTAATTTTAAAAGTAAAATGAGCATAATCCACTGTTAAATTTTAAGACATTTTAGAAATTAAATACCGAAGATACTATTTTTATTCATCAGAGGAGTTAGAGTTACTTACATTAACAGATTCGTCTTTGCGGCTTTGAACTTCTTTCAGCCAAGCAGAGAGCAAATAAGGGTATTTTTTCATGATGCAAGATAAAACTATAGCACCTTCTTTAGACAAATGATAGAATGCATTTTCCACAAATGAAATCTACATAATAAAGTAAAATAAAATTTTTATTTAACATAAACTTTTATATCATTTACAGATGCAATAAAAGGTGACAGAACTTAAAAACAACAGTAAAATAAATTCTAAGAAATGAATGGAAAACAATGCTTTTTAAGAAAATATCATAGAAAAAACTTTTTGAAAATTATAATAACTTATTAATCATTATCTAATATATTGTGCTTTATACAGTAAAAAATTATTCTAAGATTGAAAATTAACATTTCTTTAAAATAAGAATCAGTATGAACCCATTAAGAATTCTCCTCCTTACCTTCCATTCCTTTATATAATAAAAATGGTTTATTTGGAATACTTTAAAAACTTACTATTTGTAAACTTAATTATAATATGAATATTTAAAGGCACACACACAAGCTAATTGCTCTACCTAATTCAACACTATTTTAATTTTTTATACAATATTAGCAGTACAACTAATATTTTATCTAAATGAGTTTCTGACATACAAATACTATAAATATAAATATTTAACCATAACTGTAAGGTAATTTTAATTCCAAAATGGGAGGGGGGGCAAATATACTTGTAGGTGAAGAAGTATTAAAGACTATGACCTTAATAGGCTTATTTTATGAATATAAAAATATGTAATCATATATTGCAGATTAAAATTTTCTCTAAACAAAACGTTTTTCTGGCATTTTCTTCATAGCATAATACTAATAGACAATATATTTCTTTCTAATTTTCAACCTATTAATAATAGTTTACAGTAGTAATTTTAATAACATAAATATTATTCCTTTATTCAACAGCTTCCCACTATATTTCAAGAAAACATTTTATCTTTTATCCATGTATACTTTCCCTACTATATTTTACAACAATCATTAAATGTTATGCATGTATTTATCTCTGTTATGAATTTTGATGCCTTCATATACTTATCACTAGAATTTTTCAATTTCTGCAAACAAGCAATGCACAAATTTAATGTAAATAAAAAATAAATCTTTTTGAATCATCAGATCTTAAATAATTAATTTTTTAAAACTCCAATGGTTTAATCTGTATTATTAAAAAAACATAATAATAAAGTCATCTACAAAGATATTATGAACATGCAATTCATCGAAAAGCAATTTATATAATTTCATATACATTTCTTCAATACACAACTTCACACCTTGAGTTATTTAGTAACAATGAATGCAACTCAAACAAATTATTTAAAGAGAGTTTAAATATGAATTCATTCATAGATGTTTATTCATCTCATGTATACTTCAAAAGTAGTTTTTTTTTCAGTTGAAATATTATTTATCAATAATGGGAAATAAGACCATAATTATAAAAATTCATTAAACTCTTTTTTCAGTTCAACTCTGATAAACAACATAAGGCATTAATCGATTCTAAATTTATTTAAACTAACTTTAACTTATTTTCATTCATGTAATGACAATTTATAAACAATTAATATATATATATAGATTAAAAATTGATAAAATTTACTGAAAGTATATTAATAACCTCGAATATTTCATGTATAAGGAAACACAGCAGTTCTTTCTCAGTATTTCCAAACAGAGCAACAGATTTGTAAGCATTAAGAAGGTAAAGTTGGTCACGATTTTCGTAAGTTTTCAACTTTTCGATAAATAATGATATCATATTGTCATCTAAAAATAAAAACAAAAATATGAATAAATACATAGCTTTAAATTCATAACAGCTTATGAATAAAAAGTAAACATTACAATTTGCAAATATTTGTGAGGAAGAGATTTAAAAAAAACCATTTCAATACATAATAAAAAAAACTTACCATTAAGTTTCAAGTCAATGTCTTTAGCAAAATAAACATCTTCTTCAAAACATTTAGGGGAGTGAAATATCCATATTATATTCCACAACATCTTCTTTGAAACACATTTGTAGGGAAGAGAAGGTAAGAATTTCTTTATTTTTAATCTGCAAGAGGAAAAGAGTTGCATAATTAAAAACTAACTGTAGTTACAAAGTTCGATCATGACACTATAGAGAAAATTGCATGAACCATAAAGGAGAATTCAAGTTTAGATTACTAATACTTTAAGAAATTGATAGAAAAAAAAGCTATTCGTTCCACTAAAGACTGTAAAGGAAAAAAAAGTAACTTTTGAAATGTAAAAATAATAGTTCCCACTGCCCTAATTAAGAGAATACTTATGAAGGACAGAAAATAAGAATATAAGAAATCTACCAGCAAATAAATTTACAAAATATATAAAAAAATAAGTGAAAAGCAATCAACAATCTAAAAAAAAATTTAATGCCAAATGTCATGCATTTTTTAAAATTTAAAAAGAAATAACACTTTTTAAATATAGCTGCTTTGTGAATGTAAATAGAAACATAAATATATTTATTTTCGATGCAAATTTACAATTATAGTATAATTTTAAATTAATGGCAAGACTTTTAAAAGCCATATTAGAAAGTAGAAAATACTATGCAATTTTTACCAGAAAAACAAAAACTTATATGTTATAATTATATAAATTATATTTATAAAAATATTTTCTCCGCTTGATTATACAGATTTCTACCAGATAAAATGCACACAATAAAGTTTTTCTAATTTAGTGATATGAACTACCAATAGGTCTATCACTACGTTTCGGAGATATATTGGAAAAGAGCTTCTTTTTATTACTGATTTTACTATTGTGACAAAATGTGGAAATGTTTTATAAATATTCCAATAATACATCACTTCTAAAAGCAAATACAAAAACTCCCATTCCATTTTTGTAATAGATAAATATTATCAGTCTGGTCTCCTTTAAAAGGGTAGCAGTTATACATTGTTTCATAACAATTCACCAGCAATCAAAAGTTCAAGATGTAATCTGAACATATAAATACAATAGCTGTCAAAGACCAAGTCACTTAGAGTTAAGTTTATAACTAGCCTGAAGTCAATCATGAGTCCTATTTTCAATTCTATTTCATTAATATGGCTTGACAGATTGTTTATTTATCTCAAACTGAATGATATTCATCATGAGTCTCTCATAATTTTAAACCATGGTAAGAGGTGGCCATGATTCATTCATCCCCACAACTAAACATAAATGTCAGCCATGAGTTTGTAATTTTATGATCACTCCACTACTAAGGTTTTGCTATTTATAAATATTTCTTATTAAATGTAAACCAAAAACTAATGTAAAGCTTTAAGTTATAATTAAATTCAAGCATCCCCTACAAAAAAATACAAACAGGGAAGGAGCACACCAGAAGAAAATAAAATAATGCAATTCAATTTTAAACTTTCCAGTTCTATTTCTATTTATGCATTTATGGAATAGATGTATACATAGCATTTATCTAGCTATCTAGGATTTACCCTATTGAATTGTCAAACATGAAAATTCCATTTCAGTACGAGAAAAGCAATTTAAAAATTTCAATAGCTATCTTTCCTTTTATAAATAAAAATAATCATCAATTTTATCAACAATCTTTTACCATTTTAGAGATAATATGATGATTCTGCTGGTATAGAATACTAGCTGAATAAGGTCACAGAAGTTTCGGAATTCATTTTCAACAGCAATTGCAAAAAAGGAAAATTTTACCTACAAAAAAATTAAGCAAATTGCTAAAGAAACGACTGTCAATGAGAGCAAGATCCAATGAACGTGGTAGGGGAATGCAAGAGTTTCCAATTGCATCTGATGCAGCTTTTGAACAATATAGTTGACTGATGTGGATTAATTATAGTGGTGAAAATAGCTAAATTTCATATCATTTATTTATTGCTGAACTAAAGCTACATCTGTTATCAATATACCGGGTATCATGAAGAAATAGAGAATTATTCCTTACAACTGTAAATGGTTACATACCTGCCAAATGATGAAAATGACAAAGTAAAATAATGCATGAATGGCATTTCAAACTAATTTTCAAGTTCATCAATTCTCTCAGAATCATCAATAGACACTGCATTTCCATAGATTACTTTATAAGCCCACAAAGAATTAAATCAATGAAATACATTTTATACTGCTTAATCTAGTAGAATCATTATTTGTAAGGTTTGCCAGCATTTTTTAAAGCTTCTCCACTTAATAGAAACTAGTTCACATATATGAAATAGTATAAAAATTGAGCATAACGCCAAAATATAATTTTTTTACTGAAAAGTGCTGTACTTATTTCATTAGTTTTATAGCTAACAATACAATCATTTATTTTTTCCAATTTTCTTTCTCATAGTTTACATTATGAGGACATAGTACGATTCAATTGACCAAAATCGGTCAAAAAATCAAATCTAATTTTTTTAGCCTAAATTATTCTTTATAAACGTTTCTATAACATCACAAAAATTTAAAGCTCTAAATTAAAAAAAAACATAATTATGATAGCTTTTATGTTCGTTTTTAATTGATTGATTGATTGAACATTAACGTCGCACTGTTCAGCTACACGAGGGCTTTTGGCGACGGACCACGTAATTTTGAACCATGGTAAAGTGACGTGGACGACACCTGAGCTGGCACCCTCTCTCCTAACAACCACACCACACCAACAGGAGGACGTTTCAGCTCTCGACAGATTTAACGTGCATCGCTGCCCTACACAGCGGGTCTTTAGTGGTACTGGGCTCGAACTCGTGACAAAGCAAGCCCCGGTCCGATACCTACACCACTCGGCTACCACGGCAACTATGTTCGTTTTTATCCACATCTCTATAGCAAATCGAAACTTTAAACTTACTTATCTCAGAAAGATAAAATAACTTGTTTGTCTTCATTTAAAATGCTAAGGCTTTTTCTCTACTGTGCCTAATGCTTTGAATTTTTTTTTTTTTTACCTATTGCCAATAGTACATGTAACAAAAGTTGGTATGCATTTTTGAAACAAAGCAATACTTACTTTTTTTAAAATAATTGAACTCAGAATTTATACATTATTAAAGGAATTTTCAATGGGCATTCATAAAAAGAGGTATTGTACGAATACCAATCATGTTATCACAAAACCCATACCAACTTTTGTTATACATAGTTTGACGTACTTGTAAATCAAATTTCATGCGTGTATGTAAATTTTTGTAGGAGTAGCATTTTAAAATCACTTCACAAATTTTAAGTTTTTTCCTTAAAAAATTATATGACTAGCTAATTATGAAATTTTGAGCACAAAATCTGCTTTACATAGTATATACACATAGGAGGCAATAAAAAAAAATTTTTAAATCCTGAAATTAAAATTTTTTGCGTAAATTGTTCCATGTCCCCTTAACTAGACATTTGTTAGTTATCATAGATGGCTTTATAAACATGCTAAACAAAATCGCTTAATACAAGGTATATCTGCCAATGTAAGGAGCCCCTGATTGCAAAGTAGTCTTTATATTATCAAATGTTAGCAAAACATTTAAAAAATTGTTAATAAGTTTTTTTTCAAGAGGAAAGAACTTTTTGTTTGAGGTTAAGGGTTTTTTCAATGACTATATGTCATAATCATGAGTTGCTACTACAGCCCCACGACTCTGGAATAAAAGCATAAAAATTAACAAGTATGTGACTATCAGTTTTTTCAAATGAATGCTTGATTTTGGATGTTTTGCTAATTTGTTTATATCTTCAATTATTAATAACTTGCAGTTGTAGTAAAGAATCCATTTCCTGTTACACTTATTAGTACACACATCCCCTTCTTCCAATAATCTTAATCACAGCCAGTGCACAAGCATGTCCACAGTGATACAGCAGATGGATCAATCTGCCTTTATGAGCTTAATCACATATCCCTTTGTGAAATTATGTGACTGCTGGAACTGTCTCGATTGGCAACAACCAGACACCTCTGCTAATGATACATTTTCTTTGCAAAGACAACTTATTTAGTGATCAGTTTTCCTCATCAACAAAGAGGCACGTCTGCCACGATCTCCTGATTCCTTGCCTTTTATCCAACTCACTGAATGTAGGTTGGTTATGCATTCCAAATCACATACATAACTCAGCAAGATTCATCTAACCTACAATTTTCTTCTTTTTGGCTATTCCTCTGAGTTATTATTTCACAGTCACGTAATTAATTAAAAAAATATTTGGAAGATGCCTTTTACATTGTTGCATTCACCACATAAAAAGAACTAAAAGGCATATTGTTGACAGAAGGAAATAGACTACAGTAATGTAACTACAAAAATTTTTGTTTTTCAAAGCCTGATTAGAACTTTGTCAATAAAACAATTTAAGAAATAATAACTTATAAATTATTAAAATTCCAATACTGGAATATTTTTAATGTATTCTACAAGATTTAATTTGTAGTTAAAAAATGAAACTTGCATTCTTAGTAATAATTTTCTTCATAATTTCTGAAAAGTACAAACATTGGATATAACATCTCTAAGAACCATGATATCGTGAGTAACAGTTTTAAACTTTTCACTTTCCAAGCCATTGCAAATTTTTATTTTTTCAGAAGATCACGACTTTGTACTCTACACATAATAAATTCTGCAACATGTTTTAGATTTTCAATGTGATGAAACACTGAACTCATGACAATTATGATCCAGGAAAAAAATTTAATTTCGAAAAAAATAAATAAAAATTTGGAATTATATTTAAAAACAAAATGAATGCATCTCCCTCCATTCTTCATCACTAAAAAGATATCAAATTAAATTGATAATTTTAAAATTAATATATAATAATTTAAAAACTAAAACACAATACGGCAGATACACTCACTTTTCAAAATTGTAAATGGTATAAACAACATGGAAAATGAATCTATCATACTCAGCTTGCAAAGCAGATTTGGATGGAATATCTAATCCTTCACAATATTCCCAATAATCTGATGCATAGAGTACAGCATGTCTGCAATATATAAAAAAAGAAGCTATAATGGTAATATAATTACTCGATTATACAGAAAAGTAAATTTTGATACAGCATCAAATATTTACATAACTACTATAATAACTTTAAAAAAGTCATGGGGTTAGTAATCAGAGAATGGACAATTTAAAATAAACAACCTAAAGCAATTACTGGGCAAATATACATTTAAATTAAATAAAAAGCATTTGCACTTTATCTTACACCTGTTTCCAGCAAATAAGTATCAAAGATATTAATTCCTACATTATTCTGAGATTAAACAACAAATTATTTTTCAAAACTATGTTTCTCCCCCGATTTGAGAAATGTTTGAATGAAAATATTTACCTAAAAATATAATTGATTTTGATGCTAGTATGATTCCCTTAGCAACTGATATTTGAATTTCTTTTCAATGCATTCAAAGTGAACATTTCACTCCTTTTTTTAACAAATTTATTAAGGATTATATATAAAGCAGCTGGCTGGGTGGCGAGTTGGTTTGGCACAGGACATGTACGCCCAAATTTGCAGGTTCAATATTAGCCCAAGTTGGTGGATTTTCCTGATGCAAAAAATCGACAACATCCGTGTCGTATGATTATGTGGCCTTTAAAAGATCACTAAAGCCCTGTTTGGCTTGGGTGCTCTTGGAAAAATTAAGTTTCTAGTACGGTTTTGCATCGCCAGAGCTCAGGTGCCTCCTCTTCTGGGAAAGGAAGCAGGGCATCAAAATTACTTGTGGGGATTGGTATACCACCTACATGGTAACACAATAAAAAAGAGATACCAGCTCCCAGGAAATGTATTAGGTCTGCAATGGTAAAATACCAATCTGCAGCCTCATTAGAAATTTTTAAAAAATATCCAAAGCAAAATATGGTTTCATCAAATTTTGTTTACTTTCTCTTCCATACAAAAATGTTAAATGTTTTGTTTTCTTCAAATCTTTTAAAAGATGAAGTAAAAGAAATGTCCCTCACAGTTTATACAATTCAATAGAATTGTATTCCGGCTTATCAAAATTAAGAGTTTTAAACCTTTTTAAATTTAACTTTCCAAATAATCAAAAATATTGTGGGTTGAAATCCCTTATACTGAAAAAAATGAAAACAAAACAGTTTTCAAAACAGTTCTAATACAAACCAGTTATGAAAAAAGGAAAGAAAGAAATGCTAATTAAGAGAAATGCTAAAATAATAATTAAAAAAAAGAATTGTATATGCGATATTAAAAGCTGAACAAGATTTAAAATCCTAATTACAGGTTAACAGAAAATGGAACTTGAAGATCAAATTTAAGCATTCAAAACATTCTAAGTCTTCTAAATGATTTTTTGTTATAAAACAATATTTTACTTTATAAGATTTAAGCCTGATTTAAAAATAAATTTCCATGCAATGTTATTGAATGTTATGCAGCAATGGGAAAAGTATCAGGCAATCTTATCTTTTTACATTAACTATACAATTGTTGAGTAGAAAAATGTCTTTGCATTTAGCAGTTCTAGCTATAGTTTAGATGTTCTATTAATTTGAACAAAAACATACAGTGGTTCAGTTTTACTTTCAAAAATGCTAAAGAGTAATGCCCTTTCAATAAAGATTTTTTTTTTAAATCTAGATTTAATCACGCACGACATGAGCAAAACCGAGATTGCAAAAGCTGTAGATGTGCAATTCTTCAAATGTCTTCGAAATTTATGGTTTACATCTAAATCACAAAAGAACAAAAAGAAAAGGGATCACTATACAGAGAGGATTGATAATTGAAACAGGCTACATCCAACACCATACAGAAGAGGATAGGTCCAATACCTTTGTGACCTCATAAATTTAAATTTCAGACATTTTAATTTTTAATTTCTAAAATAAATTTTTGAATACTAATTAACATTAAATAAGAAAACAGCACTGGACTATTAATGTTTTAAAATTTTTAAAAATAGCTTTGCAAAGTTGATTCATGTTATTTAAATAATTTTAGGTGTTTAACACACTGGGTGTGACATATTAAAGGCAAAAAATACCTCCAAGAAAGCACATACTGTTAAGTATTGAGAAGGCAGTATTATGATTTGGATGTGTATAGTGGCTGATGGTTTGAGCAAAATAGTCCTCTGTGAGGAAACAATGAAATCCGAGAACATAAATGAACTAAAAATTGCTTCTATCTCCTTTCCTCAGATTTTGGAAATACAGACTGGTAAGATTAAATTTTAGCTGAAGAATGCAAAATGCCATAAATCTGAAACTATGAAGTAGTTTAGAGCCACTGATGTAGATACACAGGAGTGGCTCCCACATTTAAAGGACCTTATAATCACAGAGCATTTTGGAGTATTCTCAAATACAAGAACACAGAGTATCCAAAAGCTTTGAATTAAAAAACATACTACAAAAAGAATGGAACAAAATAACCATAAATGAACATTTAACCTTTTAAATGCCCTACTATGATCAAAAGGTAACACAAACTATCTATCCATTAAAAATGAAGTAAAACTCAAATCAACCATGAAAAAACATTGTAAAAAAAAACTTTTTACATAATTTATAACATGTTCCATAAATGGAACACTTGCAGTAATTTTTAGTTTTCAACACAGCTTTAAAATTTCATTACTGGTATTTAAATTTAAAACTTAAATTTTTGTATGCAATTTTCAAAAAGCATCCAGTGAATTTCAAAACATTACTTCGAACCAACACAAATTAAGCATAAAACTAGACAAGCTGCTCACATCATAGAGTAAATCCTCACATTGATATGATGAAAGTTTGGAGAGTGAATACCAGCTCAGATGTCAGGAGAACCCTTTTACCACATGGCTAGAGGGTGCAATCTGAATGGATGTTGAGTTTAAAAAAGATTTCACGAAATTAAGAGTTTGACGATTTTTTTAGATTTAGATAAAAATATATCTATCCCAGGGCAAATCTACAATGCCATCTGGATTTCCCCTGGGACTCTAGTTTTGGAAGTGTTATCAGCAAAATCGGAATTGGGTAGGGAAAGGTTATAACAGGTCTCAGTATCAAATCATAGAAATGCAGATTATTTGATAAGTCTAATTTAGATCATCTTGAAATTAGAGGTTGCATAATGTAAACTTTATCAAAATTCGCTCTTATGTGAAATATGTTTAAAAGACAGTATTATTTAAAATGATACCACAATACATGGTGTGCATTTATTTATTTTTTTTGTTTAAGTTATTTCTCTAGAAGGATACTATGTTTATTTTTTATTATGCTTACAAAAACACATTATTTTATACTATAAATATAATTCAACGTTCGTAATCTTAAAATAGCACCTGAATCAAAACTTGAACTTTTATTAACTGATATGGATTAGAATATTTATCACAAAAAATTCATTTAAGAATTCTCATTTAGATTTTTTATAAAGATATTTAAGATCAAGAATCCTCACAAATATCTGATGATTTTCAATCATCAGATATCTGTGTGTTTTTCAAATCACATTATGTTTATTGATTTTCATATACAAAAGAATTATTTTTATATGCTTTTCTTTTAACAGCTGAATTTATAAATATTCTGATATTTTACAACTGTATAAAAGATAGAAGTCTTTACCCTATTCATATTTTCACTTATTTTAAAAAGACAGTTATTTCTTATTACAATGAAGAAACATTTTTGGCATCTGAGTAACAATAAATTTTTCTTGCTTATACATTTACTATCCAAAATATTAGTCACATATTTTTTTTTTTTAACGAAATTCAGGAAGTCAACCAAAATTTATATACTTTCATCTACTAGATAAACATTAATTAATGATATAAAGTCAAGATAAAAGTTATAAAAAATTAGTAATATGAAATAATAGCAGGTTAAATATAATATATTAATATTTTATTTGACTGGTAATATTACAATAACAGATACCTTTCAACTATATATTCCAAAAAGTTAATCAATGGATAACTTTTTTTAAAAAAAAAGAGCTCAAAATCTTTGAATAATGGTACATGCATACGAAAAAATAGGTAAAAAAATTAAAATCAAGTACTCAATTAAATTTGTCAATTTTCAAAATCTATGATTTCTATCACATTCAGGAGAGCACAATCAATAACTTAGATACAAATAAAACATAGTATAACAACTCTTTTTTGAAAAACACTCAGTTCTTACTAAATTTCTTATTTTTAGTAAAAAGAAAACACCTTTTTAAACAATATTTATAGTTATACCCAATTATAAATATTCTTCAGTTTTAAATCCACATACCTGATCATACTACAAATGCATTCAACTGAAACTTCAAAACATCCATCACTATAATTTGATAATCCAGAAAATAAGATATTAATAAGGGCAGTTGAAAGTGCAAATATTTTAACAACTTTTTCTTTGCATGGGTACTTGATAGACATAGTCTGATCTGTAAAAAAAATTAATTAAATTACATCGATAATATTAAATAAAAACAAATATATATATTTTTTTAATTTGATACATACCTTTCCTATCAAACAAAATATGCTCGTATAAACTAGCTATAGATATTTGATTTAACAATGACATGATGTCATCATTTGTCCAGTTTCTTACAACTTCAAAAAGCTCTTCCTGAAATAAACAGGAATATATTGAAATAAAATTCTTTTCTTCAGAGAAGAGTAACAAATGCAATTAAATATACCAAATCAAAATCATATACTTAAAACAAGTAAAAAAATACTTAGTATTAATATTCAAAGATTAATAGGTATTCAAAATAAACATATATAAATAGGTATTCAAGAGTTACCTCTTCACCATCAGAATCCAGGAGAACAAATTTACCACCAGTTGAATCAGAAATACCAGTTTTAACATTTCTTAAGAAAAGATCTCGATCCCTGAAAAATAATAATAATAAAATTAGAATTTTTGTTTAAACAGTTTTTAACAAAGAATAAAAATCAACTTTAATACAAGCCTCATAAAAGAAAAATTTCACAATAAGTCATGTAAAATGTTGATTAATCAGAGTAAATATAATGTTAATAATATTTATTTATTTATTTCAATTATATGAAAATAAAAATGAGATATTTTATTCACATAAAAGGGAGTAAAATCGAATATATATTAGGAATTCAAAGAAAGAAAGAAAAAAGTACATTTTATATTACTGGTTTGAGCCGAACTTATAGGTACAGAGAACTGTAGATAATCTAGTAAAGATTAAAATTTAAAGGAAACTATTTGAATCTTGTTTCATAATTTAAAAAATGACCAGTTTAATATAATGTATGCTATTGTTAAATTAAATCATTGCTAATAGACTTTTTATCAAACTTAATGGGCTTTACAATTAAAAGCATGTATTCTGATTATTAAATATGTAACTATAATGTTATTCTTTTTTTAAAATTATAAATGAAATTTTTTGTTTTTCTGAGAGAGAAAGTGTCTCCAACACAAATTCTACTTCTCAACAAATAAAAAAATACGACACTATAAGACTTCATATTTCTTTTTAAAAAATAAACATTATTGAACTATTAACAAGATTTAAAAAGTATACTTACGGAGCAGGATTTAAAACAAGATATAAAACCAGCAAAACATAATATAAACAAGGACATCCCAAAGTATCCTTAGCTTCCTCAGTACAAAACGTAGATCTTGGAAATTGAAGCAAATGAGAAGCCCATGCATGAATTCCATTGGGAGACCTCACAATATGGTTGATAATAAATAAATAATCAGATTGATTTCCATCTTGAAGTAAAACAAAAACCTAAAAAGACATAAAAATTAATTTGGTGAAAAATTAAATGAAGAAAAATATATTACAATTTTTATTTCTTTAGTGTAAAATATTATGATCATCAAAATACATACAAGTATGTTTAACCAGTTTCGGCATATTTCCAAGAATTTTTTATCCTTAATGGATTGTCGCTGATATTGAAATAAAATGCTGATACATTTTTTTATAATATCTTTTTTATCAAATCCTAATGTTGAAGTACTTTTGGAACCTAGAAAATAAAATATAGGACATTAGTAGAAGTTTTAAGTATCCATAATCTAGACACATAAGACAAAGAGTATAAAGGAAATCTAGATAAAAAACCATCATTAAGGCTCTAATCCTTAGCTAAACCAGATTTATTATATTAATACAGACTTACTATATCAGAACTATTACATAATATGAAGCTATTTATATTTTTATTTCAAAATATGTAAAATATATTTTAAACAATTCTTTTACTAAGTTTTAATAATAATTATGCACACTAATGCAACCATATTGTGACGACGTAATAAGGAGTTAAAATCTGCTGTGCTAATGCTTCTCATGACACCTACGCTTCATTTCTAGTTTTATTTTGGCCAACTGCTTTCAACTTTTTAATTTATTTTTTTAAATTCCCTAACAGGGAGTAACAATTTGAAGCATTTCTTTATCAGTTACTTCATTTAAAATTTAATTTTTTTGTTTTCAGTTCTTAGTGCCATCATTTGTTAAATAAAATAAATACACAAAATTATTAGAGCTGTATTAAAAACTAAAAATAAATTTACAAGTGTAGGAAAATTCATTTAGTACATACTAAAATTAGAGCAAATATTGTTTCAAAAAGCAAAAATTTAAAAATAATCAAATTCATTACAATAACTATATTTTTCCTGTCCAATTTTTTTCAAATTTTTTATAGGACTTAAAAAATTAAGTCAATTTCTACTAAGGCCAAGAGAGAAAATTTTTATTTTAAGTTACTTTTTATTAAATAATTACAATTAATATAAATATGTATATGTATATGACATAATCAAAATATTAGGTAGAAAAATTTTTTTTCTCCCATATAAAACTAAAATTAAATTTAATTAAGGAACTAATAATTGAAAAACTGTAGAACATCAAGTTTCACCCATTTCAAGTTTTAAAAAATGTATTTGAACTTGAGTGAATGGATAAAAAGTATTTTATAGCTGACTGAAAATTTGAACAACAAAGAACAATCATATGGAGAGTATGTTTGAAAAAAGGAATTGGGGAAAACAAATCGTTTTAGATTAGATTTTTTTTATAAAAAAAGTACACACTAAAGATATTTTTAACAGAAAAATTTTAAAACTCATTAAGCTGATAAAAATGCACCAAAGTATGAATTATTAAAAACACACACGCACACACTAAAGATATTTTTAATGAAAAAATTTATAAACTCATTAGTCGGATAAAAATGTACCAAAGTATGAATTATTTTATGCTTCTTAAACATGCTGGATTGAAATCCTGATAACTATTCTTTGCAAGCATCTGGGCTCATATTATTCCCATCCTTCAAAAAAGATTGCTGACAATATTTTTTTCATTTAATGATTCCAAATAAAAATAGGTTATTTCTCAAATAATAATATGCAGTCCCAAAGCAAAATAAGGGCCATTTGCAACAGACCTCATAACTTTGAACCATGGTCAAGTGATGACGATACCCAAGTCAGCACCCCACTCTCCTAGCTTTTACAATACGAGGACTATAAGCATTGACAGATTTAACATGCTCTCTACAAAACATACTTTTGTGACACAAGAACTCTCAACAAAAGCAACACTGGCCCTCAATTCCCAACCAAGACTACTAAGCTACTGCAATCACTTTCATAAGAGTAGATAATCAAAAAAGCAAATAACACCTCAATATCTTATGTATAAATTATAATTAATAATATGATCATTAAATCTTTTGTGTTTGTATAACAAACAAATCTTCAGCATTGTTAATCAATTTCTTCATTACTGTTATAATTTACACCATAAGCTGTATTTGAAGAGCATAAAATTTTTGAAAAATAAACTTGTAATTTTGGAAGTTAAAATTAAAGTCAGGACAACAAAAAATTTTTATAATTTTACAAAAATTTATTTCTAAAATATGTAATACATACATACATAAGAAGAGTTTCCTTGAATTTGATTGTTTTTTAACTTTGCACATAGAAACAACACAAGGGCAAGAAATATGTATTCAGATTTCAATGGACTTCTTAATTTTAAGCCACACTCAATTGACAAAGATGACACAAGCCCTAGTACCCTATTCTCCAAACTTCCATTCTAACATGAAAACTCTGAACCTCACTACACAACAGATCTTCAGTGGCATCAGGACTTGAATGCACAGCTTGAATGTAAAAATGTCTACCAAGAGCTCACTATCATGACCATTTGGCTACTGTGATCATAATTTATCCTTAAGATTCAAACATTTCAAAAATAATAAACACGTTCAGATTTTTAAAAAAACCCACCTCCCAAAACATTCAAGACATAAATGTAATTTTTTTATGAGCAATTAATGGAGCACTACACAAGATCATTCATTGTTTTAATATATAATAAAAAAAAACAATTTCTTCAACATAAACATTCAATTTTTTTAAAAAAAAAAAGAAAGAAAAAAATACATTAAATGAAGGAAAATTTTTATATTTACTTACAAGGATCATCCAAAGAATTAAAATAGTTTATCATATTATAAACATACTGCTCGATTTTCATTTTTGACAATTCAACTAAGTATGAATAAAAAACATGTGAAAGAGCTATTTCTTCCAATTCTCTTAACATTTCAATAACTTCTGCAAATTTAATTTCATCAAGTTCCTTTACTACATAACTTTCAGTTATTGAAACTGTAGTTCCATCTTCACAACAACCCTAAAATATAAAATGATATAATTAAGATTAAAAGACACCTAACTTTTTACAAAGGAACAAGATTAAAAATTCTACTGATAAGCATTTTCTCACATAATTTGATACATGCATATATTCATGAGATATTTTTACAAATTCTAATAATCTAAATGGTTTAGTTATTCTAGTTTTAAAATTTTTAATCTAATTCACATGCACATTTTTCTATTTTTTGAATTTATTTTTATTAATATTAAAATGATTTGTTCCAATTTTATCGGTATTACAATTAGTTATCTTATTAATTGATTGATTGTTTATTAATGTTGCACTTTGAAACTACACCAGGGCTAACGGTGATGGACATCGTAATTTTGAATCCCAGTCAAGAGATAAGAGCAACTACCGAGAGGGCAACCCACTCTACAGACCTTTATATCATGCCAATATGTAAACTCTGAACCCAGACAAATTGAACATGCATCAGCCCCTTTATATGGAAGGTCTTCAGAAGCACCAGAGCTCAAACCCACAGCTCAAAAATATGGGTCCCGAGTTCTAGATTATAACTACTTGACTATCATGGCTAGTTTACTAAATAAGTATTGGCTTTTAGAAAATTAATCCTTCGACTTAAGAGACAAATTAATTTTAGAGAGAGCCAAGAGAAAAAAATAATTAACAGTGAAAAAACATCAATTATAACCTCTTCATTATGTTTTAAACTTTACATATTCAGTCGAATCACCATATTATGACCTCTGTATTACAAATTTTTCTATATAATGAACATTTTCCTGGAACAAAGAACATTTCACGATTTTCTTCATAAAATAACCTCTCAATAGCGAAATGCATTTTCTGTACAACAAACTTTTTCTCTTGTGATTCAATTTTTTTTCTCTCTGTTTTTGAAATATGTGTGGACATTTCAAGTTATTCTCTCTTTTAACACATTTGATGGTGGTCATAAATCTTGAACTCGTTTTTTAAGGGGCCTAACATGCTGAAAGCAATAGAATTCTGGGCTTTTAATCCAAATATTACAACTATTAGCACCCATTGTCCGGCTTACTAGAAACCTCCTCAATATCCCCTTTTACTCGCAGTGGAGTTGTCTCGCATCCCTGTGTCCTTGAACTAGTCTCCGTTCATTTGTAGTGTTGACCAGTCATACTGGTAACTTCGTTTTTTGTAGATTGAAAATACCAAAACGTAAGTGCTTGAGTATCAAACAAACAAAAAATTAATTGTTCAGGAAGTGGATAAAGGCACCGAGAAAAAGGATACTGCTTTAAAAACTGGTATTCCTCCAAACAGCTTATCAACTATTATAAAAAATGAAGTTACAAAATTGATTCATTGAATTCTTGTTCAAAACGTTTAAGAACATGTGTCTATGATGATGACGATGAAGCAGTTTTGAAGTAAATACACACAATGCGAAATAAAAATGTTCCGATCTCTAGATCTTTGGTAATAGAAAAAGCTCTTCAATTTACGAGGGCATTGGGATATAACCAATTTCTTGGCAGCAATGGATGGCTAGAATACACCATACCCTAGAATAAGATAAGGAAATATAAACCAGAAGGGATTTTTGGTGCATTGCAAAGATGGGTGTGTGAGGCGCAGTGGAGTAACAAAGAACATTTGGGCCCCTTTGCAAAGTTTGGTTTTGGGCTCCAAAAAGGGTTTTACAAAGGGTAGGAACTTTGATGTCCCCTGGGGACCGACCCAAAGCCTGCCCTTTGGACAATGCGGGGTTGTGGGGTGTATATTACGCCATTGGTGAGGCATAATATGAAACATAGCATTTTTTGAAAGAAAAAAACAGATTTTATGAGTAATCAAATTTAAGGATGCATGTGGTAATGTATGTTTAGAATTTCTAGCTATAAAATAATGTACGTTTAAAATTACTTGCATGTTTTAAATCAGAAGATGCCCTTGAAATTCATTAGTTTTAATATAATAATATTAGAAATACAGTAAATTCCCAGATATTTTTTTTTTCTAGTATTCCTTGCAGTGTTTTTCTTTCTTTGATGGGTAAGATAATAAAATATAGATATTAATTTACAAAAAGGTGTGAATAATTAAATTTTCAATATATAGTGTTTATAAATTTAAAATTTGTTTAACGTGGTTTATAAAGTATATTGAACAATGAGCCTCTATAATGAATTTTCCGTATAACGAACTTTTTTACGGAATGTAGCGACTTCGTTATATAGAGGTCTGACTGTATATATACACTACTGGTCATTAAAACTGCTACACCAAAAAGGCGACATGCTACAGACATGAAATTTTAATGACAGGAAGAATGTGCTGCAATATGCAAATGATTAGCTATTCAGCGCATTCAGACACAGCAGGCACCGGTAGTGACACCTACAATGTGTTTAAATGAGGAATTGTTCAGCCGGTTTCTCATACACAAATTGCATTTGAACGCTGTAGCCTGGTGAAAAGTTGTTGTGATGCCTAGTGAAAAAAGCAGAAATGCATACCAGCACATTTCTGACTTTGATAAAGGTCGAATGTAGCATACCGGGATTGGGGTTTATTGTATCACAGTATTGCTGCTCCTGTTGGTCAAGATCCAATGACTGTTAAAAAAACATGGAATCAATGGGTTCAGGATGGTAATACGGAACAGCATGTTGGATCTCAACAGGTCCCCCATCACTAACAGCCGAGAAGACAGGCATGTTACTCATATTGCCATAATGGATTGTACAGCCAAGTCACGAGCCCCGAGTCAAGAATTGGGCTTATTTGCAAGACAACAATTATCTGCACAAACAGTTCAATGATGTTTGCAACAGCATGGACAGCTCGGAGACCATGGCTGCGGCTACCCTTGATGCTGCATCACGGACTGTAATCTCTTCAATGGAGTGATCAATGACAAACCTGAGTGCATGAATAGCGAGACATCATATTTTTAGATGAATCCAGGTTCTGTGTACAGCATCATAGTCACATCTATGTTTGGTGGCATCGAGGTGAACGCACATTGGCAGCGAGCATTCATCATCGTCATAATGGTCCATCACCTGGCATGATGGTATAGGGTGCTATTGGATACATGTCTAGGTCACCTCTTGTTTGCTTTGACGGCACTTTGAACAGTGCATGTTACATTTTTGCTGTGCTACGACCTGTGGCCCTATCCTTTATTTGAGCCCAGCGAAACCCTATGTTTCAGCAGGATAATACATGACTGCGTGTTACTGATATTGTACAGACCCTCTTTGATACAGAAAATGTTCGACTGTTGCCCTGGCCTGCAAGTTCACCAATAGAAAACGTTTGGTCTATGGCTGCCAAGCAACTGGCTCATCACCATACGTCGGTCACTACAGTTAATGAGCAGTGGCATCGTGTCGAAGCTGCATGGGCATCTGTACCTGTAATTGCCATCCAATCTCAGTTTGACTCAATGTCCAGGCATAAAAGTGCTGTTATTACTGCCACAGGTGATTGTTTTGGGTACTGTTTTCTCAGGATCTATGCATCCCAAATTTTTGAAAATTTAATCACTTATTTCCAATATAATATATTGTCCAATAAGTATCATTTTGTTATATGCATTTCTTCTTGGTGTAGCAATTTTAATGGCCAGTAGTGTGTATATATATAATCTAGTTTATAACATTCATAAAGAAAATATTCAAAAACTCTCTATGATGAAATTTTTTTCTTCGAAAATGAAGCAAAGCTTTTTTCATTCAATTGTTGATGGATCATACATTTATATTTTCTCAACCAATAGCCTTAAATAAAATAACTATAACATTCATCTTTAATAATTTTATAAGTAGATGATGTTCCAAATAAAGAGGCTCCACACTTATTCAGACTGAGCTATTTGAATTTCTACAGCCTATTTTTATTTTATACTTCTCAGAAAAAAAAAATTACCTGTAATGTGTTATAAAATAAAATGTGAAAAAATTTTCTAGATCACTAAGCAGTATTGCGTTTACTGCAAAAATAATCTTGATGCTGCATTACAACAAATACAAAGTATTGCTTTTCTTTAATTATTCTTCATCAATAATACAATTTAAATTAAATATGTATGGAGTTTTATTTATTTATACATATATTTTTTTTCTAAATAACTTACATTAAAAACATTTAAGATCAGATGTACTTCCTTTTAATAATAAAATAAGGATACAAGTCAAAAGTATTTTTAAAAAATGTAGTACCTTTGAAATAGCTTCTTTTTTGACTGATTTCCACAGGTTATTTTTTTCAATGTTAAGCTTTGAATTTAAGTATTTCTGTTTAGTAAGTGCCTCATTAGACTTATTTCTGGCATTTTGATATTCTTTGATAAGTTCATAGAGATAATAATTTTCTATGCTTTGTACAGCCTGTGAAATAAATGAAAAGTAATATTAAAAAAATATGTTTGCATATTCTGACACAAATTTAGGAAATATACTTCAAATTGAAGAATTACTATATTATGGAGAATAAATTAATAATGTTCTTTCCTAAGATTAATAAAGCAAATACTTCCTTACTTAGAGGAATTCAAGAACTGGTTTACATATCGTCGGTCTAATTATCAGACTGTGTAACTCCATCTGGAAAGCTAATTTGATACAGTAGGGCTAGGTGCAGTGGCATAACGTACACTCCCGCCACCTCTGCACCGCGGGGGGCCCCAAAGCCTGAGCGATGCCGATTGCGTAAAATCCGGCTACAGCTCAAAATCTTATTTTGCAGGGGGGGCCCGAAAATTCTCCGTTACGCCACTGACTAGACGTCAAGTTGTTGTTTATGTTCGCCAAGATAGATGATAATATTACAATATGGTTTACTTTGATACTGTTATCGTGCGATATTAATACAAATTTTGTGTAATGAACACTTAAAATAGTGTAAATAATTTATATCTGGAAGTGTAGTACATTAATATTACTTTCAGTTGTATTTATTTTATGTTAAAATCTAGCCACCACCTCTCCTTTCGAAATCTAGTTTTATTATGAAATAAAAAAAATAGTGATTATACTGATCGAAGGAATAAATTAAAAAGGGAGCGTGCACTGAGGCATGGCATAGACAAAATAAAGGGGAAACGCTTGGCCGTCATCTTGGATTTCATGTAACCCGACAACAACCACTGCTTGGGGCAATTCCTTAATCGCGCCAAAAAGCGCTTGGCGCATTGCATTCATATCAAATCAGTTACACCAGGGGAGTTACGCAGTCTGATAATTAGGCTGACGATATGTAAAATGAAATTTTAATTTCCGTAAGAAAAAATAAAAAAGTCATAATAAAAAGCAAATATTAAGAATTCTGCAAGAAAACATTGATTAGTTACAATTAGTAAGAAATAAAATACTTAACTAAATAATAAAAAACATTTTGATTATTTCATGTGACCATTCAAAAATATATCAGAATGCAAACAAAAAAAAAAAAAAAACATATTGACCAAATACCTTGAGTTTTCCCTTTAATTCTAGATTTAAAATTCACAGAATTAAACTTTTCTTAAAATTAACATACAATCAGAAAGCAAAATTCTATTAACAGTAACACATAGTGTCTCCACACTTTCAATTAAAGTATAGAGCAAATTATAATGGATAAGCTGCAAAAAATAAACTATTAATTATCCTTTAATCATTTAATTAACCATTAAAATAAACTTTGGCAAATATTAAAAATTTGTCAGTTATACTTTTGGTTGATTGTCTTATAATGTCATATTTAAAGCAACATGAGGGCCATCAGTAATGGACCTCATAATTTTGAGAATCATGGTCAGGTGACAAGAACAAGAAAATTGCAACCCTGCTCTCCATGTTCCACAGCACATCATACAGGGTACTTTGAGTTAAAACAAATTAAATATGCATCAACCCCTTTACACATGAAGGTTAACAAAAATGTGTGGAATATGTCTATCAGTGCTCACTTTTAAGAGATTAATAGTTACTTAAACTTCATATGCTGACAAAAGTCAAGTTTTACAGGCACCAAAGAATTTAAACATATTCTTCTTTTGTTCATTTTGCACAAGCTACAGAAATCACAACTTTATTATATACTTTGTTATATACCATAATGGAATTTTTTTTTTTTTTTTTTTTTTTGTACATTTGTACAATGTACATTTGGCTATATATTATGACATTTGGTGAAAATGGTCAATGGAACTAATGTGTAAATGTACATTTTTTAAACACAGTTAGTCAGGCTAAAGACAAAATTCTTTGTACTACATTAAATTTTGAAAAACAAATTATAGTAAAGAAATGTTAAAATTAATTTTGTGGTAGAACATGAAAAAAAAATTAGCATTAGACAAAAGTAAACATAATTAGTTGTTAATCTAAAAGGTTCAAAAGTAGGTGATACAGCTCCTTGGAAGTACTGAGACGCATATGCAGATTATAAAAAGCAAATATATTTGGCAAGCATTTAATTACAATTTATGGGTATTGGTGTTCTACAATCACACTTAATAACAATTAGTAATACAAAAAAATAATTAAAATAATGAAATAATAGTGTGAAAGCCTTTTTAATTTAAGTACTTCTAACTAAATTAATCCTCAAATAATATTGCAGGAGGAATAATCAAATTTTAGAGAAACAAATTAAGTATTAAAAAATAATTTTTCAATTAAATTTGAATAAAACAATGGATGAAAGAAATGAAAAGTAAGATAAAATATTCCAAATTAAATTACTTTCTCCCTATATTTCTCTCATTCTTAACAACAATATTTGGAGCAAAACTACATTACAACTGATTATTTACAATATAAAACATTTAAAATTTAGTAAATATACACACTAAAATAATTTTCAGACACTACATAATAAAATGTACACCAGAAAATTTTTATTTTATACAGTTTTAAAACAATATTTTTTTTTAATAAAGCAAATTAAAATTGTAAAAATACACCATTTATGTATGAATTTTACACATCCCTACTTTATATCTTTTTAAAATAATTTAGTTACCATATATTCCAATGGATGAGCATTATATATCGAATATAAAAAGGAAAAATTTAAAAATAAGGACAAGATTAGCATAAGAAATAGATTTTTTAAAAAAACATAAATGTTTGTTTAAAAGAAATAACATACTTTATTCCCTCTTGTTTGTTTTTCCCTTATCACTAAAATATTCCTCGCCATGACTAAAAAACTTGCCTAAAATTTTCTCTTTCATTTTCATTCTTTTTTGCCCACTTTAACGCAGCTAAATTTATATTGTTTCTTGTTGCAATTAATTCACTTTTGTTGTTTTATAGAACAAGTTTACAACACTTTTTTCTACAAGATAGATCATTTCATTGCTTTTTTATGCAAAGCACAATTATTCTTTGACATATTATTTATTGTGATTTAGCTTTGTTCTTCCACTCATGAATGGAGCTTTCACCAACCCCAAACATCCTTGCAAAAGCCCGATTTCCATTTTTCTTTGCAAATTGAATGATTTTGCGTTTTAAATCAGCATTGTGTTTGTTTCATTAGGTAAGAGACCCATACTTGGAAAAGGTACACCATATCAGGTGCATTTTATAATGAAGGTAAATGTGATTTATTAAGGATTTCCATGTTCCTCTAAAAATCATGGCTTCTACGTACAAAAAAGATAAAACATCTATTCTGCAAATTCATTCCAATTAGAAGACAGTGTGTTCTTACCCAAAACTGAGTCCGGTAAACTCCTAGGAGAGCCCCCACCCTTGGCGCCAAACCGGAAAAAGCGCCAAGCGAAAACGAAATGGCGCCAAGCAAACCCGACAACGGTGACAAGTAAATATAGCAGTATAAGATGGATGCGCAATGAAAATATATGTAAACAATACAGAAATTTAACATTTAAGATAAAAAATATAACAACAGCACTTACTTTCTTATTGTTGATCCTTCCCAAGTGGAGGGTAAAGTGTAACAACTGCTTTTAAAAAATTCTGGAAAGTCTCGTCGCTGAGTGAGTGATCGCGAGAGAGCGCCGCCATAAACACTCAGCGAGGTAATGGTCGATCATGCCTTCTACGTGGCTGGTGTGATTACGGAGAAAACGTTTTATTGCCGATTAACTTACTATTGGAAAACCACGAATTCTTTCTTATACTTCTGCAAACATGATGCGTATTCACACCTTTTTTTCTACATCTCCATTCAAATCCATCCAAAACAACACTCTTTCGTTCATTTAATCCCATTTGCTCATTACATTTAGGACATTCATAACTTGAAGCAATTAATCCTTTCATACACCATTCAATCAATTCTTTCTTGCCTCTAGCATTCAATAACGTAAAAAATTCTAACGTGTATTCACTTACAAGCGCAGCCATACTTTCAACCCGGTGCCCAACAACAAAATGAAATTTGAAATGCGCGCCCACAAATGACGAAAATTCTAGAAAAAAGTTAGGGTTGCCATATGTTGTATTTAAAAAAGCGAGGTTACCATGACGGCGTAATTATCGCCAACCAAAGTTATTCGCGCCAAGGGTGGGGGCTCTCCTAGGTGTGAACCCTGAGTCCCTCTTCCCATGAAAATCTAGAATAACATATTTGTGCAAATCTGTATTGAATACAATCCACCCTATTTACTCAGAATTATTTACTATTCCCTAAAGCAATTACTCCATCCCCACACATGAACTGCCTTTATTACCTATTAATGAAATATAGTATTGTTTGAAAGCCTAGGAAAATCCCTTCAATGAATTACTTCAAAATATAAAAGCATCACACACATACACATTTTAGATATCTTCATAATAGAGTATGCACATCAATGGATAATTTACTTAAAAATTAAAAAAATGGGATTTGAAATTACAGGCATAATTTATAAGACGAAATATATGGTAAATTATGAAAAACAATTCTACACTGCAATACAAAATATTTGAAGAGTAAATAAAGACTAATTAAAAATCTTTCACATTAGAATTCTACAATATTTTAAATTAACAATGATACTTAAATTATATTAAAAAAATAGACTAAAATTTTACTTTGATAAAAAACAAAACTAGAAGATCACAAAATATATTTACTTAGTAACACTATTTATGATAAAATTAGAATTAAATTTTTAAAATAAATAAAATACTAAATATTAATAAATGGATTGTGTATAATTTCTAAGCATAAACTTTGAAAAATGATATTCATTTAAGACAACTGTTCCTACTCATTTGCAATAAATAAAAAATATAAGTATGAAATTTTTAAAAAAATTGATGTTTTAATGTCATATTTAGTTGTATATTTTTCTGTTTAATATAATTTTAAAGAAAAACATTATAGTTCATAAACAGTAAGAAAATTCAGAAAACTGAAAAACTTCACAGGAATTTCAATGGAATCTTATACATAAAATGAATAAAAAAGTGAACAAGCAGCCAAATTAGTAAAAAGTTATGTAAAAATAAATATAAATAATTACAATGAAAGTAATTTTATAACTTCTGAGCTAAAAGTAAAATTAAGTTTGTTCAATATCACTGAAATACTGTAGATATAACTACATGCTAAATTTCATAAAATCATAAATTTACTAGTTTATGAATGTTTAAGATTTATCAACTGTTTGATTTTAAACTTCAACAAGCACGATGCAGATTATAAATATATGCTGAATGTAAATACAAATACGAAACTATAACTACTGAGTGCATTTATGCAATATCACATGCACATCCAACTTATTTTCAATATACAAACAAAATATTCAATAGAGTACAATAAAATATAACATTGGAATACTGGAAGCATCTTCTACATGAAACTTCACAAGCAATCCAAACCACATATGTTATACAATTCAACAAAAGAGCATAATTTTATGTTGATATTTAATAGTATAAAACAGCAATTTTGAGATAAAAACATTTTAATGGGAGCAGTACATACACAATAGACTCAAAAATTTTAAAAAGCTGTCTCTGACTAGTGAACCTAATTATTGGAAGTTCATAAATAAAATTTTTAAGACATTAAAAAAATCATTATAAAATAATATCTTAATAGTGAAAATATTTCTGCATTTAAATGTATATGTCTAGATATTATTACGTACCTTTTGAAATTCTAGACAGCTTTCAACTGCTCCATTGACTGTTTTATTCAGATATTCTTCGGTATAAGTTTGAGTAAGTATTCTCAAACTTTCAATATCTTCCATCTGTTCACAATGTTGAATGCTTTTCAAATCAGGATAAACATTTTTTGTTTCTGTTTTTTCCCTAAAAACATTCAGAGTCTTCACCGTATCACTTATAAGATTCTTTTCCTCATAAAGATAAGAAAATTCTTTGGTTTCTAAAACAACATTTTCAGGTTTGCTAGATTCTATTTCTTCTTTTGAATTTTTCTTTTGATCATTACTTTTAACCAGGATGACTTGACTGCCATCTTCAGTACAAGATTTACTTTCATGCATGCTTTCATCAGCTTTTTCTGAACAGTTATCAGCTTCTTTTGAAGTAATTTCAACTCTTGTTAAAACATTTTCACTAAAATTGTTTGGTATTTCATAAGAAGTCTCAGCTTTCTCAGAGAGGGAACATTCCACATTTTTTGTCAGTTCTAAATGATCATGGGCATTTTTAACCAAAGTTTTGTGCTGAAAATAGAAATCCATCATAAGTTCATTTGATATTTTATGAGAAATGCTATAATTTGATAATTATACACAGAAAAATTGTGCAGAGAGAGGATATTTGTATAACGATAGATAAATTACATGCATATTATAGACATCAGTCTCTTGCAAGTTGACCAACAAGAAGGATAGAATAAATTGGTCTATATCAGGGGTGCCCAACACACGGCCAGCAGGCTGCATGTGGCCCGCTGACTCTTTAAGAATTTTTTAAGTATCAGGTTTTTTTCATTTTGAAATTTATTTGAGGGGAAATTTATATATATATATAAATCTACAATATATTTGCCTGTTACCTGTTCTTGTTTTAAAATAAATCCTTTTTGATAGTAGAAATGTCCTTTAGATTAAATTTAGCATTTATATTTTATCAAACAGTTACATTTGATTTTACTATAATAAATTACTTTTTTAATAAATTCTGAATTACATTTTTTTATACATATCCTTTACTATGGATGGTACATGATTCTCTGTGTTGTGAATAAAAATGATTTGTGTGAATGAGTGGCTGCATGGCGCCACGTTTTTGTAACTGTGAAGAGGTTGTGTGACGTCATTATGTTCTGTATATAAAAAGGGTGAAGCAATCACGTGCTCACTCTCATTCGGTAGTTCTGAATAAACTAAGTTACTTTAATTGACTGGCTCGAGACTGAATTTCTTCCTCCAACGCCAAGCATCGGGTAGATGCAGCTCGCAGAATTTTATAATTGAAATTGTTCTTTACATAAGTTTTTGGTACCCTCGGCAGGATTGGTTGTTGGTTGGAAGCGAAACTGAAACCGAATTTAAATTATTGAACTTTGAACTATTGAACTTTTTTTGAACTATAAAATGGAAGTGAATGCTTTGAAAGCGGCAAGAAACGGCCTGAGAACAGCATTTTCTCTTAGTCTGAAAAAGATTGAAATCAAACTCATAAAAGAAAACATCAATATGAATCAACTTTCGATTCTGAAAACTCAATTTATCGATAAATTTCAGAGACTCGACACTTGTTAGAGTCAAATTTCTGAACAACTCTTGGATACAGAAGATGCCGTGCAAGAATATTTAGATGATATGGAAGATGCAGAAAACTACCGTGACCGCTACATTGAAATGTGTACTCGAGTAGATTTGAAAGTACGAGAAACCGTTGTTCCTACCGAAACTGAAAAGAGAAGCTTTAAATTACCGAAAATCGAACTGAAGAAGTTCAGCGGTGAAGCTAAAGACTTTTTGGCCTTCTGGAGTCAGTTTCAGAAAATTCACAATGATAAAGGCATTGCGGAAGAAGACAAAATGCAATATTTATTGCAATCCGTGGAACCGAAATCGAAAACAAAACGATTAGTGTTGAGTTTCCCTGCAACGGCGGAAAATTATCCTAAAGCCATCGATCAATTAAAAGAGATTCGGTCGTGAAGATTTGTTAGTACAAATTTACGTACGTGAACTTTTAAATTTAGTAATGAAGAACGCTGTTTCTGGAAGAACGAAAACTGATTTGTCGGCCTTGTACGATGAACTTGAAGGGAAATTACGGTCGTTGGAGAGCCTTGGACGAACACAAGAAAAATATGGAGATTTCCTTACACCATTGGTCGAGTCCTGCTTACCCGAGGAAATCCTGATGGCCTGGGAAAGAAAACGGAATACTGAAACCGATGCTAAAGGATCGCGAACTCTAGAACACTTAATGACTTTCCTTCGCCTGGAAGTCCAAGGGGAAGAGATGGTGCAGCTGGCAAAATCCGGTTTTGGAACTCCTATCCGAAAAAGAGATTCTCCAACTGAAAGGGTTAAGCCGACTGAATTAATGACTGCATCGGCTCCGGCAAGTTCCGAAAAGTCCTCAGGTAAGAAAATCAATAACTGTGTATTTTGTGAGAAATATCATCCCAGTGAAAATTGCTTTAATGCTAGAAAAATGTCTTTATATGCTAAGAGACAATTGTTATTAAGAAAAGGTGCTTGTTTTATTTGTTTAAATAGATCTGGACATTTGAGTAAAAATTGTGATATTAAAAATGATATTAATTGTTCTAAATGTAATTATTCTCATTTTGAAATTATGTGTCCAAAATTAAATAAGAATTATGATCAAAAATTGTGTTCCATAAAAACTGAGAACTCTCTATCAAGTAACTGCAACAGAAACCAAAGTATTTACTTTCAAACTCTCTGCGTTTTCATTCGCATTAAAGATCAGGAAAGGAAAGTTAGAGTTCTGATTGATACCGCTTGTGAAAATAGCTACATTAGTGAAAGTGTTACTAGTATTTTGAAGGCCACTCCACTTAGAGAGGAAACTATAATTCTCTCTCTCTCTCATTCTCTATTTGGGGGCAACGAAACTAAACCGAAACATCACAGCGTATATTCTATTGAGGTCAGTGATATGATACGCTCTTATGCATGCTGTTTTGAAGTGCTATCCGAAAAGAAAATATGTGGATTTATTTCTAAGATTGAGGATAAGCATATTTTAAATGAGTTAAAAAATAAAGAAATTATTTTATCGGATTTAAATTGTAAAGAAACGGAAATTGGGCTTTTGATTGGGGCTGATAATATAGGAAAATTATTGACTGGGAATTTAATTGAATTTGATTCGGGTTTAACAGCTATTGAAACTAAACTAGAATGGACGGTAATTGGAAAAGTATGTTCGAACGATAAAAACGTTATGTTAACGACATCGTCTTTGCATGTTCGGAATGTTAGCGTAAAAGAATTATGGGAACTTGATGTTTTAGGAATAACGGATCCCTTTCGTTTTCGCTTGGCGCTTTTTCCGGTTTGGCGCCAAGGGTGGGGGCTCTCCTAGGAGTTTACCTGAAATACTTTTTACATATTTGGTTTATAATACAATGAAATGTGCTATTTGTTAATAATACATTTTTTTTTATCTGCCGGTAAGTAATTTTGCTGTCAATGAATACCAATATGTTCTGATACATGTAATAGCTGTGCATCATCTAGTTTTAATGATCTAAAATTGATATAACAAAAATTTCTAAAGATCAATGATTTCAAATATAATACAAATAGAATACTTTTATTTAGAAAGAAGAAATTTGAACAACCCATGAAAAAATATTTGTTTCCTTCCTTAAACCAATATAATATATACATATTAAGAAAATTATTACACAGGTTATATAATAAAATTTTAAAAAAACAAAAGAATCGAATGTATCTTCACTAAAATAAACAAGTTCAGTTACCTTTTTTGTTTTTTTCGTTTTCGGTCTTTCTTTCATTAGTTCCATTTTGTGTGTAGAGAAAATTCCAGCACAGATAATCAAGAAAACTGTAAAAAGTTTCCTTTAAATCTTTTGCCAATATATGTTATAAAATTTTCCTCGTTGATACTCAGAAAACAAATTAATAAAAAGAATTTGAATAAAAACAACAGAAACATATGCTATTTACAATACAAAAAAATTCACGTGACTTCTATAATTTTTTTTTTTTCAAAAGTATGCACAACATGAAAAATAACAAAAACAGTTAAGAAATTAACCTCTCGATAGCAATAATTAATCAGAAGACGTCATATAATTTAAGATTTCATCATTATAAGGATTGAATACACAATAGATGACTAGTTCACTTGAAGTTTTAAGTTGGACACAAATCTAGAACCACAACAGCGTCATGTAAACACGGGAGTTTTCCCTCATTTGAAGTTGCATTTAGTTGATTGGTTGATTGTTCCACTTGAATTTTAACAACCACGTGAAAGAGCAGAAAAATAGGATATTGCAATCAAGTCTATTTAAAAGCACATGAAAAAAAGGCTTCCAGGTTGATTGATTGAATATTAACGTCGCACTGTTCAGCTGCACGAGGGTTTTTGGCGACGGACCACGTAATTTTGAACCATGGTCAAGTGACGTGGACGACACCAGAGTTGGAACCCCCCCTCTCCTAACTACCACACCACATCAACGGGAGGACGTTTTAGCTCTCGACAGATTTAACGTGCATCACTGCCCTACACGGTGGGTCTTTAGTGGTACTGGGCTCGAACTCGTGACAAGGCAAGCCACGATTCGATACTTATACCACTCGGCTACCTCGGCCACTATGTTCGTTTTCATCCACATCTCTATAGCAAATCGAAACCACAATGTCTTCCAGGAGATTTCCTTGAAAATAAATGACTCGCATGAAGAAGAGAAGGTTAACAAGATAAAATCTAACAAAAGATTTGTTTTGATGCAACAATTCTATAAAACAACCAAGGGGCTTTTAATGACAAGATTTGTTATTCTCAATTTTTTTTATTAGCGTCACATTCTAAAGCAACTAGAGAGCTATTGGTGATGGATCTCGTAATTTTGAGCCTCAGTCAAAGGACTAGGATGACATCAGGGCCGACGCGAGCAGTTTCGCCGCCTCGGGCAAAGAGGTAAAATTCCGCCCCCGTTTATAACAAGAATTAAATGATATAACCTAAACCTTTCCCATGCTTAAAGGTAAAATAAAACGTGAGCAAAAAAAAAAAAAAAATGCTATCAATAATGTTGAAGTTCTGATTAACAAAAAAAAAATTATTAATTTATATTTTTGGCACTAAATACAAATAGGGCTGGACTGAATAAAAGGAAAGAGTCATTTCTAGTGTATAATTATAAAATACAGGTATTAAAAAATACTAAAACAAATTATAGAACCACTAAATATTAAAACTTAATTACATATTTGAAATACATTTAAAACGAGAGTTAAACTTAAAAGTGTTTCCTTCTCACTTTTAATTTTGAGATTTTTTTTTTTTTACAATTCCTTTAATATTAATTTCTTCAACTAGTTCATGTTCAATGACTATAGTTGTCAAGCCAATTAGCCGATCCTCGGTAGTAGTGGGGCGTAAAAACTTTTTAATTAATTTTAATTTGGAGAAACTCTTTTCTCCACTTGCCACATTTATTGGGAGAGTAAGCAATATCCTTAAAACTATACTGAGATTTGGAGCAAAATCCAAGTTCGATCTGAATTTTAAAATCTCGAATGGACTTTCTTTTTTATTTAGCAAAGCCACACAAAACCGCTAATATCTCGTCTGCCAGGTCAAGCGCGTTTATATCTGGTGAATTCCCATCAGTGTTAACACTGTTTCTAGATCTTTACAATACTTTAGTTCGTCATTTTGAGGAGTATATTTTAAATCACAAATATTGTATAAAAATTGGAAATAGTTGCTGTAGGTACTGATCAAATCAAATCTGGATTCAAGTGCATTTATAGCTTTATCTATAATGTGAAAAAATAAAACTCTGCCTTATATTTCAAAGTAGGATCATCTATCGGATCACCTCGTGCTTCATAGTCGAAATTAACATCCCTTCTTCGAACTCTATGGCACGTTAAATATCTCGAGAGCTGAAACGTCCTCCCGATGGTGTGGTGTGGTAGTTAGGAGAGGCGGATGCCAGCTCATGTGTCGTCCACGTCACTTGACCATGGTTCAAAATTACGTGGTTCGTCACCAAAAGCCCTCGTGCAGCTGAACAGTGCGACGTTAATATTCCCTCACTCTCTCACTCGAACTCTATGACGTGGCTTGGAGAGCTCAAAATTAGCCGGTATGTCAGTTTCGTTGGCGAGTTCTCAAGCATCGCAAAGCATTTCATTAAAGGCTGTGTCCGATCTAGGATCCTTGAAAAAATCTTTACAACTTTTCAAGAGCTCAATAGCAGATGGTAAATCATAGTCTTATCTGCAAGATCTTTCTTATAGGATTGATACAATTTAAGATTTTGTACCAATTTACAATGCAGCATAAAAGCTTAGATCAGGGGTACTCAACCTTTGTTACCGCCGGGCTGCAAAGACATGATAGGTATTTCACGCGGGCCGTATACACATGACAGTTATTTCATGTGGGCTGCAACATGCGGATAATGGAAAAGACACACTATAAGACCAAAGCAACTTTGACAAAATTTGTAAAACTAATGTTTGGCTTTTATGTTAATACTATATTAACTTTTCTATAAAACACGCACAAACAAAGATTTATTTTTATGTGACTTTTTTATAGTTAAGCGATAATTTCTCTATCTGCTTTTATCAATCTCTTACTTGCATTCTACTATTAAAAAAAACAGATTACAAAATCGATATATTTTATTGCTTGATTAAAAGAATTCCTTGCTTAATTTTTAGCACATTGCTCTCCAACATTGAATTTCTTAGTGCAATGGGCCATGACCAGGCCACTCAGAAAAGACCGGCGGGCCACATGCGGGCCGCTGGTTGAGTATCACTGGCTAAAATTGTTTAACACACTTTAATAGTTCAGAAGCTTTTATAGAGTTATCAATCTACGAATTATTACAAACAGAAAGTAAAGCACCGTATATCCCTCCTACTTGATACCTTAGTGGTTTTAATGCATCTATTCGGGCCTTTCCCAGCGATTTTATTGCAAATCACGTATCTACTTTATAAATTGTGTTCGTCATATTTTTATTTCTGTGATGCGCATTTTGCTTTCTCTTTAATTAAATAGTTTTATACTAGGAATAAACAACAAAAAATAGTACCTATATTCTTTCACATTAATTATTGTTCTGTAACAATAAAACTTTAATTAAATCCTTTTTCTGTTGCTTTTTATTTCTGTCATATAATTTTGACATCCTTTTGTTGCCTTTTTTTAAAGATTTTAAATATTGCTATAGATTGGAACCTATTATTACTAGATTTTTTTTCTTAAATATACATACTAACGCTTTTAAACCTTTTCACAATCTCAAAAAATACATTTTAAAAGATTTTTGAGAAATATAATAGTAAAATGAAACAGTAAATATATAAAAACTATTTCAAATTGAAACCATCGACTTTTTAATTTTTAGTGCACCATTGTTCTACGGAACACTGATTAAGAGCCTCTCGTTTATGTATTGGATGAGTGATTATGTTCTGAAACTTTTTTGATACATTGAAATAGGAATTACAAGTATTTTATATTTGTATTCGTAGCAATTAAACGATTGAGATTTAAAGCCTTTATGTATTAATCACAAATAAAACATATTTTAATAAGATTAAAACTTAATTTTAAAAATACTTTGGAATTTATTTAGGCTTGAAGTCATTGTTGTTTGCTTATTAGGGCTGCCAATTCTATGTTATTTTGATATCACTATATATTCAAATTAATTATCTATTTAATAATCGTCTTTCGAAATTTAAAATTCACGCCTGAAATTTTTCAATTTATATATCTAAAGGATGTTTTTGCACTGAGTTAAATATTTGTATTTTTTTTTTCGTTTAAAATCAAAAAGTCTTTTAAATATTTTCTTAAAATTTCTTCATATTAAACTGCAGATAATTTATTAACGCAATTTTTAAATTTTTCGAACTATGCATTTGATGAACTTTATTAGTATCATACAGAATGTTTTACAATAATTTAAGGATATTACACATTTTTTATATACACTGCTCAAAACAATTAAAGGATATTGTAAGTTTTATATAAAATAAAGATATAAGCGAAATTTTTTTTTGCCGAGAATGGAAGAAGAGAATCCCAAATGCAAATTTTTCTGATTTTCAAACTGCGGAGTATGCTAATTTTGAGTTCGACGTCAAAAACGTCGCTTCAGCGGCAGCGAATGAAATTTGACTTTCAACAGAAATGAAGACAAGGATGATCGGCATTCAGTGACTGTTTTGTTTCGATGACTACGATGTCTCAGCGAAGTCATTAAACCGATTCAGAAGCTTGGAGAGTTCTTGGTAGGTTAGAAGGGGGCCAAACTCAAGCCGAAGTAGCGCAAGCCATTGGAGTGTCACAAAGTGTGATTTCCAGGATCTGGAACCGTTTTTTGGAGACTGGAAGAGCAGGCCGAAGACCAGGACAATGTCGTAGACGGGCAACAAAGCCCAATGAAGATCGTTATTTTGTGTTAAATGCTCGGAGACACCGAAATATGAACGCTACTCTTCTCCAACAACACCTTCGCTCGGCTACTGGCACCATGGTTTCAACTCAGACTGTCCGAAACCGGCTCCATGGTGTAGATCTGTATGCTCGCCGACCGATGGTATGTGTTAGACTAACATCAAAGCATTGTAACGACCGCAGGGAGTGGGCAACAGAGCATGTGAACTGGAGGAGAAATGAATGAAGCAATGTTCTTTTTTCTGACGAGTCCCGTTTTTCTGTTCATCCAGATAATAGGCGTATTTTCATCTGGAGGGACCGTGGCAGTAGGAATAATCCTGCGTTCGTGCACGAAAGTGTCATATTTGGCGGTGGGGGAGTATTGGTGTATGGTGGCATCTCCATTGACGGGCGCACAGACCTCTACATCATTCGAGATGGACCTCTGACTGCTCGCCGATATAGTGAGGAGATCCTCAGACCTATTGTAGTCCCTTACGCTGCAGCAAGCGGAGATGACTTCATTTTAATGGACGATAACTGCATGCCCCACATCGTGCTAACCTGGTGGAGGACTTCCTTTTCGAGGAAGGAATCGTACGAATGGAATGGCCAGCGTGTTCTCCAGACATGAATCCAATAGAGCACGTTTGGTACGCTCTAGGAAGACGAGTTGCTGGCCGCCAACCACCCCCACAAACTCTCCAAGAGCTGGAAAGAGCTCTTCTTTAAGATTGGGACAGAATACCTCAACTCGTGATTAATAGCCTCTTTGACTCTATGCCTCAAAGGTGCTCAACGTTGCTGGCCGTCCGTGGAAACCATACCCCCTACTAAAAATGATTTCCTTTGAAGAAAACACCTTTCTTATTCTTTTTTTCTCATATGCACAAATTGTGTTTTTTTTTCTTTTTGTACACAAATGCGCAATAAAATGCATTTTTTTTCTGCCAAACATGTGTAATTTATTCTCATATAACCTATTACGTCTGTCGACCATGTATCAATCAGCTAAAAAGTTTCCCAGCCACAAGATCCACCTAAAACCGCAATATTCTTTAATTATTTTGAGCAGTGTACTTTTATAATCAATTATACACAAAATATATGTAATTAATTATAGACATTGTTAATTATTAGACTGCATTAAATATTCCTTCAAATTGGCCATGTAAAACAAAGGTTCCCAAACTTTTTGTCTCATGTACCCCTTGCCATATTTTTCGGTATATGGTAGACCCCTGCTTAAGTAATATCGAATTTTCGCAAATTTATCACCTTAAATGTCTTTTTGACAGCTAGTACTACTATTACTACTTTAAGAGAATTAAATTTATAACTAATGAAGTATAGAGTTAAAGTTTAAAAAGCATATGTTAATTAATTAAATTAAAAGTTAATTAATATATAAAATAACTGTTAAATAAAATAACCAAACAACACACAATTGATTTTAATGAGAGGGAAGAATCTGGAGCTACAATAACAAATTTTCAACATTTAATATCAATCTTGTCAGGTGTAACCTTAAATCTCCTCTGTTAGTAGTGTCCAGTTTATTTTTTTGGTTTGGAGATGGCAACTGCGCTGAAACTCCTTCTTATTAAGAAAAATAATTAAAAACATCCTCACGATATTCCATAATTCGAAACAAATAACAGGTTTGCCTTTATAAAGCGAAAATTACTATCATCCGTTTCTAAACTTTAAAATCTTCATTGGTGCACATCATGATCAGTTTCTGTTGTCATGTGACATTTTTTTTAATGTGACCGTATAAATTAATTGCCTACTGTGGTATTACCATAGTCAAAGCATTCTCAAACATGGTTTCAAAATCTGAATAAAAGGCAGTTAAATGTTGATTGTAGGTTAAAACGTGCTGACAGATTGTCTGGGTTAATTTGAGAAAATTCCGGACCTCCAGTATTATACTCCTTTAGTTTAACTCTGGAAAGAAACGCTGAAATGGTTCCTGTTTAAAAAAAAATATGCTGTCATCTTGTACGGTCAAATTAACCTCATTAAATTTAGTAAATAAATCTGCTAAATAAGTAAAATTTGGTTTCCACTTAATTAAATTATCTTTTAAAATTAAAGTCATGATCTAGTTTAATGAGAGTTAATATCACATAGACCCCGACTCACACCTCATTGACCCCCAAATTGTTTTTTTTCTGACGTGAACCCCTTGAAGGTTATCATAGACCCTTGGGGGTCTATATAGACCACTTTAGGAATGACTGGTGTAAAATATCTTAATTAAAAAGGTATCGTGCAAATTCCTATTAAAATGGAAATAACATGCAAAAAAAATTGTGTGTTGAAGTTTTTAAAATTTAAGTTTACAAAATAAATGGCTATCTTAACAGTCTTAGAATAGATTAGAAAAATTACATGTTTATTTCACATGTTACATTCAATAAAAAAATGTAAATAATATAATGTAAGTAAAATTAACATTTTTTTTTCCTTTAAAAATCCTTTTAACAGTTTAAAGCAATATGAATTAAATATTTAGCAATTATAGACTAGTTCATTTATTACTAAACAAAATTATCACAATATATTACGATTACAAAACAAAATCATGATAATAAATATAACTACGTTGTATTTCAATTTCGAGCTATTGCTGTTAGGATTCTTTATGTATGGTAAATAATTAATAAATATACACAAAAGCTCAATAATGTTTTGCATTTTAAATGACCTACTATCGTCCTTTATAAGCGACTAAAGAAGTTATTTTCCTACGAGAGGCAAATATAATATTTTTTCATTTGAATAACAATGTCAATTGAGAATGTTTTAGGACGATTACGGTACATTCAAGCTACGAAAACACACATAAAAATGTTAATTAACATGAAAATATTCTACGAAACTTATGACATTTATATTTATGTTTATAAAACAAAAAATAAATAAATAAAATAGAAAAAATAACAAATGCAGCAAAATAATTTTTCTTTTCACTTTATCTTACGCAAAGATTAAAATTCCTGGGCATTAAACCTTAAAAATCTAAAAGAGAATTTGAAAAGGAAAATATTGTTACTTTTTTTGTTGTCCGACTTTGTTTTGTCTGCATAAGCACAGGAAGCTAAAAGAATTAGTTCGGAAGTCAAATTGTCACAAGATTCCCTCAGTTTTCTTCGAAAAAGGTTCTTTTTCTCAGGGTCATTTTGCCCCTCTTTCCATTCATAAAACTTGACAGTGCTTTTCATCACTTTTGTTCAGACTAATCTCTGCCAAAATCTGTCTCTTGCAATAGTACCCGAATTCACGCATACAAAGCAGCAAGAGTTGTATGAAATTAGTTGAAAGAGAAGGAACCGGATGCCTAAATTCTTCTTTGTCACCTCCTCCCCCTTCTCTCATGAGACCAGCGTTGGGAAATACGGTTTTAAATACTAATGAATACTCGTTAAAAAAATTAAAAAAAAAACTCGAGGACTCCATAGAAAGCGTGAATATTTGGCATACATATTTTTAATTTTTTTCTTCGAATTTTTATTTTGACTCTTAGAACCCCTGGGTAATCTTGGTTTATTTTCTTCATAAACTAGTTAATTTTACTGCTAATTTGCCGCCTCCTAAGGTCGCCGCTCCGGGCAGGGGCCTGGCTTGCCCACTCTCTAGCGCCTGCCCTGATATCTCAGCTGTCACCCAACTCTCCAGACTACAACACCACGAAGTGAGAGCTTTGAGCCAAGACGGATTTAATCAGCCTCTCTACACGATGGATTCTTCAATGGCACCGAGATGCGAACTCGTGACTCACCACCCACAAGTACGTAAACATGACCATTCGGCATTTGTGATCTGACACGCATGATACATGGACTAGTACTTCCTCCCCTAAACTGAAACCCAACCCCATTGAGAACTTTTAAGATTATGTTCAGTTTAATATATATACAACAGCCTAATTAGACAACCCGGTTAGCTCTTTAGTAGATAGCTCAAAGGGCAGTAAGTAAAACCGTAAAAGATTATTCTAAAATAAAAATTTTGGAAATAATCAAGCAATAACGAATAACCACCCTAAGACGAAATAGAATGTTAAAACGTACCGGGAAAAAGTACCTTTTCTGAAGCTTGAGAATAATAGGTAGTGCTGGGGTTCCACAATATTTACTCCACAGCGATGACTCTCTCTCTCTCTCTCGTGGCTGCTGTAGTCGAGTGGTCTAGGTATCGGACCGTGGCTTGCCTTGTCACGAGAACGAGCCCAGTGCCACTAAAGACCCGCCGTGTTGGGCAGCGATGCACGTTAAATCTGTCGAGAGCTGAAACGTCCTCCCGTTGGTGTGGTGTGGTAGTTAGGAGAGGGGGTTACCAGCCCTGAAATTCCCTGATCCTAATCTGCAATTCGACCCGACCTAAGTGACTACATGGGGCTCCTTGGGCTGTCACGACTTTGTCTTTCGTCTATTGACGAGGTCGGTATGAAAAATATTTGCGGTATACCTCCTCCGAAATAAAAGATTTCTCCGCTCCCGTGTCCCACAGTGCTGTAATAAAGATTTCGTTTAATAGAATAGGGACATACGGTAATTCGACTGGGGTCATTCTTATAGAGGATACTCTGATAGGCCGATGATCCGAAACTGGAGGATTTTCCGTACCCCGCGATCAATTACCCCCATATACACATCGATCGCTTAAAAGTTTAAATGTCTACTTCGTTCATTTTGACCCCGAAATGAACTATTTCTCGACCCACTTTGTCGATCCCCTGATTGTGGAATCGCTGATCCGATTGTCCACCTTGGCGTCGACCCTCGAATCTCCGATTATTTGCGAATCGATTAAACTCTCTTTGTGGTCGGCTATTATTGACGTATCTCGCATTATTTCCGTTTTCCCTCCAATTTTCTTGTCTATGCCGGGTATTAAAACGATTGTTTTCATTAGGGTTTGAACTTCTAAATCCCTCACTCGAACCTCTGATCTGTCTATGCATAAAACGTTCTTCGTATTTATCAACGATTTGTAGGAGATTGGCAGTATTTTGTGGATGTCTAACTTCGACATAATCCAAAATTTGAGGTTCTAATCGACTAACGACGTGATCAATTAATTTTTCCTCCGACATTTCTAGTTTAAGGACCTGATGAATTTTCAATAATTCATAAATAAAGTCCGAAGGCTGCTGATCACGCCTTTGCGATGAGGAATAAAATCGCGTTTCTAGTTCTGACCTGTTTCTGACCACGGGGAATTGTTCCGACAGTGCCTGTTTTAAGTGCGCGTAGTCTGTTGTCTTATCCTCAATGACCCTATAACCAAGAACTTCGAACCAGTCTAGTGCCCGTCCTTTGAGATGACCTTTCAAGTAAGCACACGCTAGTTGTGCAGGTATCTCATAATACGCGAGATTATGATCAATATTCTCCAAAAAATCATCTATGTTCTCAACCCCCGAAAAATATTGTTCCGGAATGATTCTAAAACTGGATCCGACTCTATTCTCGGGATTTATTCGTTGGGCGCCATTGTGAAGATCCCCTTGGATCTCACTTTGAGAACGAGAATAATTTGTAGTCAGATAAGAGCCAGTAGCTATTTTTATAAATAACTTTCTTTATTTGGTTATCTTTCCCAAATAGAATCAAAGACTTTTAATAACAAATATATCAAGAAATAGCTATATGAGGTTTAAACAAAGGTATTTCCTTTAAATTAACTTATATATTTAATGATCCAATTAATTAACAATTAGAATATTGATCATGCAGAGATTACCGCCATAAGAGATCCCAGAGTTATATTCAATAATGTTCCTATTGAACATTTAACTTTAATCTCACTCCTAATATAAAACTTTAATGAGACTTTAATTATAAATCAATATTTACCACACTGAATCTCAGCTCTTCCTGTGCCTAATTTATCCACCTAGAAATCTTCAATAATAAATCTCTAACTTCACTATTATAACTTCCTGCTTCAATCTCTCTCTCCTACTGTCTCCCACTTTACTATTCCGTTTGACTTAAATACTTTATCTAATCTGCATAACAAGGAATCCCTGTCCTCTTTTTGGAGTTGATTGAAAATAGGTAGGGAATTAAATTTCCATAAAAAAGACGAGTTCCGTATAGATTTGTCACACAGTTTTGGCTTTTTATTCAGTTTTAATAAATCTTAAACAAAATCCGTTGGTTCCTGATTCCTTATCTGCAGGGACGCATAAAACTTAATTTCCAAATCTTTCTTGTTGCGCATGGCAGAGAATGCTTTTGACAACGCTGCTTTTAACTGCACAAAGTCCGCGGTGGTATTCTGCACTAACGCTGATCTGAATATCTGATACCAATCTTGGGCCCTCCCTAGGAGATGACCTTTCAAATAAGCACATGATAAACCACTGGGTATCTCCAGTAAACGTATTTGATTCTCAATACCCTCTAAAAATTCCTGTACGTTCTCGGACCCGGAAAAGTACACTTCTGGTAAAACATTAAACCCATTCGCGCTTCTTACCCAGGGGTCATATAAATTAAATCTCGTTGGGTACCAATGTAGGGGCGCCCAACGAGTGCCCTTCTCCTTGATTATCAGCGTGAGCTAGAGGTGCAGGAATAACGGAAGAACCAGAAGCATACATGATCTTAATATGACTTTATTAAGATTTTTAACTTAAACTTCTAACAAATTAGATAATAATAATATATGTGAGAGAATCTACGGTCGCTAAACACACAATATATATAATACCAAAATAACGTAACCCGGACCACTATCAATACTAACTCGCCTAAGCTCTATTCCTAGACTATCACAGATCCTAATATTAAATAGTTACTCCTGCCTTTAATGTAGTCTGAAGTAGCGATCACAATAATTCTAGATGAAGTTGCGTATTTACTGGAGTGCAATGGTATGCACCTTGACTTAAGGGCTCTCTATCACGTATAATTTCTGTTTGCTGTCACTTAAGGTCTTTCAAAACCTCTTCACGCTTGAATCACGGATTATCTTTACATTCCTCAAGTTGCCACACAGCTTACTCTAACTTTTGATATTTAAAAGCTTCCTAATTTGCATCTTTCCTTCACGTTTCCTTCTTGGGATTGGTTGGAAAAGAGTTGCCATTAATTCTAGCCCCAAAGTACCCAAAGGGCATGTTAATGAAAAGACGCGTGAGCCCGTCACACAACAAATATCTCTTTTCTGGTCGACACCGGCTCCGACGTCTCTTTAATTCCTGATAATGTCTACTGAAAAAGAAACGTTTCTAAACAAACCCTTTTTGAAGCGAATTCATCTACAATTAACGTATATGGGCAGAAATCATTAGCTTTAAATTTTAATTTAAGAAGATATTTCATGTGGACTTTTCTGATTGCCGATGTTAGCTCACCCATTCTTGGAGCAGATTTTCTCCATTATTGTGAATTAGTGCCAGATCTCATGAATAAATGCCTTAGAGACACACAAAAAATTGCAATCAGTAGGCCATTTAAAGCATGAGTCTCCATTCTGTTCAAATTTCTATTTCTACAGATACAATTTATCATAAACTTTTGAAAGAATTTCTCTCTATCTCAAAATTGCCTAATCCAAATCAACCAGTGAAACATAACACTGTTCACCACATAACAAAAGGTCCTGCTTTGGTGGCAAAACCCCGAAGGTTGTCACCAGATCGCTTGAAGATTGCGAAAACAGAACTTCAAAATATGAGGCATCTGGGATATTTACGACCTTCGAAAAGTAATTATACACTGCTCAAAACAATTAGGGGAGCACATGATTTTAACAAAAGTAAGCAAAGATGTATACCAATAAGTAACATAAAATGAATCATCCATAATGTAAAGCCTACCAGGAAACGGAAGAAGAAAATTTTATATGCAAATCAAAGTTCATGACGTCAAAAACCAGAAAAAGGAGATAAGGGCAGAAATCGGGATGTTGCAGAAACGTCTGTTTTATTGCCGTAACTGTGAAATTCGATTGAGCAGTATTTTTTTTTGAGACAAGGTTACTTGAGAATGTCTCAACAACGTGATTTACTGGAATCCATGGCATGGCGTGTTATAGGCAGACTGGAATCCGGGCAAACACAACGTAGTGTCGCGGACGCTGTTGGAGTCGCCAGAAGTGTTGTTGCAAGGCTGTGGAATCGATTCCAAGAAACAGGAAATGTTAGACGTCGACCAGGGGCAGGTCGTCCACGCGCCACTACATCAACTGGTGACCGGTATATACAGTTAACAGCCCGTCGAAACAGAACAGAGAATGCTACGCAGCTGCAAAGACAGTTGCTCTTGGCAACAGGACGCAGGGTGTCCAGCCAAACAGTACGTAATCGGCTTCATGAGGGAGGGCTCTATGTACGTAGGCCAATGGTCTGCATTCCGTTGACCCCATGCCACCGTGAGGTCCGAAGAAGATGGGCTGCTGAACATCGAGATTGGGAGCAACATGATTGGAGCCAAGTGCTGTTTACAGACGAGTCCCGATTCAGTCTAGAGTGTGACACCCGACGTGTTCTTGTATGGAGGGACAGGGGCACTCGAAATAACCCCGCATTCGTTCGTGAAAGGTCATAATACAGAAGAGCTGGTTGGATGGTATGGGGTGGAATCAGCATAGGTGGACGTACGGACCTGCATATCATTCGGAATGGCACTTTGACGGGCCGAAGGTATGCAGACGAGATACTTCGACCTCATGTCATCCCTTACGCTGGAGCCATTGGAGATTCCTTTGTTTTCCAGGATGATAATTCCCGACCGCATAGAGCTCGTCTGGTGGAGAACATGCTTGAAGATGAAACAATACAGCGTATGGAATGGCCAGCGTGCTCTCCTGACCTGAATCCAATCGAGCATGTTTGGGACATTCTCGGACGACGCATTGCTGCGCGACCAAGGCCGCCTGCTACTGTCCGAGACTTGGAGATTGCACTTCTTGAGGAGTGGAACAGTATTCCCCAAAGTCTGATCGATAACCTCATCACATCCATGGCAAACAGGTGTGCAGCAGTCTTAGCTGTTCGAGGAGACCACACGCCTTATTAAAACTCATGCATCATATGTCTAAACAGTACCTTTTTTATCGTTTACATGTAACCAAATTGTGGCCCTAAATCATCTTTTCATGTTTTTTCCATATTTTGAAAGAATTAAAGCTTAATTCCAAATTTTGTTACGCTTTTTTTCTGTATTGTGCATTGATACGCGTGCACTATGCATTGTATAATACGTGGCTGTCTCACACGGTTTTCTTCACCTTTTTGCTTGCTCCCCTAATTGTTTTGAGCAGTGTACTTCCCCACTTCATATGGTTCCTAAGAAAGGTACTTTAGATTGGAAACTTTTTGGTGATTATAGAGCTTTAAATTCTCAAACATTGAAAGATCTAGTAGAAGCCTATCATGCAATTCCTATTCACCCAGATGATATCTACAAAACGGCAATTTAAACTCCGTTTGGTTTATTTGAAAGTACACAAATGCAATCCGGATTGTGTAACGCATCCGCAACGTTTCAACGTTTTATAGATGAAGTCCCTCGTGGCTTACCTGGTTTTTACTCATTTGTCAACGACATTTTAATTGCATCCAAAAATCCTCAGGAACATTATCAACATTTAAAAAACATATTTTCAAAATTAGATGAATACGGTCTTTGCATTAATGTTTCTTAATGTGTATTAGGTACATCGTCAGTAGACTTTTTAGGCTTCAGTCTGTCAGAAAATTGAATTAACCTCTACCTGATAAAGTTAAATGTATTCTAAATTTTCCTAAACCAAACACATTAAATCAGTTGCGTAGATTTTTGGGCATGTTTAACTTTTACAGATGTTTTATACCAAAAGCCGCACATATACTTGCTCCCATTCTTCAGTTTTTAGAAGGGCATACAAATCAAAAGAAATCTCATTCCAAGTGTTCAAAAATCATGCGAACCATTAACATGGAATGAAAACGCAGAACAAGCTTTTCTTGCAGCGATAAACGCTATGGCAAAAGCTACCCTTTTAAGACATCCTATTCCAGGGAGCCTATGGATGGACGCTTCAGATATTGCTATTCAAGGCACTTTGTCTCAATCATCACAATGGAAATGGGAACTAATAGCCTTTTTCTCCATGAAACTTAACAAAAGTCAACAAAAGTGATCGACTTACGATAGGGAACTATTTTCAATTTATTCGGCTATAAGAAAATTCAAACATATGTTAGATGGCAGAAACTTCATTATATATACATGACTAAAAAAACCATAATTAATGATTTTAAACAAAATCTGAATAAATGTTCTCCTCGGCAATTACGCCACTTAGATTTAATTTCCCAATATTCTACCGACATTCAGCATGTGCAAGGTTCCGAGAACAAAGTTGTTGATGCTCTTTCAAGAATCGAAATTGATTCAATTACTAAGTCTCCAGTTTTAAATTTTAAAGAATTTGCATTAGCACAGAAAAATGATCCAGACGTTCAAAACTTTCTTCAAAATGATGGATCATCTCTTAAATTAGAACTGAAACCATGTCAAACCTCAAATTACAATTTGCTTTGAGATACTTCAACAGGAGTTCCACGTCCTTTTGTACCTGCATCGTTTCGAAGAACAATATTTGACCATCTTCACAATCTTTTACATCCAGAGATGGCAGCTTTAACAAAACTCATCTGCTATCGCTGTGTGTGGCATAGCATGAAATGCCAAATAAAAAAATGGGTCCGGTGTTGTGAATCGTGTCAAAAATCGAAAATTCAAAGGCCCACTAAAACACCTCTAGGAACATTCTCTCTTCCTGATGCCAGATTCAGTCACATTCACATAGATATTATCGGTCCCTTGCCCCCATCTGAAGGTCATCATTATCTACTTACGATAATCGACCGATTCTTCAGGTGGCCAGAAGCAATCCCTATTCCAAACATGCAAGCGAAAACCATTTACCGCGCAATTTTCGACACGTGGATTTCTCGTTTTGATTGCCCATCTGTAATCACCTCGGATCAAGAAACCCAGATGCGTTCATCAATGTACGCTGAATTTAATCGCATGCTGGGAACTGAAAAGATCAAAACTACAACATGTCATCCGAAATTAAATGGAACTGTGGAACGTTTCCATCGGCATTTAAAATCGGCCATTAAAGGTTATAAAAATGATACATTGTCTGTGAAATAGTCCCCATCATTCTTCTCGGCATACGAACTGTAGTTAAAGAAGATCTTCAATCTTCTTGTGCTGAAATTATTTACGGCATAAGCCTATGTCTGTCTAGTGACATGACTGATGTGTCAAACATTCCTTTTGGGGACAATAATTTCATCACTAATCTTTGTAACAGAAAGCAACAACTGAATCCTGTGGCAACATCTGCTCACTGCACTGATCGATTCTACATTCATCCTTCACTACAATCATCATCTCATATCTTTTTAAGAATCAATCATGTGCAGCCCTCTTTACGTCAACTGTATACTGGACCACATAAAGTTCTGTCCAGAACAGACAAAACCATCACCATTGACGTTAATGGCCGAAAAACTACAGTTTATTTAGATCGCGTCAAAAATCCGCACATCTTCTCTCAGAAACTGTGTGTGAATCTCTACCTACAGTGAGCAAAAGCATAAACTATGATAAATTATATACTAATAACACAAACCAATCTGTACAACAAAATCAGGAAGACGTGTCCATTTTCCAAAAAAAAAAAAAAAAAAAAAACCTAGCCATTTATGTCGCATAATTTTTTTCTCCTTGTAGAACTTTCAGGTGGAATTTTTTTTTGTATTATATTTGTATTTATTTCATTTATATATGTTTTGTTTTTGTTTATATATCTCATATTTCTCATATTCAGAATTATTAATGTATTTCTTCCAGTAAAGATTCTCAAAACAATAATAATATATATATATAATAATGTTTATAATATTTTAAACTAATGTCATTCTTTTGGGTTGTCACCCTCAGTCACTGGGGGGATACTCTGTGGTAAACCCGGCCATGGGTCCCGAATTGAATATGGCAACCCCTTAGAAAAGGTTTAAGAATCTGCCCTGGCAGAGAGACCAATTCAGGATGTAAACACACTTAGACGATGTGTGATAAGCAACGCAATAAAAGAATATTGAATGAGAAATGCTTCTTTCACCATAGACACGCCTTGGCGATCGACCTTCGGCTAGAAAAGTGGATTTGGTGGTGGAATATCTCAGCCCACGATACTGAAGTTTTCCCGAATATTCCCCTATAATTTCCCTAGTTTTCCCATTAAAACTTTCTTTTTTGAAATTTCTTTGATTTCTTTATCCCGTCGTACGGGTTTCTTTCTCCTTCACTTAGCATGGCTTTGCAGGGGCTTTTACCGAATGTATAGCTAAATCCCCAAGGGAATTTCCCCTTTCCCTGATGACGTCAGCGCTTCTGTGTGTACATGGGGTGTGGATGATTTTTATAATTATCTCATTAAAATTCTCTGTTTCGAAATTTGTTCCACTTCTTTACCTTGTCAAACAGGTTTCTTTGGAATACAAATTATGCATAACACTAGATAGATGGTCCTCTACTATCCACAGGGCCGTTTTTAACCTCCCCGGTGCCCTAGGTACTTCAAATTATTGCGCCCTTCCCACTATTTCTAGAGCATCCCTTTCCTCTCATTCACTTCTTACCTGGTTATTTTGGTTCAAGAGGGCTTTTTCCTTAACTCTCTTACTATTTTCCCTTTCATTGTCTTCTTCATGAAGAGTCCTTCCATTATCCACCACCTACAAACCCGCCTTGCAGCCATAAGGGAAGAGAGCGATATGGTTTGGTCACACTTTTTCATTTCTTACTTTTTGGTATCATAGATCCCCTTCCTCCATCCCTTTGTAAATAAGTACAGTAAATTAATAAAATCGTACGGAATTATAATATAGAGTATACATTACTGTATGAACTTATTAATTATCAATTTTTTAACTTGTTTATTATTCCACTTGTTAATATTTTTACTATATTTTACTTTTAGATATCCTAACAGTTGAGTCACAGCCATTGTACTAGTACAACAAAGGTTTTCTTCGAGCTTTCATCACTGCAAAATCATTAATGATATTATTATAATCAATTTCCATCGTTATATCATTTTGTGTGCTTAGCAACATTAAACTATTAAGCTTTTCATTTTCCATAGTAGTTCTCTCATGTCTGTCTTAATTCTCTTAAGGGTAGAAAAGCTTCTCTCTGCTGTAAAGTTTGTCACAGGAAGAGTCAAATAAATCTTCATTGCAACATCTAAATTTGAGAAGGTACATTCGAACTTGGTTTTCCTGATGTAAGAAAAGATTCCTCTTGTGGCTGTTATTTTTTCCACTTCCATGTATATTTTGAAATGCTGACAATCTTGCACACAAATTGTTCTTCATCGATGTCTTCGGGGTAGCTTTGAACCAAGCATTGCGCCTGTTTTGTAAGGTGAGCAGTTTTTTTTACAAAGAAAAGGAGTACGTACGCGAAACATTTAAGAAAAAATTATAACTTAATTATATGAAACACTTCATTAACTCAAATAAAAATATGCTAATTACGCTTGTGCATTCATTTTAATTATTTATTTAAGCAAGTATTTTTCACACTGATTTTTTTTGGTCAATATATCATTTTCTAATGCATCGGAAATTTCGGAGCAAAAAATATCCTTTATATTGAGCTTTAAAGTAAGTGCTACAGCTTAAGTATCAACATTCAGTCTTGATTTCTCAACTTCTCCAAAAATTATTATCAGCTGAAAAAATTCTTTCAATTTCTGCATTAGTTCCAGGTCAGCCCAAGGTAAATTCATCCAAAATAACTAAATTATCATATGGAAAATGTTTATTTTTGAAATGGTTAAGTATTTCCACCGATCTTTTGTCAATTTCAGCATGCTGATTTACCAATTGTTCTAATTTATTAGAATTTAAATATACATTCAGTTTTCTAATTTATGCAAACAGACAATCATCATCGATTTTAATATCAGACATTTCTTTCGATAAAAACTCAAAATAATTTTCTATATCTCCCCAATTTACTTGGGCTGAAGTAAAATTAAAAACCATTGAAAACTGTTATTTCCTGTGATATTTTTTTCAGACCATTCTTCGACATATTGGAAACACGTTTGGTTCATCTCTGAATATAGATTAATATATCAATTTTTAAATATTGAAAAGACGGACAAGTAGGAGGACAATTTTCGAAGATGGACAGAACCCATAAAAGGACTATCCTCCCTGAAGGAGGACGGCCGACCACCTTACTGTTTTATGACTTCTTCTTGCTCCTTTTCATAAATATTTCTGAATATCTAGAATATTGTAATGACAACACACACACTTCGTAGAAATTCTTTCCTTTGTTTAATTGCACTTCAAGATTGTTAATAATTGGCAAGAAAACTCCAGCTCAAAATCTCTCTCTAGGAGATATTCTCTCAAAATCTCTGGGTCTCTTTTCTCATCTGAAAAAAATTTCCTTTTCCTGATTTTTCATAGTTGGGCTCAGGCACTTAGCTAGTTGCAATGCTTTTGCCTCGTAATCATCAAAGTTGGATCTATTTTTCAGATAAAAACCAAGATAACGTCTGTAACTCCTTAGTAGCGCAATGGAGATCAAGCTCTTCCCTTTGTACTATTTCACTGGTTTTGCCCCCCCTTTGTAAGATTTCGTCCCAAATCTCCGTTAATAAAGTAGTCTGGAAACGTTCTAGGGATTTGCGGATTAGTTCAGCTGTAACGCGCGTGTCAGGTGTCTGAGTATTGTCTTCAATTAAATCTTCAAGAGTGTTCTTGATTTCTTTACGACTTGTAACTTGAGCTCTGAGAACATCTGCCCTTGTAGACCATCTAGTTTCCCTCAACTATTTCAACATTAGAAATCTATGTTCCGTTTTCAAGTTTTGTTCATTGCTTCTTTGCACATAATCTCTTAATGCATTCTATCTATGAGTAGATGATGAAAGAAAAACTTTTAAGTCCTTGTACAAAAGAAAAGAAAACAATAGCTTCAGTGCAGGCTTATTCCGCAGTAAAAAAAACAGCTAAGTTTAAGGAAAGGGCTGCACGTAATACAAACTCAGCAAAGACATTCTCTTCTTGTATTCTCGACTGAAGACCCGAATACACTCCTGACATGTTTGAAGCATTGTCGTAACTTTGACTCCGAGAGTTTTTCTAATCTAGTTTAAGTTCTTCAAGGTTCTTTAAGCAAGTTGAGCGTTGCTTCTTCCATACCTTGAACTTTATGAGAGACGCCTGATAACACTCGTACAAGGCGTTCATTGGCGCAGGCTTTTCTGACAGAAGCGTATTGAAGTGCTACAGCCAACTGGTCGGTGTATGAAGCGTCGGGTGTAGAGTCAATAATGAGGGAAAAGTAACATGCGATTTAATCTCTTTTAAGATTTCTTGCAAGACTCTTTTGCCCATCACATCTATGAACTCACTACAAATGTCAGACGACAGATAAGATTACCTTTACCTTTTTGTTGCCATATTTTGTCAGGTGTTGGGAAAGAAACGGATCAATTTCACTTATGAGTTCAAGGCATCCTAAGAAAAGCCCGTTTGTTGTAGATCCAAGTTGTGCTGGTCGTCGCCCCTGAATGAAAGGCCTCTTGCCGACAAAAAGTTCACACCAGAGACAACTGTAGAAAGGAGATCTCGCCAATACTTCACCTCTTTGTCATATTGACTTTGAACTGAGTTGGCCCCTTTTCTTAACAGAAAAAGGCAATACATTTTCCCTATGTTTGTCTGACCACTCATGTTGCGAAGCAAGCGTGAAAGAATTCTTCCAATCATTACAGCCAGTTGCTAAAACTCCACGTTTTTCCTCAGGCTGAAGGAGAAGGCAATAAAAACAAAATAGCTACCTTTCGATTTTGAATAGAGGAGCCAGTCTCTCTGATACTTCTCTCCACTCGGTAGCTCACCAAAAAATAATTTTGTTGAAAGTTTGCGCTTAGTTTTGATGTCTTATAATGCTGAGAATTACAAAAATCTGTTTCTAATTCTTGAGTTAAATTTGATTTAAGTATTTTGTATATTTGTACATTATCTTTTATATTTCATGTACCCGGGTCCTACAGCTCAAAGCAACTGTCAAGAAGAGTGTAACATACATGCATATGCGTATATATCAGTGTGAATGTGTATTTCATTTTTTACTATATAAGAATGAATTTTACTTTGTAATTATTTTATTAAATTGACAATTATTTTAAATATTTTATTTTCGATTTTTCACTATATGCTCCCCCCCCTAAAGTAGGGTTATCCCGCCGACCTAGGGAGCGCGCCTCACAGTTTGAGAAAGGCTGCCAAAAATATTTTATTTAGAATTTTGAGAACAATTTAATAACAGTATATATGAAACAAAATATGATTTGAGGAAGAAAAGCCAAGTCATTTACATAATAATTTGGCTAATAGTGAAACGAAGATTTGATCGTTTAGATATAAAAATGAAAGTGAATCATTGGGTTTTTAATAAACACTAGGCGGTTGTACTTTCTCTGTAATTTTAATTTTTCTCCCTCCACATTTTGGCGCCCCCAAATCTTTTGCTCCCTAAGATGTGCCTAGCGTGCCTAAGCGGAAAAGCGGGCATGACTATCCAAACGTAAATATTAAGTATATTATGCAGAAAAAGATAATAAATAGTTAAAAAGGAGGGGAACAACAGAATTTATAAATGACACGCATATCTTAACGGTGAAGAGCAAACCAGGTGAGGAGGTTTCTTTAATTGACAGCAGAAGAAAAAATTTTCCTTACTCTGATCTCCATTCAGAGCAAAGAAAGAAAATTCGAGAAAAAATAGAATTGTGCTTCTTCGGAACAAAACTAAGTAATGCTACAATTTTTTGACAGTAGATGTCAGCACGAGAGTTGAGTTTCACCTGTAGCCAATCGGAGAATTGTACCTATCATCCAATTGGAGAGATTAGTATTTCTCTCCATCTATCCATCTGCTCAATTCTAGTTTTCTGTATTAGTTTTGATTCTACGTCTTGCAACGCGTGAACTATAAAAGAATTTTTTGATGAATTGTGTGAGGCGCGTTTGTATTCGCCATTCTCGAAAAATGGCAGAATCAGATTCTTCCGGATCGACTGATAATGTCACCATCTTTTTATTATGTTCAATATGCAAAACCATACTTGTTACCAATTCCATAATTAGAAACACTGAAAATGACTACTTGGTAGACAAGGTAGAAAATGTTGAATTCGATCATACGATTAATGGAAAAGGAAATGTTGAGATAGTTTGCGAAACATGCTGGATCATCATTGGTTATTGTGATAGAAATCATGAGAATAAGCTATTATTTAAGAAATTGATGAGAGATCAAGGCCATTATTTATGGTATTCAGGATCATAAACCTACTCATAGTTCAACTTCATAAATTTGCAATGAGGATTTGCTTTATTTTCTGATGTTTGTAAGAATCATGCTTGTTATGAAATCTTTAAAAAATTTAAGGTATATTGAAGCATTTCAAAATTTGATTTAAATGTCCTGAAATATTTCAATTTTTACTGCTGTCATTTCAATTTTTACCTTCCATGATTTATTTCACATTTGTATGGAGTATGTAATGCTTGCTACAAAGGACAGACAATTTTGAGGATTGATTTTTGTTATGGTATGTAAATTCTTGAGATGGGTTTTTTTATTTTCTTTGGTGGTGAGAAATTATTTATACTCTACGTATTTATACTATTCATATTAACCCATATATTATCCATTTTGTTTTTGTTTTACTGTTCATTTAAAAAAGATGCAAAAATCTTCTGCAATTCATACTGCTTTTAATAGCAATTGCTAATTCTTTAACTACATATTTTTTTGTTTTGTTTCAAATAGTAAAACTGTGCTTATGTGTGCAAACGTTGATTGTTTCTATTTTTTTAAAAGAAATTTTATATATCTATTGTGATAATGTCTTTGTAAATATTCATTATGCATAATTAACATTCATAAAAATGCTTATTTATTTTTTTCATATTTGTGTTACTGGTGCTTTTGAAATTTTCTCTTAGAAAAATTTGTTTCCTAAATTTATCTCTTGAAGTTGTAATTGTTTAGTTTCTCTTTACTGTATAATATATCCTGATGAACATAATTTAGAGCGATGCATATTAAAAAGTATATTTTTAACATTGATTATATGTTTATACTTTTAAGAAACCATATACGTATCTATTTTTATATCATCTTTGGGAATATTAATTATGTACAATTTACAATCATAGAGCTGTTTATTTTTTGTTTTGTAATACTTATGCAAAACTTGCAAAAATAAAATATATTAAAAAGATGAAATGTGTCATATTTTAATTGATTTATAAAGACAAATAATTTAATAGCTACATAATATTTTAATCATTCTTCTATCAGTTCATAAAGTACAGAATATGTTACAATGCTCTATTAATATTATGTAATGAAATGAAAAATATATTTTAAATTTATATATGTATTCTAATTCATAATCTATATATATAAAGGAGAAAACGACTCACTCACTCACTGACTGACTGACTCACTGACTAATCACGATATCTCCCGAACTATTAAACCTACAGACTTGAAATTTGGTAGGTAGGTTCCCTTCATGGTGTAGACGTCAACTAAGAACGGATTTTGCAAAGTTCGAACCCCAAGGGGCGTTACGGGGGTTTAAGGGGCGTTATAGATAATTATTTCCATTACTAAACTATTAGATGTACAGTCGTGAAACTTGGTACACAGATTTTTTTTTCTTTCATAAAGTAGAGATTCAATACATAAAGATTTTTAAGAAAATCGACCTCCAAGGGGAGTTGAGGGCGCTTAAGGGGCGTTATACATAATTATTTCCATTTTTAACCTAGTAGACGTACAGTCTTGAAATTTGGTAAGCGGATTCCTTTCATTTAGTACAGATCCGCTATAAGATGGGTTTTGTGAAAATCATTTCCTAAGTGGCGTTGCGGGGGCTTAAGGGGCGTTATAGATAATTATTTTCCATTTTTAAACTATTAGACGTATAGTCATGAAAAATTTAGTAATAGGATTCCTTTCATAAAGTACAGATCCTCTGCAAAATGGGTTTTGTCAAAATCGACTCCCAAGTGGCGTTGTAGAGTATTAAGTGGCGTTATAGGCAATTAACTCTTTTTTTTTAAACTAAAATCTTAGTAAGCTGATTCCATTCATTAAGTCAGCTATAAGATGGGTTTTGTGAAAATCGTTTCCTAACTGGCGTTGCGGGGGCTTAAGCATTATACATTTTTTAAACTATTAGACGTACAGTCTTGAAATTTGTTAAGCGGATTCCTTTCATAGAGTACATTCAAAAATGTGTTTTGTCAAAATCGACTCCCAAGTGGCGTTGTAGAGTAGATAGACAATTAACTCTTTTTTAAACTATTAGACGTAAAATCTAAAATTTAATAAGCTGATTCCATTCATTTAGTAGAGATCAGCTATAAGATGGGTTTTGTGAAAATCGTTTCCTAACTGGCGTTGCGGGGGCTTAAGGAGCATTATACATAATTATTTCCATTTTTAAACTATTAGACGTACAGTCTTGAAATTTGATAAGCGGATTCCTTTCATAGAGTACAGATCCGCTGCAAAATGGGTTTTGTGAAAATTGACCCCAAGTGGCGTTGTGGCGAATGAAGGGGCGTTATAGGCAATTAACTCCTATTTTAAACTATTAGACGTAAAATCTTGAAATTGAGTAAGCAGATTCCATTCACTGAGTAGAGATATGGCGTAAGATGGGTTTTGTGAATATCGTTTCCTAAGTAGCGTTGCAGGGGCTTAAGGGGCGTTATAGATAATCATTTCCATTTTTAAACTATTAGACTTACAGTCTTGAAATTTGGTAAGCGAATTCCTCTCATGGTGTAGAGATCCGCTACAAAATAGTTTTGGGGAAAATTGATACCCAAGGGTCACTGAGGGGATTAAGGGGCGTAATAGATAAATATTTCCGCTTTTCAACTAATAGAAACACCTGCTTGAAAATTAGAATTTATGTTCCGTTCATGGAATAAAGTTCATTTTACAAAGATTTTTGCGAAAACGGACCCCCAAAGGAGTGGGGTTGCGAGGGATTAAGGCGTGTTATAGAAAAATTCCTGTTTTTGAATTTAACTCATTTACTTGAAATTTGTTGAGAACTTTTCTTTAGTTGAATAGAGTTCCATTAAGAATGGATTTTACGGAAATGAACTCCAGGGGGAAGCGGGGAGAGTTATGGGGGCGTATTGATAGACAAAATTCCCGTTTTTGAACTGCTAAGACTACAATAATAAAATTTGGCTTGCATGCTTCTTTTGTTGAATTGTAATCCGCTAAGAGTGCTCTCAACGAGGTATTGATGATAAATATTTCGTTTTCGCTCTGTTTGATTTAGACTTGAAATTTAGCACGCATGCTTATTTTATGGAGTAGAGATCCACTGAAAGTTGCTTTGGTGGAAATCTACTTGATAATTAGGTTAAGTGAGCGGAAAATATCTTTCTCCTTCTATTTTAGATATTAATAGAAATTAGATATTATAATTTATGTTCTTTTTATATCAAGGGGCGAGAGTGTAACAGCTATAAATATATTTCTCAATACAATCGAACTCTTAATGCTAGATATCAATAATTAATATATATGTAAACAATATACATATATACAACATCGTGAAATACCCAGTGAAGCGGGTGGGTAACGGCTAGTATCTTATATTTGAAGTTAAATTTAAAATTTACTTTTAACTTATTGAATTATAATCTATTATAACTTTGTTTAACTTATAGAATTCCTTTTCAAATTTTAACAGTATAGGATATTCAGAATATATAGGTATATCTTAATTTATTCTGTATGAATACAATCATCACTTCGTAAATACCACATTAATTATTCAAAAGTATTCATCTGTACAAAGGAAAATAATATTTATTATATCCCTTCTGAACTGAAATTGGCTTTCAAGGTTACATGTTGCAATTGTTTCGTTAAACACAGTTTTCAAAGGTAATTAAAATGCCCATTATTTAAAATAATGTAAAAAGTACTTTATTTAAAGAACATTTATAATATGAAAGTGCCTATAGGTTTATGGAAGAAAATGTTTTAAGGTATTAAATGGAATATATTTATATTCCAAGTTAATAAAAAATTATGAGTCAGGTTCTGGTTTATCATAGTATGATGCAAGGTGGGAGTTGAGAGGCAAAATGATGTGTTTGAAAAATCTTTGTTTTGATTATGTCTAGTTTTGTCTGTAAAGAAAATGTGATTCTTTTTAAAGAAAAATGCTTTGATATTACATAGATTTGGGCAAGGATCATATATTATTTTTTTCAAACATAAAGTATTACTAAAAGATATCTGCTTAAAAATTCTATTATCAAATAAATGTACATTCATAATATCCAAAATATTTCTTAATTTGCTCTTGCTAATTGAATATTTTAATCAAATTTTGTTAACTTCTTTCGCCTTTTGGTTTAAAATATTTTTTCACGTGATTTGATTTTTAATGTCTTTCTCCTCTTCTCTGTCTCAGTGGGTTTGAAGTGTCTCCAGGACTCAAACTCACAAAAACGATACATTCAAAGAAGAAAAAATGAAATATTTAGAAAAATTGTGTTTTTTAAATATATATTTATTTGTCAATATATATATATATATATAGACAGATCGATATTGATGTAGATATATTATACCTTCATAGATTGGTGCCATAAAAATTTTCAGAATGTTAATCAGTTTATAAAATCATTTCATCATTTAGTATATAACTTATTTTGAGTGACGAATCATTAATTTGAACAGATAGTTTTTTTTATAACCTTGTTTCTTTGGAAATATCTTTACTCTCCTCAGTTTTCATATTAACGTTATGTAAAAAAAAAACTTATTTTTTTGTATAAAAATGACAGTTTGGATTTAATGAACAAGTTTTAATTTCTTTCATATTATAACATGTTGCATTTTTAAAATGTATGAAGTATCATGTATGTTTTATTTGGAAAGAGTTAACAATCAAAGAATTTCTATACTGACTGTTTTTACATGGAGAAAAAAGAAGTACTTCAAAATGTATACGTTGCAGGGGAACGATTAAACTAGGGCTTTCGTCAAATCCCTAAAGGAGATGTTCAATTCAACGCAAGATGTTAAAATAACGTCTCTTTGAGGTCTTTTCCCTGTTGTAAGTAAGTGAATTAATTAAATCTCCGAACTGTTTTAGTGAATTAATTAAATCTCCGAACTGTTTTAGTGAAATAATGAAATGAACAAGTCAGAATTTGCAGATGTTTGTTTTTGCTTGGTACCACTGCCTTTTCCTCCCCTCAAAACATTTCCCTGCGACATTTATAAATAAAAATGAATGTTTGTTTGTATGTCTCTTATGTGCCTTCTTAAACCTTTCATCCGATTGCGATGAAACTTTGGAGAGTGGTTGGACACATATCTGCGAAGGTTTCTGAGTTGGTAAAACCATTTTCCGATGGATGTCCAAGTGGCGTTGCGGGGGATTATAAGGGGCGTTATAGATAATTATTTCCATTTTTAAACTATTAGACCTACAGACTTGAAATTTGGCAGACATGTTTCTTTCAAGAGAGAGATCTGCTACAAAAGAAGCTTTTGTGAAAACTGATCCCCAACGGGGTTGCGAGGGGTGAAAGTGGCATTATAGCTAATTATTCCCTTTTTCGAACTATTAGACGTACAATCTTGAAATTTGGTAAGCAGATTCCTTTTACAGAGTAGATACCCGCTACAAAATAATTTTAGTGAAATTCGTCCCTCTAAGTAACGTTGTGGGGGATTAAAGGGCATTATAGATAATTATTTCCATTTTTAAACTATTAGATGTACAGTCTTGAAATTTAACAAGCAGATTTCATGCATGGAGTAGAGATTTTCGAAGAAAAGTATTTTACGAAAATCGGCCCCCAAGGGGCGTTGCGGGGGATTAAGTGCCGTTATAGGTAAATATTCCCGTTCTTGAACTATTAGACCTACAGACTTAAAATGTTTCAAGCATGTTCCTTGCATGGAGTAGAGATCCGCTAAAAACGAGTTTCGCAAAAATCGAATCCCAAGATGAAGGGGGATTCCGAGAGGTTAAAGTTCGTTATAGATAACATAAAGTTCATTTTTTGAACTATTAGAGTTACAGAGTTGGAATATGGTACGCATGTTACTTTCGTAGAGAGAGATCTGCTAGAAAAATAGTCTTTGTGAAAGCTGGACCCCAAGGGGCTTGCGAGGGGTTAAATAGGCGTAATAGACAATTATCCACGTTTTCGAACTATTAGACCTACAGATTTGAAATTTGCAGGAATATCCCCTTCAGAGATCCTGGTTTAATAACGGATTTTACGTAAATCGAACCCTTTAGGGGGTTGCAAGGGGTTAAGAGGCGTTATAGACAAATATTCCCGTTTTTGAAATATTAAACCTATAGACTTGAAATTTGGTACTCAAGTTTTTTTCATTTTGTAAAGATCCGCTACAAAGAGGGTTTTACGAAAATCTAACCCTAAAGAGGGTGTGAGGGGTTAAGTATTCTAGATAAATGCTCCCGTTTTTTAACTATAAATCCTACAGACTTGAAATTTGGCCCACAGGTTTTTTTCATGAAATAAAGATTCGCTGCAAAAAAGTTTTGCAAAAATCGAATCCTAAGGGAGTTTGCAAGGGATTAAGAGTTGGAGATAAATATATTCCTATTTTGGAACTATTCGGCGTACAGACTTAAAAATAGGCAGGTATATCCCTTTCATAGAATAGACATCCGCTAAGAACAGATTTTGCCGAATCCAACACCCAAGGAGGGTTGCGAGAGACTAAGGGGCGCTATAGAGGAAAATTCCTGTTTTTGATCAGTTAGACCAGGGGTGTTCAACTCGCGGCTCGGGGGCCGCATGTGGCCTGCCTTGAATAATTTTGTGGCTCGCGAAATTCTTTACAACTTTACAAAATTCAACTATTTTGTACAGTATTTTTTTGTTTAAAGAATTTTTTTTGTGTGTGTGAAAAATAAATCCCATAACTGTTATTATTTTATCACGTTGCTTCTGTTACTGCGAATCTCTTTTTTTTTCTAAATTGAAACTTATCAAACATAAATCGTGCTCAAACTTAACGCACGAAAATCTGCGACATCAATTACGACACGCAAATAGACATGCATTGAGATTGACTTGCAAAAACTAAGTGATAGAGTTGAGAAACAGATACCTCACTAATTAAATAAATTAAACATTATTTGATCATTGCATTATTATTATTATACTATGTTTGTATACATGAAAAACAATGAAAACAATAATAATATATCAGTCTCTTTAAAATTTTCACTCAAACAAATGTTTGTAATGGATCGAAATCTAATATAAAGATATATATTTTTATATGGAGCCCGCAGGATTGTTAAGTTCTTCTAAAGTGGCCCGTGAGGTCATTTGGGTTGGCCACCCCTGAGTTAGACTACAGACTTGAAATTTGATTGGAATGTTTCTTTTGTTGAATATAGATCCGCTATGACCGGATGTTACGAAAATCGACTCCTTGGAAGAGAACGGGGAGTTGATGGTGTTAACTACCTACAGTAATGAAATTTGGTATACATGTTTCTTTTGTTGAATTGAAATCCGCTTCGAATGAATCTTACGGAAATTGACTCATTGATGTTTACTGGGGTGAACTGATACAAAAATTCCGTTTTTAAACTTCTCGATTTAGACTTAAAATTTTGCACGCACGTTTATTTTTATCTACTAAAAATAGGTTTTGCGGAAATCTACTTTGAGATTTAGCTATGAGAGCTTAAAAGATAATCCTACTTCAATTTTAGAATTTATTATTTAGAAGCTCTCCTTTTTAAATCAAGAACCGAGAGTTATACGAATATTTTTCTATACAATCAAATACTTAATGCTAGGACTTAGATATCAATAATTTAGACATTAAAAACATTTATATAGTGAATTATGCTTTATTAAATGTTGAGCACGTAGTACAACAACAGACATTGAAACAAAAATAATTATTCTAAACTAATTAACAAAAGAAATAGGTACTTAAGAGTACTTGGCACCTTTTAAACAATTTTTTAAAAATTATGTATTTAAAATTATATTTTAGCATTTCATATAATTTTTCTATTGAAAAATTGATGTGAGATGAAATTTGTACATAACGTTCGCACAATTTTAAAATTGTTTAAAAAATATTTGGAAAATTTTAAAATCCTACTCCTTCTGTAATTATTAATTTTTTTACCTGAAATTTTTTTTATAATATTCTTATGGATGTTATAAACAAAACTTTAGGGATCAATTTTACAATAACTTAATTCGTTTTGGGGGGAAAAAATAAAATGTTCATATGCATGCTAAAAATCAACGAAAAAGCCAATTTCTCTTAGATTTTAATTTTTTTTTTTTAAAAAAAGTATTCAGTTTACAGCAAAATGGCTCCCTACCTTTGTTACATGCTTTATATGCAACACACAGAAAAAAAGGGAAGTAATAGGTAAATAGTTGTGGGAGGGATATTATTTTGAATGCACTAATGTTTCGAAAAACACAAACTGAGAAAAACAACTTAAAAGTTTATATATATATATATATATATATATAATTCTGAAAAAAATTATAACAAGTTTAAATAAACTTAAAATACCACTTTAAGATATTAGTTATATATTTTTCTTCAAAATAATTGCATTTTCGTATTTTTTCAACCCATACATTTTTATAAATGATCAATTTTAAGAAGATATTAATTCCACAAGAAAATCAAAGAAAAATGTTAACAAAATTTTTTTTTCTGTTACGTCAGAAAGTTTAGTTTTTTCTTTACATAATATTGAATTATTACATTTGTATGAAAAACATATCAGGAATAAGAACTGAAATTATGAAATTATTAATATAAAATGCCTTAATTCAAAAGTTTTACATGCACATATTTCACAAAGAAGAAAAATCACATTATTGTATTGCCTCAGAAATATTCTGCTTTATATATTACACATTCTTTTTTATAATTATTATTTCTCTTTATAAAACAGATTTTTTTTATCATAACGCTTTTCTTAGCTTTTTTTTCTAAAAAGGGGGCGTGGCCGAATTGCTTAATTTGTTTTCAAATGAAGTTTAATTCAACTTCTAACTTTCCGATTTACACAAATAATATATCAATCGAAAGATAATAATACAAAAAATAAGATTAAATAAAAATAAAAAAAGATAGGTCGGTCATTTTGGGGGTATCAAATCTTCTTAAAGAATTTAGACATTTTTCTAAATTGCTTGATGTTTTTCGAGTTCTTATACGATATTTTCAATTCTATAATCCAGTTTTATACATGCTTTTTTCCTTTTTATTCCTGGGGTACCCTAATTTTCTAGATTTTTAATTAAAAGGCACTTTTTGTGTTTCTTCTTTTAGTATTTTAACTAATAAGTGGACATTAGTAAGGTGACCAACCGTCCTCCTTTAGGGAGGACAGTCCTTCTTTTATAGTTTCTATCCTTCCTCGAAAAGTGTCCTTCTTTTTGTCCTCCTCTTCAGTATTTTAAAACTGATCTGTTAATCTCTGTATTCAGAGATGAACCAAACATGTTTCCAATATGTCGAAGAATGGTCTGAAACAAATATTACAGGAAATACCAGTTTTCAATGGTAGTTTTTGACTTGGTCTCAAGTAAAGTGGGCAGATATAGAAAATTACGTTGAGTTTTTATCGAAAGAAATGCCTGGTATTGAAATCGATGACAATTGTCTGTTTGAAGAATAAAGAAGACAGAATGTATATTTAAATTCTAATAAATTAGAACAATTAGAAAATCAACATGTTGAGAAATTGGTAAAATATGGGTGAAATTACTTAAACCATTTCAAAAATGAACACATTCCATATGAAAATGTAATTATTCTTGTTAAATTTACTTTATGCTGCCCTGGAACTAATGCAGCAGTTGAAAAGGTGTTTTCGGTTGGCAATGATTTTTGTGAAGCGACTAGTGAGAAATCAATATTGAATGTTAATATTTTAGCTACAGTACTTACCGTAAAATTCGGTATGAAGGATATTTTTTACCAGAACTTTCCGATATATGTTATAAAATGATATGTTGACAAAAGAAAAAAACATTTAATGGAAGAATACTCCTTTAAGATAATAATTAAAAAGAATATAAGCGTAATTAGTGTATTTTTGTTTTATTTAATAAAACGTTTAATATATTTTGGTACTAATTTTTTCTACAGTTTTTCGTCCTCCTTTTCATTGTAAAGCGTGTTTTTTTAGAGGTATAGAACTTTACATTGCAATAAAACAACGATGTATTATTCGATTGACCTGAATTTTTTTTTCTTCGAAAGATAATCTTGTGGCATTACATTTTAAATATGATTTCTGGCATAGGACTGCCACGGCGGGCTCGGATGTAGTCCAATCTGGACGTCCAATTTTCGATGACTCTTTCCAACATTTGTGGCCGTATATCGGCAATAACACGGCGAATGTTGTCTTCCAAATGGTCAAGCGTTTGTGGCTTATCCGCATAGACCAATGACTTTACATAGCCCCACACAAAATAGTCTAGCGGTGTTAAATCACAAGATCTTGAAGGCCAATTCACAGGTCCAAAACGTGAAATTAGGCGGTCACCAAACGTGTCTTTCAAAAAATCGATTGTGGCACGAGCTGTGTGACATGTTGCGCTATCTTGTTGGAATCACAGCTCCTGGAAATCATGATTGTTCAATTCAGGAATGAAAAAATTAGTAATCATGGCTCTATACCGATCACCATTGACTGTAACGTTGTGGCCTTCATCGTTTTTGAAGAAGTACGGACCAATGATTCCACCAGCCCATAAAGCGCACCAAACAGTCAGTTTTTCTGGATGTAACGGTGTTTCGACATACACTTGTGGATTAGCTTCACTCCAAATGCGGCAGTTTTGTTTGTTGACGTAGCCATTCAACCAGAAGTGCGCTTCATCGCTAAACAAAATTCGCTTATGAAAATCGGGAACAACGGCAATCTCGTTTTGGGCCCATTCGACGAATCTACGCCTTGCTTGGTGATCGTTTTGATGAATTGCCAAACCAAACTGAGAATAAATCACTTGACAGCTGTTAAATCTGTCGCCATCTTGGAAAGTAATGCCAACTTAAACTTCTATACCTGGAAAAAAAACACTCTTTAAAAACATTGTTGACGCCTGCGTAATGATGACTGCGAGTATGACGTATGCGTGAAGATGCCTGCGTGCGCACCTGCCAACCGGACTATATATGGTCGGAGAAGCTGAAAGATTTGAGTATTGCTGACGTGGGTAATAACTTGTTTACATCGAAACCCACAATAACTTCTGTTACCTTTTTGGTTTTATTAAAATTTTAGTCGGAAAGACTTGGTCCGTCATATTATTTAAACTCGTGACACTCACGAACAATTTTTTGGTCCTGTCGGCCCGTGAGTCACGAACTAAAGCGCGATGGATATTTTAAAATTATATAAACAAAGCTAAAACTTCCTTAAAAGGAAGTATTACTAGAATTGCGACCTTCATGGACAACGTGTCCGAACATGTTGACATCACCGAGCTGGAAGTCAAACTTAAGAAAATTGACCAACTCCAGAGGAAAATTGAAGAATTGAAGGATCTACTTTTTGGATTAGAAACCGCAAAACCAACAGAAGAAGCGGAATTCGAAGAAGATTTATAAAAATGTGAAACACGTCTGGACGATTTGGAGGTAAGAGTTAAAAAATTGATTAACTCAATTAATGTATCATTGTCTGTGACTGCAGTTGAAAAAAACAAATACGAAATCGGAACTTTTGCTCAAACAAAAATTCCACCTATAATACTTCCCACCTTTTCGGGAAAATATGAACAATTTAGTAACTTTAAATCCCAATTTGACGATTTAATTGCAACAAGCGAACAACTGACTCAGTCACAGAAATTGTATTATTTGAATTCCTGTCTATCAAATGAAGTTAAAGAATTTGCCTCCACTTTCGATACATTTTCTTCATTGTATGAAGCACTCGAATCCCGATATGATAACAAAAGATTGATTGTCGATATTCATGTGCAACAAATATTAAATTTTAAGAAGATAGAACGTGAGAATCCGAAAGAAATTCGTGAAATGATTGATTGCATTAAAAAAAACTTACGGGCTCTAAAATTACTAAACTATGAGCAAAATAATTTATTTAATGTATTTTTATTAAATATTATGCTAAAGAAATTGGATAATGAATCACGAAAAAATTTCGAACTGAGTTTAAAAGCAAAAGATGTTCCCACATTTGATGAATTTATTGCATTTTTAGAACAACGCGAAACCATTCTTTTATCCGTAGATAAAAATTGTATTGTCGAAACAAAAACGATATTAAGAAAATCTAACTTATCCTTTAAGACAAAAACCAACCTTTTAATGAATCGATCTGTTGAAAACCAGAGTTGCATAGTTTGTAAGGATAAAACTTTACATCCGATATTTCGATGCAAAAGGTTTCTAGAATTGAACCCCGAAAAACGATTAGATTTAGTCCGTCTGCATAAGTTATGTGAACTGTGTTTGCGAAAAAACCACAAAAAGGATGCAATGTACTTCGACGTATGTGTGCCCATGTGGCAAAAAACATTCTCGCTCCCTCTGTACTGCGGCAATAGATGACCGAAAAAATGGGTTATTCCCTCTGCCGAACTTCCAGTACTAACTAACCCGGAGGACCGGGAATCGAATGTGGTGGATTCTTCCACACAGAACACAGTTTTGAGTAGCACTGCTTCTCAACATAGAAAGAACGTGTTAATATCGACTGGTAGCGTTTTCTTACGAAATAATGAAGGCCGAGAACTAAAATGTCCTGTCATTTTTGACTCAGCGTCTAACATTAATATTATATCCAGAAAAATGTGTGATTTTCTTGGTATTGCAATAGAAAAGATAAATTCCTCAGTTTCAGGACTCAATTCATTAAAACAAAAGGGAAAAACTAATACTTTAATTTCTAATAAAAGTGGTACTTTTAGAGAAAACGTAGAATTTTTGTGACTGAAAAATTACCGGGTTGACACCAAGTGTTACGTTAGATGTTTCGGAAATAAAAATTCCTGAATTTTAGAATTATCAGATCCCTATTTTTACGAAGCTAAGGAAATTCACGCTTTACTGAATGCGGATATTTTCTTTAGAATAATTAAAGATAACGTATATAAAGTAAATAAAGAATTGTTGTTTAGGAAACTGAATTTGGATGGATTGCTGGAGGACGACTCCATGGAACCAATACTAATAACTTCTCATGTTACTTTCTTAAAGATAATGATTCGGTTGATGATACATTAAAGCTGTTTTTGAGCTCGAATCCCTTGGCATAAAAGATGACCCTTGCTATCGGAAAGATGACCAAGCTATGAATATTTTTAAGGAAACTGTACAATATAATAATAATCGGTATGTGGTTGAATTACCTTTTCGTAAACATTGGAACGAATTGTCGAATAACATTTCTGTGGCAAAGCAACGTTTCCAGAGTTTATGGGGAAGGTTACGAAGAGATAAAACCCTTTACACTCAATACAAAGAAACGATTCAAGATTATTTGAATCAAGGAATCATAGAAAAGGTCAATGATACTGAAATTAATGTACACAAACCAATGTATTACTTACCACACCAAGCGATAAAAAGGAGGGTCGTGTTACTACTTCTACTCGTATTGTTTTTGATGCAGCTTCACACCAAGCTAACGAACTATCACTGAACGATTGCTTGTGGCCTGGACCTAATTTGAATCCTAATCTTTTAGATGTTTTAATTAATTTCAGGCTAAATCGAGTTGCAATATCATCGGATATTCGTCAGGCTTTTCTTCAAATTTGCTTGGCGGATAAACATAAAGATTTTGTACGGTTTTTATGGACAGATAGTAATCCACGTATTGAGGAAAAGCTCACTTTGCAAGTTTATAGATTTAACAGGGTGATATTTGGAGTTAATTCTAATTCATTTCTACTAGCAGCAACAATCAAATATCACATTGAGAAATATAACGAAATTCATCCCATAACTGTACAACATTTAGATTCTTTCATGTATGTGGATGATTGGATTACGGGACAGGATACTCGAGAGGAAGCTCTTTTCATGTCTCGCCACGCTAAGAATATTATGAAAGAAGCAGGGATGGAGATGCGAAAATGGATCAGCAATGATACCGTTTTAATGGCTCAGTGGGCGGCTGAAGGTTTCGACACACATCCTATGGATGCATCCATCAGGTTAGGAACAAACAAAACAAAAGTGTTAGGCATGGCTTGGCAAACTCTAGATGACTGTCTGACGTTGGATACTAAAGGTTTGCTGGAATTCGTTTCGATAAACGAAAATACTAAAAGATTTATGTTACAAACAATAGGGAAGATATTTGATCCCCTGGGATTGCTCTCACCCTTTACTATAAGAATAAAATGTCTCATACAAGAACTTTGGATAAAAAAATAACTTGGGATGAAATTTTACCCCAAAGTTAAAGGAAAAGTGGTTAATTTGGTGTAAAGAACTGCCCCTATTAGATAATCTTAGAATTCCAAGGTTAGTTCTTGATTCAACGAATGATGAGGTAAGTGACCTCATTGAAATTCACATATTCTGCGATGCCTCTAAACTCGCTAATGGTGCAGCAGCTTACGTGAAAGTAAGAAAACAAAATGAAGTGCTCGTAAATCTCATCACTTCAAAAACGAGGGTGGCACCCCTGAAAACAGTTACTTTGCCTCGACTTGAGCTCCTGGGAGCTTTAGTAGCAGCTCGATTGAGTTCAAGGGTTCAAGAAATCGTCCGCAAGAAAAAGGAATGCAAAGTGTTCCACTGGACAGACTCCAAAATAGTCCTATTCTGGATTAAAGGCTCTTCTAAAAGATGGAAACAATTCGTGGCTAACAGAGTGCAGGAGATCTCCAAGCTAACTGATCCTGATTCTTGGTTTCATTGCTCAGGACAAGACAATCCCTCAGATTTCTTGTCTAGGGGACTTAGTGTTGATACACTTATTTCCAACAACAAGTGGTGGACTGGTCCAGCCTTCCTAAGAACTGACGAACTCCCCAAAACTGTCTCTGAGTGCCCGGAACTGAATGAAGTAGATTATTTGCCTGAACTAAAATCAAAGGACTCTAAAGAACATACTGTATTGACTTTAAACTTTAATCAAACATTTTTTGATCATTTACTTTTTTTCTCGTAGTAATAAGTTTCTAACTATCGTTCGTGTGTTAAGTTTTCTTTACAGGTTTCTATTTAACATTAGAAATCCAACTAACAAGAAAACGGGACCTCACTTCAGATGAGATGAAAGAAGCAGAAATTTATTTAATGAAACAAGTACAGCTTAGCTCATTCTATAAGGAAATTAGAGCTATGCAAAATGGTGATGACATTTGTAATAAAAGTAAGATTTTAAATTTATCCCCATTTTTAGATGATAAGGGAATCATTAGAGTAGGTGGAAGACTGAAACACTCTCGACTTCCTTATTCGAGTAAACATCCTATATTGCTTCCTGCGAAAAGTAAACTAACTATAATTATTGTTAAATACTACCATGAGAAATATTTTCATCTTGGGCCCCAACATTTACTTTATCAGGTTAGACTTAAATATTGGCCAATTCACGGGCGAAATATTTGCAGAAAAGTTGTGCATAACTGTGTAATTTGCTTTAAGTTTAATCCTAAAATTTGTTCTCAAAAATGGGTGATTTGCCAAAAGAGAGAATAACTCCCGATAAGGTCTTTAATTCAACTGGAATTGATTTGTGTGGACCCTTCTTTATCAAAAATAAATATCAGAGGAAAGGTCCTGAAATTAAAGTTTATGTTTGTATATTTATTTGCCTTGTAACAAAGGCCATTCACTTAGAGATAATCAGCGACTTAACTTCGCAAGCTTTAATTGCTGCATTGAAAAGATTTATTTCAAGAAGGGGTAAGTGTCATAAAATATTTTCGGATAATGGTACTAACATGATAGGCGCTAATCGAGAAATAAAAGCTTTGTCTAAGTTAGTAAGAGATAGAGAAGAGTCTTTATTTGCGTTTTTCGCAGAAGAAGGCATTGAATGGTCATTTATTCCCCCTAGAAGCCCAAACTGGGGAGGTCTATGGGAGGCTAATATAAAATCTTTAAAATATCATTTTAAACGCGTTGCAGGAAACTCAAAATTTAGTTATGAAGAATTATTGACTTTAATAACGCAAATTGAAGCAATTTTGAACTCTCGACCTCTTACGCCACTTTCATCTGACGTAGATGATTTGGAGGTTTTAACCCCAGCTCACTTTTTAATCGGGAGACCGATCACAGCTATAGTGGAACCGTCTCTGTTGCAATGCGAATCAAATCGTTTAAATGTTTGGCAGAGAATAACTAAATCAGTTCAAACGATCTGGAAAAGGTGGAGCCTTTCATATTTAAATAGTCTGCAACAACGAAAGAAATGGATTGTTAATAAAGAAAATCTCAAATTGGGAGATATGGTTTTAATAAGAGAAGAAAATCTTCCTCCTTGTAAATGGTTATTGGGACGTGTTGTTAAAATATACATGGGGAAAGATAAGAAAGTTAGAGTTGTAGATATTAAAACTGGTAAAGGTATTTATAAAAGGTCTATCAATAGGTTGAGCATACTGCCTCTGCCTATTGAAAATTAAATGTGTATGGTTATTTATGATATTATTAACTTGGAATTTATTGTTAGAATTTTTGGTATTCTCGTGTATCAAATTACTTACTATGTATTATTATGTATTTTATTATTTGAGAACTTAAGCTAATTCTCTCTGCTGAAATTTGATATTCACTTAATATTTATTAGTATTAATTCATGTTTATAATTTATTGCTTATTTTATGTTAAGATACAAATTGTTAAGTTCTTGCATGTGGACATAGCAAGGCCGGGCGGGATGTTGACGCCTGCGTAATGATGACTGCGAGTATGACGTATGCGTGAAGATGCCTGCGTGCGCACCTGCCAACCGGACTATATATGGTCGGAGAAGCTGAAAGATTTGAGTATTGCTGACGTGGGTAATAACTTGTTTACATCGAAACCCACAATAACTTCTGTTACCTTTTTGGTTTTATTAAAATTTTAGTCGGAAAGACTTGGTCCGTCATATTATTTAAACTCGTGACACTCACGAACAAACATGGTCACCTTAACATTAGGTTGGTTTCTACCAGTGATTGCATTTAATTTAGAATTCCTACCTTCAAAAGAATTTGTCCAATGACACTGTCCATATACATTCCATAACAAAAAAATAAATGACGCACCAAGAACAAGTTGTCCGATAGAGACAAAAATAGAAGGGGGGGGTAGAAAGATTACGTGCAGTATAAAAAATGATTAAAATTTAAGAAAAACAGAATGATTTTTTTCAGAGTTACACTCTTACAAAGTAACTAGCTCAATAAGGAGTTGACCCCCCTCTAGCCTGGATGATACAACGTGGCATAAAGTGATAAAGCTCCCTGATGGTCTCCTGCGGTATTTTGTTAAATTTGCTTCAATTGTCGGGCCTTTTCATCAACATTCCCTGGTAGATGCAGTTACCTTCCCCTCATATCCCAGACATGCTCGATTGGAGAGGGATTTGGCGATCTGGCTGGCCAAGGAAGTATTTGATAAGCTGTAAGACAGCTCATAGAAACACATGTGGTATGTGGTTTGGCATTATCTTGCCTAAAAATAAGGCCAGGGTACTGCGAAGGAACGGTTGCAAAACAGTTCTCAGAATGTCTTCTATGTACCGATGTGCTTTACGTGTGCCTCTAATGATGATCAAAGGGGTCAGACTTCAAAAGAAATGGCGCCTGAGACGATAACTGCTGGTTGAGGGCCTGTGCGGCGTGCAATAGTAAAAGCAGGATCGGCACGCTGCCCTGGCCGTCTCCAGACACGCCTTTGATGATCGTCAGGACACAGATCGAAGCGGGATTTGTCGCTAAACACTATACGTCCCAAGTCAGCATGATTCCAACCTGGTCGATTCAAGCACCACTGTTTCAAAGTGCCTTCAGTCCTTTATCAGAATTTCTGAAGAGCGTCTGGATGTCGTCCTCGTTATTTGAACGTGATAAAAAAAATTAAGGGGTCTATCGTCAATCACCCTTGTGTTGATTCAATGTACGAACAATCAATCAACCGAGAAAAGTCTTCTATTCAGCCAATAAATGCTTAACATGCTGGTAAATGAAGCTAAACCTTTCTTCGGTGTGACTATCTTGCCAACTGTGTAAATTGTTACAGTTAATATAACCGCGAATTGCGAATTTATTAGCAAGCAACATGTCAAAAAATAAAAATAGCAAAGCGAGTGAAGTGGTGTTCATTAAGAAATATCTTTCTCTGACAAACATTATTCCACACAGAAGTCATTCAAATCATCAAAAATCAAAAAAGTCATACAGTTAATACGAAAAGTAAAAACTTTATTCATCCAAACGATATTAACACATTGGTATAGAAAGTAGTAAGGCCCAATGGTAGAGTGGTAGGATATCACGCTTCTACACCACAGTTCCGGGTTCTATTTCCAGGCTGGGAAAGGTCGACTCAACCTTTCATCCTTACTGCAATGGGTGGATTAATGAGTACCAAGCTTGCTTGGGGACTTAAACACTGGGGTCTTGCTTCAGACTAATCACCTGATCGGGACATCTGCTCATGCACCTCAGCGCTAAGTTGTCACGCATACTGGGATGGGCACAATAGGCCCTAACCCTCATGGGCTGTTGCGCCACTGAGTTTGAGTTTATAGAAAGTAGCACATAGTACTGTACTTGCTGGGACAAAAAGCGTAATATATGTTTCTTTTTTAACTAATTTTAATACAAAGTTAACTCTATTATTCATTAATAATCTCATTCATAAGGTAATAACAATAAATCAGTAACTAACATTTAGTGTCGTTAGTGTTAATCAAAGCAACATCTACAGCTAGATTCAAAGGAGATGAACACTTAAAAAATTAACAGATAACTTTTCGTAACTCAATTACTGTACCAAAAGACCAAAAATTGGAGTCGGTCAGTTTTACACTGCTATAATCAAATCATTCAGTTACAAATTCAACAATAACTTGGAAAAAGCTAATGTTTCAACGTAATTTTGCAAACAGTATACAAAATTTAGTGATCAGTGTCCAAATTACGAGTAAGCACTGATGTTGCTGTATGAAGAACTAGTTGCCTGTTTCAAGGAAATTTTGGGCAATGGGAACTTTATTCTGCTAAATTACCAATGTGTATGTGAAATGATGCATATGTATTTAAAAACAAAGTAAAAAAACCTAAGTAGCACAATAATCTATAATTTAAATCAGAACTTCGTGTGCGTGTATGATTTCAGAAACATCTAACACAATTATTAGCGTGATATATTGCATATTTTATTCAAATAATACTTCAATTCAACAAAGCATAATTTGCAAACGTATTCGTCACATCGTTTTCCCCCAAAACTATCGTTAAAAGATTCAAAACAACATTGACCCTATTTTTTAAACAGAAAGCAAGATATTTTTATCAGTTAAAATAGTGAAATTGAGAACGAAAACAACTATAGACTATTTTTTGTTGACCTTTTATTTATTGGATGGCTGGGCACCGTATGCTCGAAGGAGCAAAGAGAAGGTGTAATTAAAAAAAAACAGTTTAGTTTCCCTGCAAGAAATTTTCACACGGCAAAATTTAGGCAGGACATCGCGTATAAACAATGGACAGGAAGGTTCAGCGATGAGATATCCTCCCCTTTTGTGATTCATGGGATCTTAAATGTTTTCGCAGAAAAAGACGTCTCATTTGGTAAAAGTTCGTGGGAAATTTCAGTGGAAAGTATTTAATGCTAAAAAAAAACGTGCGACTGAAAAAAAAAGTGATTGAAATACGAAGAAAGTTCATTGTGCTCTACCATAACACTTTATAAAATAATTTTAAGAAGCACTGTAGATATTTAATGTGCTCAACGTACTATTGTAAAAGTTATGAGCTTAATTTAATATTAGATATTTTTTACTTATCAATGTAAATATTTTTATTTTATATATATGAGGCTTATAGAAAAATATAATAAAATCACTACTTTATGAAATTTATAATTTTTTTAAGTTGATCTCATAGAAGGCAGAAAAACTATCAACAAGTTAAAAATAACTGATATTGTCATTTTTTTTTTAATTTTAATTATCTCTATTTACGTTGAATTTCTGTAGATTGTTTAGCAGATATATGTATATAATAAGGAAATAACTTCTTTTAATAATTTCCTATTTAGATTCTTAATGCTAAAGGAAAAATTTTATCTACGATAATGAATATAACCCGCTATATATGATTAGAAAATGTGTATAAGGATGTTTTACTTAACATAAATAAAACCTTTCACTTTTTAGCAAAAAAAAAAAAAAAGAAGCTGCAAATAATCTGAATGGCTAAAATAAAATTGAGCAATCAATACTATATAAACTCACTATTACATAGCTGTGAATATATATATATATATATATTTTGCAGGATGCATATACTAATTCTATTCTTAAGAATAGAATTATTAGAGTCTAAAATTATAATTAATGTCTTCATTTTTTTAGAATTATTAGAGTTCTAAGCACTCGATTTGAGGAATTAATTACCATTGTGTGATTTACGATATTCATAAACATTTATAACATAATGATAACTATGTTAGTATTCATGATATATTAATATAAATGGAATCTCAACGCATAATTTTTTCTAACAATTTTTTTTTTAATTTTTTTTTAAAAATTTGTTTTATTTTATTCGAAAATTTTTAGACAACCGAGTTAAGTGATACAGTTCTTAGTTTTTAGGGGAACTCTTTTTAATATCAAAATATAAACACGTCATCTTCTTAACAATAATAACTATAGTTTTGTAGCTTGGGAATAGATAGTTTTCAGCTTGCTTAATTACTTCATGAATATCAATAAAGTATTCGTCCCATATTAAACTAAATGCTACAGTTTATTATTTGCTATAGCTTAACCACTGGCACCTTGTATCAAAATTCCTTGGGGCCCTTTCTTGAAAACAGGAGTTTTATTAATGAGGAGTAATGATAACATTTTGCTGTGTTTTGGGCATACACATGTTGGGGCCCCTGTAGCTTGGGGACCTCGTATCATTGATACGGCTGATACGGCGGTAGCTACGCTCCTGCTCTTAGTTGAAAAGTAATTTCATGCAATATTATCCACTTAGATCAGTGCTCCTCAAACTCTCAGCATTTTCGATCCAATATTTAATCACAATTTTCATCGCCCCCTCCCCCTTTCCCACCATCCAATAACAATGTATTGAATTCAATTCTACTATACTTATACATTAAAGCTACAATGCGACTTAAACCTCTTAAGTGCCACTGGCGTTTATAAACGTCTCCCTCAGCCTAAGCGTTAACTACCCCGAACGTATATATACGTCTTTCAGAAATACGATCTTTTCTGTGCACTGCTATCCATAAAATTATTCCAAAGGCTTTGGAATGCAATAAAAGGACCTTGACTATGTTTGCGAAGGATTTATTTATTTCAGGTAATTTGCTTACTTTTATCCTTTTCTCCCCCCAATACATCACATTCACGCGCCTACGTGGAAAACGACGGCATTGGGAGAGCGAATTGCATAACTTTTAATCGGCAGTTAAGGAATTAATTATAAACCGTACAAGTTATCAAGATAAGAGTTTGTTTTTGTATATCATTTTATATATGACACTGGTAATTGTTACACTTATTCTTAACTTAGTATTTTTAAATTAATTATATCCGTGTAGTTGTGTATTTCATTTTGTTTACTATGCCAGAATGTATTTTGTTTGTTTACTTTCAGCAAATTCATATTTTTAAAAAATAATCTTTTGTTTTCGACTTTTCAATGTACACGCGCCTTCCTCGTCGAGTTATTACGCCCCTCTAGGGGAGCGCGACCCACAGTTTGAGAAACGCTGCATTTATAGCATTAATTTGCTCAGTTTACGTTTACAGCTTTACGTTAAATCTATCGAGAGCTCAAACGTCCTTCTGTGGATTTGGGACTTAGGAGAGGGGGTGCCAGCGTGTCTTCCTCGTCACTTGACCATTGTTCAAAATTATGAAGTCCGTCGCCAAAAGCCCTCGTGTAGCTGAACACATTGCGACGTTAATATTCACTCACTCACTCAATCCTTGCATTATATTTAGTGTAACAAGGGTATGTGTGTGGTTTTTTGTACACAAATGTGGAAATCTACGCCCATTGAAGCTATCTACAGTCGCATTTCACATTCTGCGTTAATTTTTCTTTCTTTTTTGCATTTTATTTTTGTTGCCACATACGTCGAAAGAAATGTTTATAACATAAATATGTTACTCAAAATGGCAGTTAAATGTTTATAACTGTGTGTGAAACTTCTAATTATTCTGCAAACTTCTCAGCCTGAAATTTAGAAGCTGTTCCTGTTTAAATTCAAGTTTTAACTTTAAATCAGTTGATATGTCGGTAAGTTGTTCCCTCCCCTTTATTGGCAAGCCTTCTGTGATTTATGCATTCTAGTTTAATTTTGACTGATAAATATTACTTTACAGGTGTTATGTGTGCGAAACATTGCACTAGCGAGTATAAATTAATTTTTTGGGACCCTGGATCATAAGCAACCGAATACTTATAATCTAGGAAGTGCATATAAAGAAAAAAATGTTTTAATATTTTTTTTATTATAGTACAATAAAAACTGCAGGAAGTTACTGAAAAAAGAGGCTGTCCGGCTCCATATTTTAAATCTCCTCGTGGGATCCTCTTTGGAAAACACGATTTTAGACATTCTAGGGATTATATGAACGCCATAGATAACATGAATCTATTTTGCATACATATTCACTTTTTCTTTTCGAATTTTTATTTTGACTTGTGGAGAGCCCCTGGATATGCTTGGCGGTAGGGATGGTGATCTGGGATCGATTAATCCAAGAATCAATTTCTCAGGTCAAAAAATCGATTTTTTTAAATAGATATTTCGCACTGAATTGATTTAGTAAATCGATATTTCGTCCTATAAAATCAACATTCGAATTTTTCTGTTTTGGTAAAAACCATAAATATTATTTACAACTAGCTGCATGTGACGTTGCACGGGCTTTCTCTTTCCCTCATGATGCCAGCATTTCTGTGTGTGTTTGTACGCGCGCACACAATGAGAGTGATTTCTGTAATTATGTCATAAAATTTTCCTTTTTCGAAATTCGTTCCACTTATTTTCAATTTAAGACAGGTTTCTTTTCCCTCTCTACAGCCCGGCATTACACGGGGTTTTTTTAGTGTATATATATAAAAATATTGTTTCCCCTCTCTCCCCCCTCACAGATAAGATTTATTTTTAAATTTTGATCTATGACTTATAAGAAACAATATTGCGTTATATAGTTAAATTATTAATGTAAAGCCATAAAAAGAAAACGATTCTGATGCTAAGAGTAAAACAAAAAACTTTCGTCATTTTTTTAATAATAGTTTGTTTCTAAGTATCTAAAATAATAAAATATAGAATTCAGATTTTCATTAATCAATCAATCATTATATATAGTTCGCTTAAAAATGTATCTAAAATGTAATTTTATCCAAAATAATAGACGATGTACTTTTTAATTAACAAATAATTAATTTAGTGATGAAATAATAGAAATAATCCTTTTTATATATATATATATATATCTTAATTAAAATCTATTTTCTATAAATAATATGTATAAGAAAGATTGACAGATAGATATTGAAATGATTGTTTTTTTCTGAACGTTTGATTAAACATATATATATATATATATATATATATATATATATATATATATGTAAGTGTTAAAAAAAACAGTATGGAGGAAAACCTATACATATATTTACATTTACTGAGCAAAACATTCAAAAAGAAAAAAAACTATATGACAAAAACATTTTGATATTTTATTTTAGTTTTACAGTTTTTCATTCCATTGTGTTTAGTAAATTGTACAAAAATAACATATTCATTATTTAAACAATAATTTCCTTTATAGAATTTGAAATAATAAAATTAATTAAAAATGTTAATTTAGTAAATAATTGTGACATATCGTTTGCTTATAAAAAATGGCAGTAAAAGAAAAAATCTCATTTATTGATATCCATCTCATTGGCAAGAAGAAGGAGGGGGGGGTGTATGGTTGTCGAATTTATTTTTCCGCCCATGTTGTGCAAGCACTCAAAATCCAGAATTCGAGGTGGTTTCTCACAATGAATTATTACTGTCCCTTGGCATCTTTCGAGAGCTCAAATGGCCTCCCGCTGGTGTGGTAGTTAGGAGAGGTGGGTGCAAGGTCAGGTATTGTCCTCGTCACTTAACCATGATTCATAATTTTGAGGTCCGTCGCTAAAAGCCCTCAAATAGGTGAACAGTGCGACTTTAATATTCACTCACTCACTTTGTAATTTTTTCGTTGCAGTTGTTCAGCCCCGGAGAAAATGTACCTTTTTAAAAAATAGACGTATGTTGAAAACATGCTAAAAAGATAAATAGAAACGAAAGAATGAAAATATAAATAAAAATTATAACAGAAAAGTAATAACAGTAATATATGTTTCTGCTATGGGAACTATAAGTGAAATAACCTGAAAAGGGTAAACAAAAGAAAAAACTAATTATGTGATAAACTGTTTCCCTAAAATATTATCCTAAATAACATGATAGGAAGCCTTCAACTGGAAAAAAATTAAATTAGTACAAACTAAAATTTAAAAAAATAGATGAAATAAGCGTACATTGTAATAAACCATTAAATTAAAATTTTCTGTAGCATTAAATTAATATTATATGAGGAAGGGATGTAATACTATCTAACATACATATTACATTTAATATAAAATTTAGCTGAAATACAATAGCAAAAGAATTAAATTAGTAAGAACCAAAATAAACTATCTAAAACAGGCCTACGTTGAAAAAACCACAATGAGCCTAATAAGAGAAATAATAATCCTTGTTGAGATAAAAAACTAATTTCTTAAACAATACTTTTTTGCAATATTTTAATTACAGAAATAATATTTGTTATTCTTGTTGCAAAGAACAAACAGATGAGGAAATACAATGATAATTAATTATAGTGATAATTGAAATATTTTTTTACCATATATGAACAGTATATGCACAAAGTATATATGATCTTCATAAAACTAAATAAGGAACATTTCAGTAGCAAATTTAAACCATGATGCATGAGACGTAAAATCACACCAACACTGAATTTTAAATAAATCCAAAGAGAAGTATTAGAAAATTGTATCAAGCTGCATCTTTCTTTTTTCATCAAACACTTTTGGATCACAAATGGTATTAATATATTTATATATTTGAAAATTGTCAGAAGCACAAAATTGATGCATGATGCCATGTGATAAAAATTCTGATCAGCATCTGATCAGTTTTCCTATAAAGATGAGAACATAGTATTTGCTGTAATGAAGGAAGAAAAGTAATAATCTTTTTTTTAAACAAAGAAAATGTTATAAAAATGTACATATATAAAATCTTTAAAAATCTATATGAAAAACAGATTGTTTAAGTAGAAAAGTTAAACCATTATGCCACACGACTAAAAGTGCATTAACTCTGAATTTTAAAGCGCAAAAGGAAATTATTTTGTTAAGCCAGTGGCGTAACGTACACCCCCGCATTGCGGGAGGGGGAGGCTCAAAGCCTGACTGACGATAAGTACGTACCCTTTGTAAGATTCGGTTTGGGACCCAAAATCTGATTTGCAGGGTGGCCCTAATATTCTCCGTTACGCCACTAAGTTGAACGTTCAATCTCATCCATAGTTTCTGTAGGGGGCCGCGTTATACGCCAGGTATAAAAATCACAGCATTAAAAATACAGAAAAGATGAGCATAGAAAAAATTAAACTTTTATATGTATTAAAATACTGTTTATTTAAAAGAAATGAAGTTCTCTTTTATGAACTGAAGGGATTGTAGTTTTAAAAGTGTACTATTTTTTTTCTAAAGTTTGGAATAATATCTCGAGTAATTGACTTCAAAACGTAAGTGCATTGAGCACGTACGTTTCATGTTTCTCCCTAAAAAAGGGGGTGCACGTTATACGACGAATATACTTAAAAATTAAATGTTGCAGCTTGAAAGTATAGGTGCGAGCGTTATACGGCGGATTTTACGGTAATTATTATCAGTACTTACGTATTAGCGTCTCCACAGCCAAATTGGCACTACACAAAACGCTCCATTTTCCGCCAACATCTGACCAATCGGTTTTTCATACAAAATATGTTAGAATTTTTGCTGTTTTGGTATCTATTAAGGTGGAATTCGTGTGGGACCAATTTTGATGCAGTGACACTAATACATAAGTACCTCATTATCTAAGCTTCTGTTTACAAAAAGCTTCACAAATCATTTTTTGGCTTAAAAACTACTTTTGAGTCAGGGTATCACATAAATTAAACTGCAATATAAGTAAGAAAATTGCAGTTCACAGAAAATAAAAAACATAAATTTGTGTGACACTAAAATAAAAATTATACACTAATTTCAACTAAAAAGTTATCTTAAACAGAAAAAATTAAGCCCTAATTTTGATGAAATTCCCATAACCAGAGATGAACAAACAAAACATTCACGGAAAATCTTAAATATAAAAAATTTAAGCATGAATAAAAAACAAACATAAATAAATATGAAGTAACCAAGCATATCATAGAAATTATAACATTAATTCAAACCGAAAAGCAACATGTAGAAATCTGGTTAATAACACACACACACACACAGTTGTTGACATAAATAGAAGGTAGTTTTTTTCAAATATTGCCAATCCGTTAATAATAATTAGTTTAATTTAGTACTATATTCTCTTTTTCTTTAACTACTAGCTAGTATTTTTTACTTTATCGTTACAATAAGGGAGATTTAGAATTTATCGTTGAGCACAAAGAAAAGCAATAAAGTTTTTTCTAACAGAAAAAACTTTGTAACAGATTATTTTTAACATAAACCACACAAATTGCCATGCTATTAGGATGGAAATAGGCAAGACGTACTACTACAGTTCCCTGATATAATTGCGATGGTTTAGTTCCAATCTTTACTTATTTGGGGGCAGACTACCTTTTGTTGTCTTGATATCAACATCAGAGGTTCGAGAGAATAAGGAAAAGCAACCGCACAAGCCCAAGGTCCTTACAACTATTTAGTACCAAAATACGTACAAATGTTTTTGCATTGCTGACTCTTTAAAAGTAACATAAAGTTAATAAATAACATGGGAGAAGCAAAAATTTTTCAGTTACAGCAAAAAGGTTTAAAGAGAGTGTAATCAGGTTTTCTCTTGACTCTCATAGTACAGCTAAGATTTATCAAGAGCATAAAATGAAATAGAACATTTTTTGGAAAGTGAATATCTTTTAAAGTAGCCAGCACAATAAAAAGAGTATCTTTAATAAAATTAAGCCTTGCAAGATGGGTAGTTGTTCTATAACGCAATCACAAAAATATGTAAGAAATAATCACAAACAAAAAATTACACAAATATGTAAATTTAATGCGGTGGCTAGGCTTTAGTATATCACCCACTCACGTTGGTGGGCTTAATATCACAACACAGAAGGTTTGTCGGCGCTAAAGTAAGTTAAGCTTACAACTAAATCATCGCTTGAATATCAATACATTTTAACGGTACATCTTGCTCATTTCTATCCGTGTTTGTTCTAAAATTACATTACGTTCAACAAAATACGATAACATTGTAAAAAAAATTGAAATCTACTGTTATGCAATTTGTGTTGCCAAACCCAAAAATGAAATTTATAAAAAACATTTTTTATGACAACTTTTTCGAAAAACAAATGTAATTCCACCACAAAGAGTTTAAAAAAACGAATAAAACCCTAAAAAAATATATTTGCAATAAAATGTGCTAAAATCCCCAAAAAAACTGTTCTAAACATTAATTTTCGTAAAATTGACGCGTCTGATGTCATATCTCCATTTTGCTGAAAAATCACTTAAAAATTGAAATGTAAAAAAATCTAAAGCGAATTTCGAAAAAAAAACTCTTCGAGGTGTTCAGGATAATGACCTACAGCTTCTACGTGTCAAGTTTCAGACTTGTTTTGCCGGTACCGCTGAAACACACAAATCATTTTCCTTATATATATTACCGGCAAAGTATGAAATGCCGGCATTCTATAGAATGCCCGACGTTTTTAGGCAAAGTATGAAATATGAGAATTTTTTCATACTTTGCCTAGGCATTCTGTAGAATGACCAAAGCTATTTAGGCAAAGTATGAAATATGAGAATTTTTTCATACTTTGCCTAGGCATTCTGTAGAATGACCAAAGCTATTTAGGCAAGGTATGAAATAAGGCCATGATAAGGTTATTATATCAATGATGTACATTTTTAAAAAATACAATTGCTATTATGAGAAAAATAATGAGAGCGCCATTAAAAAATTATTGAAATTGCGTAATGAAAATGAAAGTTGTACCAAACAAAATGTGTGTATGTCTTTCTTCTTAAGGAAAACAAAATTTTCAAATAAAAAGTAAGAACTTGAAATTAACCTACTTGCAACATAGTAGTCTTGAATAGCATTTTGAATTACATTTCTTTACATTTTTCACGCAAAGACAATTCTTATTTTAGTACTTTGTTTTACACATACATTTGACGAATCCTTGGCCGCTGCCATTAGAATGTGCAATTGCAACTGACAGAAAAGGAATTTCGAGATGAGCAATGTCTTGAATCCTAAGCAAGTTCTTAGGGCACGAAATAAATCGTGATTTCACATATACTTGCTTTAAAATTCATTCAGAAGTTCCAAGCCGATGGAAACTTCCCCACTCAATACAAGGTCCAAAAATTGGCATTCAGAAAAAAAAATCAGAAATTTTACAACAATGCCTTTTTTAAAATAATTTTCAGTTTTTTCTGGGAAGGTTCACAAAGGTGATACAATTCAATATCATAACATGTAACGTTTTTGTATTTGGTTCAAAGTTTTTTTTCAGAATTCTATTACGTCCCCCGTATCCAATAGCCAAATGAGCTTGATGAAGTACGTAAAATAACTCAGAATTCGTGATTTAGTACTGTATAGAAGTGCTTCTCAATCTTTTTATCCCTGCAGACCCATCAACGTTTGATAATTTTATCGTAGTCCGCTGAGGGTGGGACGTTGATTGTTTATATTTTAAATTGTTCTGATTTAATAATTTAATTGTATTTAATTATGCCTTCTGAATAAAAATCAGTTACACGAAAAATTAACATAAAGTGATTTTACATGAAATATATAAAGTGATTTCCAGGGAAAGTCACACAAACTCTAGAAAAAAAAATAGTAAAATGGTAATAATTTAATGCTCCTTGAATGGCTCGATACCATTTGATCCATGGACCGTGGGTTAGGAACCATTGTTGTATAGTACTGACGTCTTCTTTAACATGTTACATGAGTTTCCTTTTACTTTCCACAAATATCACATCATAGCTATTCAGCAACCTATAGTCACAGTGTTCCCTTTTAGTAGTCATTTTGGCTTTTTATACTTCTGTTATTAACTTCTAGTAAATAGTTTCAGTTAAAAAAATACTTTTTATTTCAGCATTTACTCGAATTTTGGACAGCTCGCCGTCGAATAGTTGTTTCATGCCTTTAGACCAAGAGTCGGCAACCTTTTAGCTGTGGTATGCCAAAACCAATCAATCCAATTATAATTCAGCATGCCAAACAGTTGCGGATTTTTGAAACAATTTGATTCCCGCGATAATGCATGCAGAGCTATGGAATAGAATTCAATAATATAGATTTACAGTTTTGTTATACATTAATTTTGCATCAATTAAATAGATTTCTTAACTTAAAAATAAACAGCACAAAATATAACTATTTCTTCAACAAATATATATATATAAAAAAACTCGAACTTGTACATATATTATGTATTTTTAAACACATTTATTAAAATAAGAAATATGCAACGTAAAATATATAAGTATATCCCTTCATTTAAGTTAAATAAAAAGATATATAAAATTTCGCTCTACACTCATATCGCAAAACCTGGGGTGTAATTTGTGACTTTCACTTGAAAATGATTCTGAGCATTCAGTTGTTAAACAATTTCTTTTCGGACTCGAAATATTTTTCGTATGAAAAAAGATATTTTACTTAGATATGTAGAGTGAAAAGCGGAAAAGCAGAATACATGTAATTTAAAAAAAAGCTGTAAATTGACCTTTACAATTATCTTCCAGATTTTTTTGTAACCCCACAATTGTCCATAATTCTGGAGATGTTTTTCAAATAAGGTCAATTACAAATTTATCAAGCTCCATCCATTCAAAAATTGATAAATTTGTTGAGTAGTGCAAAGTGACACTGAGAATGAGAAATGTAACGCGTGCCACCTGTGGGCACGCGTGCCATAGTTCGCCGACCCCTGCTACAGACCATGATTCCTTCTTCACAACTACAGCTTGTTCCTCCATTTTCATGCAGCACAGGAAAAAACCAGTTTTTTGTTGAACAAGTTTAAGTAAAATTGAGAAATTTGACACTCCCGAACAAACCACAATTTGCAACTGACAAATTCTGAGTCTGAAGTCTCGTGCCTTGCCGCTCAATATTCGAAACGAATCGGAGATGTATTTCATACTTTGCCGGTTCCTCATTAGGCATTCTATAGAATGCCTAGGCAATGTGTGAAAGAAGAATCGTTTCATACATTACCGGCTAGTTTTAGGCATTCTATAGAATGCCTAGGCAATGTTTGAAAGAAGAATAATTTCATACATTACCGGCTAGTTTTAGGCATTCTATACAATGCCTAGGCATTCTATAAAATGTCGGATTTCATACTTTGCCGGTAACACATATATAAATTAGTTGAATGTACTATCTTTAAAAACCGTTATATTACGGTGTTGGCGGTTAAAGGATTAATTACTCAAAAACTCGCGAGATGCTTGCGTGCTTAGTTTCCTTTGCCTGTCTTTAATAAATAAAAAAAAAAGTTATTTTGTAACTTTGACTTTTGGTATTTGTTGATATTGTGTCGGTCGTTCACACATGTCTTGATTGACTGACTGTCGTAATGTACTGTGTTTAGTGA